>CM040185.1:24970896-25570896 GCA_022606455.1 Callitettix versicolor | reverse complement strand
CAAATCAGTGGTACTCCCAGAAACATTATATGCCAGTGAAACTCTCTTCCAAATCAAAAACAATAACAAGACGGATCCACTGCTTAAGACAGAAAGAAGGATCATCAGAACGTCTCTCAACAAAAGCTACCGGAAAGACGGGACCTGGAGAATAGCCACCAATGAAACAGTATACAAATATATCGACCCAGTTCTCAGTGTAATGAAAAAATGAAGAATTTCCCACTTCTTTCACATATTAAGAATGCCGGAGGACAGAATCCTGAAACAACTGGTAATGAGAAACATCAACACGAAAATACGGAATATACATCACACAAGTCCTGAGAGACCTCAGTGAAATAGGACTGAAAATGGATGATGCAACAGACAAATGTAAAATAACACGCATTCTTAAGACTAATAAATTTAAAGTGGATAAACCGAAGAGATACAAGAAGGTAGTGATCACAGATGCCGTCAGGAAGCAACGATCTGATCGAATGAGGGATTATTGGAGAAAAAAATTACAGCCCAATGTTAGGAAGAACTGAAATTTAGACTAAAGTGGTCCCATGAGGCCAAAAAAAAAACTGTCTTTAGTGAGAAGTGTAATAGACTGATGAACCTGTATTAATCAATCCTGAATTAATGGACCTGAATTCAAATCAAAAGAAAAAAGTTAGATAATAAGTCATATATGTTAGACTAAAGATAGTTTATATAAGAGTTGTTGAATATTACTGAGTAATTATTCATATCAGGAATATAATAGCTGAAGGGATTGTCTTATGTTATGTTTTGCTTGTCCTTTTGGTTCGTTTTTTATTATCGAAGAATTCAAAAGAATAATCGATCAATTCAACACAATAAATTTGCGATTTAATGATTTCTTAATTAGCAAAATAATGACCCTTGTTGTATCATTATAAGAATATTTCATGGTGTAGATAAAATTTTGCATTTGTATTATATTCTAGAATGTCTAACTTAAAATTTAAGGAATATTTCTCTCAAAGTTAACTAATTAAAGCTTATTTTGTTATTAAAGCCAAAGTCATTTTTATATTTTGTTTGTTTTTTGATTGTCAATGAATAAAATTTTTTTATAATATTTCAGTATCATTATTTAGTTAACTTTGTTTTTGTTTTACATTTAGATTATAAACCATCTTTAAAACAGTAACAGCCTAATATAATCATTATTTTCAATGTTCTATTACAACTTCTGATTAAAAATGTTATTTTCACAGTTAACTGCAATAGGCCTGAATTTTACATTTATCACGATTTATTACCATAGTTACTATATTTACCAAAACTTGGCAATAGGACTAAAACTCAAAACTGATCAAATTTTAAAAATTTATATTTAAATTAATTTCGGAAAGTAACAAAATAATACAATATATATATATATATATATATATATATATATATTCTTGAACCCACAGGTGGCGAGAAGGCTGCGCAAAAGGTTCAGCTACTGAGAATGAAGAGGGCTCTTGGTATAACACGTGATATCTACAATAAGAGATGTATGTCGACGCACACAAAAATCAGACACTACAACACAGTCATAAAACAGGAGGTATTATATGCAAGCGAAACGCTAGCACTTTACACAAAAGATACCATGGAGGGTATTTTGAAGGAAGAACACAAAATCTTGAGGAAGATCCTTGGCCCAAGATTAACAGAAGACGGATACAGGTTGCATGCCCGGAAGACCACACAGAAGATATCGAATCTGGCAGCAGATATCAGAAGAAGGAGGCTTCGGTTCTATGGACACATCAGTAGACTCCCAACAACAAGACTTGCCAACAGAATCCTTAAGTATGTACAAGGTGTCAAATCAACAACGTCGTGGATCGCACAAGTCAGAATAGACCTACATGACGCAGGAATACTCAACAGATGTTGAAGATAGGCACGCATACAGGAGAAAGATGTTCGGTTGGAAGGTCCCAGAGAATGAAATCCCAAAGAGAGCAGGGGTAAAATGGACGGAGGAGTGGAAGAGGATCCATGGGGACAGGATGAGGGAGATGTGGAGGATTAGAAGGAACAAGACATGAATCGGAGTGCTTTGCGTGATCCAACAGGGTCTATGCGCAGATAATAATAATAATATATATATAAAAGTATATAAATATATATAAAAACAACAAACAGATTTTAATTATCACAATTTTTTGCTACCAACTATCATTAAAAAAATTTATTATAAAAATTACAAAACTGTACAAATACAAGGTCTGCATACCTCGTTTCCCTAATTTTGAAAAAAACATGTCTTAAATTGCTTGACAACAAAAATAGTACTGTAGCTATAACTTTATTGTTAAACATTTTTGGTCAAATTACATCTTTTTTTCCGGCGAAAAATCTAATTAAAATATAAGTGGATGGGGTTAAACAGCAGTGCAAACACTACAAAAAGAAAGGGTTATCATTTTCAATATTTGAAATATCTGTATATAAAAACTGGTTCAAGAGACACAAACATAAAAAAATTTTATATGCCTACTTTAATTCAAAATATAAAGTGTTTTTTACTCACAATTTACTTTATTTTTATTTTGTTTATAGCATATTATAAGTAGGCCCTAGATGATCAATCATTTTGACCAAAAGCTAGCGTCAATCGATTGAATCAAGCGTGACTGACCGTCTAGGAACCCGTTTGGTGCTTGAAAGAAGCGTTGATGGAGACTAATAAAAAGTTTGAATGACAAGCGGTTGTGAAAGATGCTTGATCGTCTAGGCCAAGTTTCATCAAGCACTGCATTAGTCACTCACCGGCAATCATGTATGCCACATCACTCCCTCAAAAAGTGAAAACTGAATTTCAGTTTTTTAAAAAAATTCACAAAAAAAGCAGTGTAATTCTGAAAGTTTGGAGCATGAGTTATCAGCCTGCTTATAGAGTTACACAGGGATTGCCATGAGCTGCGGAAAATAAAAAGTAAAGACTACTTTTAACCGAAATAAAAAAAGTGCAGCATTAGAAAATATGTAGGGGTTAAAAGGCATTGAAACCAGATTTGACAGTTAATGAATTAAAAATAAAAAGTACTCAAAGGAACGAATTTCAACCAAGAACACAAGCAACAGAGAGGGAAAAACGTTTGGAGCGTTAGCGGATGGCATTCATGACACTCTTTCAGAGTCGGAAACTCAACTGAGAATGAGTTTTGATCAAAAGATTGAAGGTTTGATTGAAGGTGTACAAGGTTAACTGAAGCGTGCGTGACTGACTGGACTGAAACTTTGATCAAAAGCAACTTGATCATCTAGGACAAAGAATGAAAAAAAATCAGGAGTTCCTAGTGCTACATGATTCTCCTGTGTTCATATCCACTATCCAGTAAAATGAAATGACTTGCTATTAGTTACCAGTGCAAAGCTTTACCCTACTATAGTGGTTAAATGGTTTATTCTACTTACCCATGTCAAGTTTCCAACATAAAGCTGATACCTCCGTCCTCCCAAATTGCTAGTAACATTATTACTGCCCATGTGGTGTCCATAAGGTGGTCCTCCATGATTAATAGAACTGTCATTATTGGCTATGTTCGGGCCTCCTGGTGGACCCTGTCCATTGTTGTCTCCTCCACCGCCTCCAGGTGGAGCCGCGATCACATCGTCATACAAGTCTACCCCCTCACCACCAAACTCTTCCTAAAAAACAAAACCAAAATTATATTACACATACCATAATTGTTTCTCACAACCCCAAAGGGGGTCAGATTAGTTATTGAGAGGATTTAGACATCCCTGACGGTACCTAACACACACTTACACTTACAACTTTAACACCTTACACTCACACTTACATTTAGGGAGGCGATAACAGCCTCAATGTGCTTTCCGTCTTAAAATAACAACAACAAAATGTTTATAACACACTATTATAGAATTTTGAGATAAAAATATTTTTTAAACAGCATAATCATCTTGGCTACAGAAAACAAGTCAGTTCAACCACATTTGTTAGGTCATGATATTTTAGTCTGGACCTCCATTAAATACTTTTTAGCATTTGAACCATCATGGTAAGACCCAGACCCTTGAAATGACCCCTGATTTTAAGGTCTAGATCACTTTTAAATAAATAAATACATATATATATATATATTATTTAATATATAAATAATATATTACTATTATTACACCTACCTACCCCCCTCTCTCTCTCTGTATGTGAGCGCACGCGTGTGTATGTGCACACAATCATTATATTTTATGTTTTTACAATTCTCATGTGAGGAAATGATGTCTCCTCACACAGAACCCTGCATACACGGGTAACTGACTTAGAGATCACCAGGTAGGTATCCCAGGCTTAAGTCTTACAACACTATTATGCTGATAGCATTCCTTTTATTGACATGGGTCGTTTTACACTTAAGAGTTAGCCAAGCTATACAGAATATGAATGTATATGAAGACATACGTCTTGAGTAGTTGATAGGGGGTAGTATGAGCTAGAGGTATGCTGAGATCACTAGAGTCCAACTGCTCACCAGCTGCCTCCAACAGGAATGTAGACCTAAGTTATAATACATTTATTTTTAAATTTGTCTAGCTAATTAACATGTTTTTTTCATTCATGTTAATGAAAAGTGTTAGCAACACTCTGGATGTACAGAATGGTTAGATAAAAAAAAATATATAACTGCTCTGGAAGTAACTATTGAGAATGAATCTCAAAGATCTTACAAGTAAAGGTAGCTGAATATAACATATAGGAAGAATTGTTATTCTCAGTAGTCACAAAAAACTGTGAATATTTATTTGTGTTATAAGTATTATATTTATAAATACAACACTTATATATTTATAAGTGTTAGAATATTTTTTATAAATAGCCTACTGTAATCTCTTAATTATAGAGGCCTACCGTAGCCTCTGTAGTAAGATTAACAAAATCACCAGATTAGTGGAGGTTCACTTAAAAACTAAATATAATGGTAAAAACTATGTTTATTGCACAAAATATGTACTGTGTGCAACTAAAACTTTGCATCCCATCTGCGCAACAATGGATTTGTGGGAAGTTGGTGAATCAGCTGACAACTGAGTGTCAAAGCACAACATTTAAGCAAATGTTTAGGCTATTGATTAGAATTTATATATACGAGGTACGTCCAGAAAGTAAGTTCCGTTTCAATTTCTCTACGCTGCAGCGCTGCGATCGTAGTTCCGCACATGCACGGCAGACGCTCTGTATCAAGGAGAAGAAATGTGCGCCATTGTGAAATCACTGTCAGCCACATACACTTTGTTATGCTTGTTTACAATGTATGTGTTGATTGAAAATCCCGCCACTTGTGAAATCAGATCTGTGATTCGTTTTCTGAATGCCAGGAAAGTGAAACCAATTGAAATTTCTCGGCAAATTTGCAAAGTTTACGAACAAAATGCGATGAGTGATTCAATGGTGAGAAGATGGGTCCGACAGTTCAATGAAGGGTGTAGTGAAGTGCACAATGAAGAACGAAGTGGGCGTCCATCTTTGGTTACAGAAGAACTGGTTCATGCGATTGATGATAAGATCCAGGAAAACCGCAAGTTTACAATTAGTGCTCTCGCTATGGAATTTCCCCAAATCTCACGATCACTAATTCATGAAATTGTTACCGAAAAACTGAAATTTTGTAAACTTTGCTCACGTTGGGTACCAAAGATTCTTACTGAGCAACACAAAACAAATCGGGTGGGTAGTGCACTTCAGTTTTTGACCTGTTATGATGAAGGTGGCGAAGAATTTCTGACACAGATAGTCACAGGAAATGAAACTTATAACTTATGAAACTTATGAAAAAATAAGGTCTGCATTAGTTTTTTAGCCTTGCTAGGCTATATCAAAATTGAAAAAAAGTTTAGACATAAAATACGCTCTGTATGGACATTTTTCACTCACAGCAATAATTAACACAGAGACAAAAAGAAATGGTGCACAGGGAAATCACGACACACTGTGTAGGCCTGTAATGGTACGTACATATCGCTACAACTGAGCCTAGTGTTTCAAGGTGACACTCATTAGCACGGAGGTTAGTGTTTCATCCTCCTTGCCCTTCTCAAAATGCCAGACTATTAGAAGGGCTGGATTCGTGAAGTGCTTGATTATAGAGGGATCACTGTATAAGAAAAAAATTATATGAACTTATTTTAATAATCACAATCATTTTCTTTATCCGAGTTTTTGGTATTATAAGCACTACGATAAGCAAATTGATGAGTTGGTTTATTAACCATAGTTTATTTACACTATATTATAGTAATGAAGGCTACAAATTAATGTTTAATAATCTTGCCTTAGTTCATAGGCACCATTTGTGAAAATTTATTTTAATTTTATCCTATTTTAGAAGGTATAGGTTTTCCATAATGCTTCTATAATTACCAAAGCATTAAATATAGACACTCCTAAACAATAAATAATTATATTTTTTCCATAGTCGAAATTACAAAACATAAATATGTAGTCCGTATTAATTTAAAAAAGGGGTAATTCTTTATTATTTATCACTCACAAGCAACATTTTTTATATTTAGATGTACTGCTTAAAAAGTTCCAAGGTAAATTTTTGCACTAGGTTAGGTTAGAATTTTACTTTGTAACCTAACATTAAATGAATAGTATGCATTAAATGCAAAGTATGCTTAGGATGGTACCTGGATATTGTGGAACTGAGAGAGCGAACCCTGATCATCAAAATAGGAGCTGTTGCTCGCCTTGTGGGACCAGAACCACGTGCAGTATCAATAACCACTGTCAGACATGCAGTAAGGAAGTGAGTTAGAACCACATCAAACTATGGAAGTAATTCCCTAGGCAACAATTAGGGAAACATCTACTATGCAGTAAGGAAGTGGGTTAGAAACACATCAAACGATGGAAGTAATTCCCTGGGCAACAAGTAGGGAAACGTCTATTCTCGAAGCCAGACCCTGTACTGATAAGAACACTTGTTCCATTCAACATGTCTCTCAGACAGGTTGTCGTTCTATGAT
Source organism: Callitettix versicolor (assembly GCA_022606455.1). Classification (NCBI taxonomy): domain Eukaryota; kingdom Metazoa; phylum Arthropoda; class Insecta; order Hemiptera; family Cercopidae; genus Callitettix; species Callitettix versicolor. Next base: position 25,563,888 of record CM040185.1, on the reverse strand, counting down.
CACCAGGCATGACCGCAACTGGAGTCACTTTAATAAGGTAAGATTACCTCAAGTCGCACCTAATTGTCAGGACAGGAACCTGAAACTGCAGCATACATATTCCTTGAATGCGAGGCCCCAGAAGGAGACTCTTCAGACTTTAGCACCCAGACGAGTTATTACACAAGATTCTGGAGCTTTTTAAGTGGTACTGGAATCTGTGTATGATAAAGTATAATGGGAATACAATAAGCTTATATCTGATGTGTCGGAGTCCAGTGGAGCCTCAGTAGCATCCCCCAAGGAAACACCATTGTATACATGGATATGTACATAAATCATTTTTGCTAATAAGAGATTGATATGTTTAAAAAGTTGAAAAAAAGAAAAAGAGGTGAAAAAATAACTAAAAAAGTTGCCTTTTAATAAACTACTGTCATTGACAGTTCAGCAGAAACAACTTCATATGATTTTTTTCTCATTGTAAAGGCAACCAATAGAACAAAAAAGTGTTTTGATTTATATGTGTTTTCTTATTACACTGTTTTGAAACTTTTGGTGACTGCTCAATACAGTTTGTTATTTTGAAAAAGCCCTGTTTCTTAAAAAATAAATAAATACTTTTGATTGTAGTTGATAATAATTTGCAAAACATAGAAATTTTGCAAAATGTTATAGTTTTCGGAAAGAACGATAAACTAAGTTAGCATAAACTCGTAGTTGTTATAAAAAATATTTTGTTGTTAATACCATGATTCCACTGCTGTTGACTGCAACCGACCAATTCTAAATTTAAGCAATCTACTTTGACTAATAGATACTTAAACGTCCATCAGAATCATTCTTTTTTTGTTATTATTATATGATTCTTTAAACCTAACAATCTATAGTAAGAAGCAAAAATAAACAACATATTTCAATACAGAAAAAGTTTGTTGCGATTGCCAAATAGAATTACCACATTATTATTTTAGTAATCAAATACAGTAGAACCTCAATATAACGTATAAGACTCTTATATTACAAATGCCTAAAATACGTAATAGAACGCATTTTACAAAAACTTTACAGTACAGAAGCTTGCATTGACTCAGATGCATGTTTCGACATAAAAACAACATCACTTACTTTCTATTAACCTGCCTGCCACCTCCAACCAACAGTCAGTATTGTCTGCTAAATAGTGCATCGTATACCGTTTTGTCAACATACTAATATTATCAGTGTAGGCCCACAGTTTAAAAAAAAGTCATTCTTATTCTGATATATTTGTTATACACAGGTTCTCATTCAGTTTTGAGGAAACCCCTTTATAACGAATATTGGTCGCATTTAATATAAATATAACGAATCTCAGTTTTAAGAATATTCCAATATAATGAACTTTTTTTTCTTCGAACCCTTGACATTCATTTATATCAAGGTTCTATTATATAACCATTTCACAATAAAAAATAAGACGTACTGTAGTTTCACAGGTAGCCTATTCCTAACAGTCAGTTTCCATTTTAAATCAGTATGCAAATGCAAATCACTAAGTAGCCTACTGATAACACATCAAATAAATCTATATTCCCCTCTATATTATAAATACTTTAATCATAATATCTAGCTTGTAGATTATTACGTGAGGAAGTATGTTATATTATTAAAGAAAGAAGCTTTGGATTTATCCAGTTGTGGGTTAAAAGGTCAAAAATGATAAAACAGTATCATAAACAATGCATGTCAGTGCAATAGTAGTAAGTCTACAATTGATGATATAAACTGAGGTTGTTTTATGTCAATGTTTCTGACCTTACTTTTGTTAATTTCCAAGGGCAAAAATGATGATTATGCACTTTCAGGTGATTTACTAAAGTAATGACTTTTGCAATTTTTTATAATTATATATCTTATTATCAAAATTAAAGATATTCACCCACAGAAGATTAAATTTCTTATAAGTTCATTTTTAACAGAACTTGAAACATCATTGATGTTTACTTTGCATGTAGCATGCTAGAAAACAAACGCAAGATACTAACATGACCTACCAAGATACTGCTCATGCGCGTTATCATAATATAATAAATCAGTTATTGTTTGTTATCACACAATGGATTTTACCAGAAACAAAAATTATTAGTGACTGTTGAAAAACTTATAACTGCATTTCTAACAGCGGCTTTACATATCTCAGTGTTAACCACTCAGTAATTTTGTTGACTGTGTGACTGGCATGAAGGTAGGAAAAAAACCACTTCATGAAATATTTCTAAAATTTCAATTTATAATCGAATATGGCAACTATAACCAAAGAATCCATCATTTTTTCAAAGCAGCGACTGCTTTATATCTGCTGCAGTAACGCACATTACAAAGGTTAATAACTATTATGGAATACTAGTTACATACCTAACAACCAAGTTGAATGAGCCATATTTTTTTTTAAGCCCTTATATTCTTTTCATTATTAATAACACACATTTAATTGTTTACACAATTAAAAATTTGTTACTTACTTTTGCCAACAACTGAGTTGAATTAGTTCTTAATTTTTTTTTTTTTTAATAGAAAAAACGTTTACATTCTTTCCATTATTAATAACACTCACGAATAATTGTTTTTTTTTTTGCGATGAAAAACATGTTATGCAAAAAAAAGGTTGCGCTCTAGCAATTATGAAATTATAAGGGTTACTTTTATTCCATTTTTTTCTGAACTTCCCATAATTTCCACACTTTTATATTTTGTATTATTATTTTTGGACATGTAATAGTGTTTTGGCGGAAAAGTTATGAAAATGACAGACCACCCAAAAGTGCATTTTTACCAAATGATATGTATCATTCATATATATATTTTTTTTCAAATTTTAAAAAAACCTAGTGTTTAGGTTACTTCACTGCATCATCTTGGGAGTGAATAAATTCACTGTATAAACAAAGAATTCACCAGTTCTACAAAGCAGCAGCTGCATTATATCAGCCACAATAACCTTTATTACAAGGTTAGTAATTACTTTAATTAAACAGGGTTTTCACTCATCATCCATTTTAGGTTCACCACACAACAGCCGTATCAGTTAGGTTATGGAATATTCTTTTTAAAAAATTGAGGTTTTTTTATCACCCAAAACCATGTTAGACGTACTTTTTTCATTTCACCGATCTGCAACACGTTATTAACTTTTGTGCTGTAGCAATTTTGAGTTGGTCAGTTTTATTTTCAATTTTGATCGTACTTCTCATGGTTTCCTCCCTTTATATTTTGGATTATTGCTTTTAGGCATGTAATAAAGCGTTTTAGTAAAAAAATATCGAAAAATCCAGGACAGGCTACACTACATTATTACCAAAATATTTTCAGCAAAGAAAGCAATTTTTAAAATCACTCTCTTTCTATATAACTAACAATTTTCAAAAAATTGGTATAGCAGCAATTTTTGTTCCCACAAAAATTGTTTCACTATAACATTAAGATTAACAAACATTTTCAAAAAGAAATAAAAAGCAAATTTACATTTAGCGACTAACATTTGAGTGACGCCGCCTTAAGACTAGGTAGCTTATTGTCATAAATCAAATTTATCACAGAACATATAAAGAAATAGTACATACATTTATCATATTATCAAACAACTTACGTAATTAGTAATTAGAAGTTTCAATTCCGTTGCCTAAAACAAACTAAAGGACCGGCAAAAGGCTAAAAACAAGCAAAAAAAAAGAGCTGGTGTGTTTTCACTAATCACTGTTCTACTTTTACCGTATTTGTATAAATTACTGTTAAAAAGGAAATGTAAGTACAATAAAACACTTTACTTACAATATATTTTAAACTATTTAAACACTTACCTGGGCAAAATCCTGTTCTAAGTCATCTGCATACAAATCAATGTCTACACCATCCGCCATTTTTTTCGACGAACAGAATAACGAGAGAATACCACCTCGCAGCTAGAAAACTAGAATAACAATAACGTGAACAAATTTTAGCACAAGACAGGAAGGGAAGGGAACGAGGGGTACAAAATGGCGTCACTCTTGTTTATATAACAACTTCATCTATGGTCACCGAAGTCCAGAAATCAAACTTTTCGATGTAGGTTATTAATATAACACAGAACAAAAACCGTACCTGTTATGGCTCAGAGTTACATGGTTTGATACTCTACAATGTTTTGTATAAAGGACCTTTTATATATCTCTACACAGAACTGAAATTATTACAAAAAGCTTGTTTGACTCGAGACTTGATGTAAAGATTTACAATTTCTATAATACTGTACAGTAGTATATCTTTACACTTTTTGAAACATGTAGATCTTAGCACAGATCATATATTATTAGTGATGATTATCAGTCAGAGATCTTAGTAATGCTCAAATATTAACTACATATTGTGATTATACTATATGAATATGTCTGTAAAAAAAAAATATTGTACACAGTATAGTATTCCACCAAAATCACTAATGGGTGATTCTTAAGTTAATTAAGTAATAATTAACACAACAATTACTTATATAAATCATATGTGAACTCGAAATCTAAAACGTATTCCTCTAGTAAATATCTCCATCTTGCAAGTCTCAAATGAAAAAAAATGATGTACACACAATTTAGAAGTTCATAATATATATATATATATATATATATATATATATATATATATATATATATATTAATAAACTATTAAAATCAAAATTATTATTTTTATTTGTGACTTACAAGATGGCGATACAGTACTTACTAAGGAATACGTTTTAGATTTCTTGTTCACATATGATTTATATAAATAAATACTGTGCTAATATCCATTAATGATTCTGGTGGAATTTTTACTATATATATATATATATATATATATATATATATATATATATATATATATATATATATATATGTGTGTGTGTCATTAAATATGTAAAGTTCCGCAATTTTCATTTTGTAAGATTGTGGACGCTTTCGTTCAATTTTATTACCGTACACAAAATATCAGTTGAAATAATGGTCTCCGATACAAATTTAAAGTCACATTAATAACAATTATAAAACTAGTATTTACATTAAAGTTATTGTGATATAAGAAGCTGATGTATGCAATAATAAAACCATGAGTAGAGCAGCAGTGGTCAATGAATAACGTTTTTCTAATTGCAATAAAATTAAATTTCAATTTTTAAATAGTCGAATAAAATATAAACCTGATGAGTTGACACATTTTATTTATTATATTTGTATACAAAATTAATTAATTATTTCATGTGAACATTAATAATATATATTCTCTTTACTAACAGTTGATTTCTATGTATTTAGAACAATTTGAAACTTTTACCTCTTTGTAATCATATATATATCAACAATGAGATTCTTATATTTAATTTTAAATTGACAAGAAATAAACCAAATTTTTCGGACTACATTTTGAACAATCATGATGTCATTTCCGTCTGGATTTAAAATCACCCATGAAATGTTAAAGCAGGTATTTAACTTTATTATACTCACTGTAGTATGTAAAATATTACTAACATTATTATTAGTAAAGTTTCAAATATGGTTTAACCAACCTTAGGCTCTTTAACCATCATCAAGTTTGGTCTCCCTTAGTCCACATATTTTAGTTGAGTTTATGAGGTTTCACTATAAACAAATATAAATACACAATGGTTTATCTGTCATCATTCTGATGGGAACTTGTTGGAAAGAACAAAATAACCTTGTACATTTAAAAAAAAATTAGTAGGTGTATTACAGTGTTCTATTCTGGGCAAAATACTCTTCCTTATTAGCTATATAAATGATTTGCCATTATGTATAGATTATGTAAACTTAGTTCTTTTTGCTGAGGATATGACAGCTGTAATTAATTATTAAGTCAAGGAAGACTGGCTTTAAGATGAAGCAAAATTTGGTGTCATCAACCACTGGTTCAGGGAAAATGTTTTTTTTTTCGGAACTCAGAAAAAACATGCCAAATCAACTTTTAATTCGTTATAACTCTTATTCTCAATGATAAATAGCCATCTGCTCCATACTTTGAAGTTGTGTAACATTTTTTAATGAAAAAGTTGACACTAACTTAGACTTACATAGAAGCAACATATATCTGATTTTAATAAACAAAATTATATAAAGCATTTTATATGTTTTTGACTGTTAAAAGAGTTACTTATCTAAATATTGCAATGATTTATATTTGGACATGGACTATGCTCATGTCTATTCTCTGCTTTCTTGTGGTGTTGGGAAAATTCTGAGTAGTAAACAAGTTTTTACTACTGGAAAAAACATTATTAGAATTATGCGCAATTTAAAAAGTGTGAAGTGTGTAAACAAATATACCAAACATTACTGTTCTCATGTTTCTACTTGTGAAATGTTATATATTTTGTTAAAATATCCACTAATTTTATAGCCATCAACAAGAGCCTAATCATTTAGAATCAACAAGATCCTTACCTCAAGGTAAGGATACATTTAATTATACTTGCCATAAAACAACAGTTTGAAAATTAACCATTTTATATCAACTTGCCCAAGAATATAAAAATATCAGAATGTCCAAACAAATTTCAAGGCAGGTAATTTTTTGCATTTAATAAATCATTCTTACTGCAATATTACTTGAATTTATGCAGCAGACCAAACTTTAAACTTACATTTTTATATGTTTTTTTTTGTGAAACTGAATGTGTGTTAGTCTGTGCATGGTTGATATTGATATTTTTTTTGTGTTTAACATCCGACTATTGATATTGATATATGATTATGTTATATATCATGATATTGATTATATTTACTTTGTTGGTTAATTTTGTAATCTATACACTGTGAAAACTTTTATTGTGTACCTGTTAAAAATGTTAAACTTTAAATATGTCTATACTGTAGACTAATTCTGTTTATGGAGAATAAAAAAACTAGAAATTTAGTATGTAGAAAAAGTGTATGGTTTACAAGCACATAACTTTAATAACGGATACTTATGTTAATACAAATGAATTACATTAATAATAATAATAATGCACCATTTTTTGTTGGTGAAAAATAATGTATCAAAAAAATATATAAATTATTGTTTTTTAGATTACAAAATCAGGTAAAATATACCACAAACTTCAAATTCGGAAGCAATCATGTGGAGGTCCATCCGGCAGATGTGGCATACCACCTCTAGCAAAAAAAGAAATTGTTAAAAAAGAAAAAGTTGTCTTAGAATTGGGAAAAGAATTACAAGCTCCACCTTGTATTCCAAAAGCAAAACAAAGTGGAAAATTTCCTCCACTTTGTGCCACTCATGAAGGCATAGAATGTCCACAAGACATTACAAGATACAAATACCCAGCTTATTCTGAATGCCGTCGAAGGGAAAGCAAAGTAAGATATGTAAAGGAGTGCTGTTACAATCCACCGCCACCATGCGAGATACATTTGGTTAGAGATGAAAATACTAAATAAACTACTGCTGATTTTACAAATCAATTATGAATTTACAAGGTATGTAATATTGCACACAAGTTTGTAGATTTAAATATTATGCTGGTTTTATATTCAAAAAATTCATTTTGTGTTTATAATCAATTTATTGCATTTGAAAAGTGGAGCAGAGTACAGAGCATCACAAACATCCTAACAAAACAAATTGTCAATGTCTTCCGGAAAAATTTGGTTTCATGAACAATAGATAAAATTTATCGATTTCTCCAAAGCAGAAAATCAAGTTATGCTGAAATTCTGGTTGTATTTAAAGAATATAGACTCAATGAAGTGTTCAAAATTTGAATTAAAAATAATATCGTGCCTTGCCTTGAGTTACAAAATCCTTAAATAAATCATCTAACCCTGACCTAATGTCATAGTAAAAATACTTTCAGCATCAAAGGATACTAACAAAAACGCATTTCGTATAATCCAGCATCCGTCATCAGTAAAGATTGGTATTTAAAAAAAAAATGTCTGTCTAGAGGGAATAAATATTCCTATAATAATTAATCATAGGACCTTTGAGCAGGAATAATGAAACTACAAATTTCATTCTCAGAGTTCATAAAGTATTCAATACAAGTATATTGTGCATTATGAACGAAAGTTACTGCAATAACTGATTGTGTTTCATTTTAGTCTGATCTGACTTACTAGTCGAAGAACTCACTACAAGAGGAAAGCCTAAAAATAACTGGAATTTTGTTGTTTTTAGGGTGGTACTTGTAGTATGTGTTGGGCTACTAGGGTGACCTAGTTACACTCCTCACAAGTCAGTCTGCCACATACCATCAGTCTCGAAGGTTGTACTTGTGTTCAGTGAATTTTTTTGTAAAAGTAGTTTTGTGCTTGCATTGTTTTTTTATGATGGCGAATTATCATGAGCAATGTGCAGCAATGAAATTTTGTTTTCTTCTTGAAAAGGGTTGCAGAAACTATTGTTATGTTAAAAAGCTTACAAAGAAGATGCTATGAGTAAAAGCCAAGACTACGAATGGTTTGGCCGCTTTAAAAATGGTGAAATGTCGATTGATGACCATCAACACCCCCGGCACCCTTCATTGTGAACAAATGAAAATGTCACTAAAATCCAAAATTAAATAATTAAAATCGATAGAGAATCATTGACAAACTTGTAGAGATTACCAAGTTGTTGTGGAGCTTGGATTAATGAATTTTATCAAAAGATTTGAAAATGATAAGAGTTTCTGCAAAATTTGTCCCATGATTGCAGACAGCAGATCAAAAACAGCGTTGTATGGTAACTTGTGAATGGAGTAGTTTGAAAATGACAGGAATTTTTCCCACAAAATTATTACAGGAGATGAATCGTGGTGCTATGGTTACAATCCTTAGTCGAAACAGCAGTCCAGTCATTGGAAAACCTTGAATTCTCCGAGCAAAAAAAGCATGGCAGGTGAAATCAAAAAATGAAAACAATGTTGATTTATTTTTTTGATGCAAAGGTCTTTTGCATTATGAATCTGTTCCAGCAGGCCAGACTGTAAACCAAGCATTCTACCTAGAAGTGTTAAGAAAGTTGTCCAACAGTGCGAGAAGGAAACACTGTGATTTGTGGAAGTCGGGCTATAGGGTTTTTCATTATGACAAAGCTCCATTACACACAGCTCTCAGCATTTGTCAATTTTTGGCAAGAAATGGTATGACAACCCTGAACCACCCACCCTACTCTCCAGATTTAGCTCCCCATGATTTTTTTTTTTTCCATCAGATAAAAAAGACATGAAAGGAAGGTGTTTTGCTGATGTTGAAGAAACAATTATGTAAAACAAGAAACAACCAGAGCATTACCAGAGGGCATCACTTCTGATGAATTTAAAAAATGTTTCAAACATAGAACAAATGGTTAGACAAGTGTATTAGCACCAATGGAGAGACAAATGTATTAGCACCTTTGAAAGAGACTAGTTGTAGTTCATACAGAAAATTAAATTAAACACATTTTAAAAATATTTCTGATTATTTTTGGGTCCCCCTCGTATAGAGTACTTTGGCAAAGAATTTAATGTGGATGGAACTTTAAATTCAAACATAAAATTTTTGAATACTCAGAGAATCAAAAATTGAACGTTGTGTATCCCTGATTAGATATTTTTGGGTGTTTATAGCCTACTGATTGGTTTCCTCTGCAAAGATCAATCTGCAGTTTAAAGTGTGTCTGAAATAATCCTTGTGTGGTTAACAGAATTTTAAAAGTCTTAACAAGAAATACGCATAAGTTTTACCATGCTATAATGATTACTTGATGGCAAATTATTTTTTCAAAGTGACAAACTGATCCATGTTTAGTACCACTGACTTGCATCTCAACGGCAACTGAGTGAAATCATGATGGTTTTTTCTGCTGGCTCTGTACAAATACTAACATAATAAATCCTACAATAATGTCGGTGGTTATTTACAGTATTTTGTTTTTTTCCAGATTCTCATTAAAAATGGATCCAGGAAATAGCTTTGAAATTAGTAATTAAAAAACTTTTTTCTACAAAATTGTAAGTAAACTTTCCAGAATATAAAAATTTTCTAGTGAATACTAATCTTATTGAATAATTCTTTAAAGTCTACAAATTAAAAGTAAGCTATCTTTTTGTTTTGTGTTAACCTACATGCTGAATCAGGAATTTGTAATATTAAGAAACATTTTTGTGTTTGAGCAGAGGAAATAGTTCAAACTATTCAAAATAAAAAAGGAGAAAGTAGTGCAAATTTTTGTTCAGTATAACTATTTCAAAAATTTGGCAAGCACGCCTAAAATATCATAACTTCAATTAGAAATCTGTAATGAAAAAGGAAAAGTAACTGAAGGTATAACTATTTCCAGTTATTAGTTCTAATAAGTTTATTTCCAAAAAAAGTCTGGATTATTGGTAGGCCTAATCAGGTCGAGACTCTACAACAAACTGCACTTCTGATTATCTGTTATGAGATTTAATTGAGTCTCGTGGTCTTCTTTTGCATGAACAAAAATGTAATATTTTCTACTTTTGAACATATTTTAAGTCTAATGAACATACTTAATGATAGTAATATTTTTATCTGGACACAGTGTATCACAATATTAACTTATATATTTTATCTTACTACTTTTATAGTAAGATAAAAGTAGCAAAAGTCAGTCATGTGTGCAATTCACAAAGAATTTACCTATCACTGTCAACTTCCACCCGATAAGCCACCATTTTTTTTAATGTCAGCCTAACCTCTCCATCTACTACAGACAGGCAAACTGTGAATTGCATATAAAAGTCAATGACCAATGATGTGTTCAAACCCACTCAACTCATGTTTAACTTACACACTGGTCTTAGACTGCTCGACGTTTGGCAAATCTGATATCTTGACACTAACAATCTCATAGGTCAATGGCTATAGTAATATTAATGTTTAGTTATGTTAAACAACTTATTGTATACCTCTTCATATTTTTAAAAAAAGTTATCAAAACTAAAGAATGATGTGATTACATTTTATAAAACAGATGTCCCAAAGGATACTGTTAACGAAGAAAGTCACAGAGTAACTAGTAAAAGTTAGCACTGTGAAGCAGGGTCAGTATGGTGCTTTTTCCCACTGGAGAGCCAAGACTTTCATGCTCCTAGTTTTGCCACTCAGCTTTATAACTTATATGCACCTTCATCCACAGACTCAATCTTCCCAATCGTCTTTCGAGAACCGTAATATTGTGCAATTCTGTCACCTGTCCCCCACTCTAGAGTGTGCCTAGGGAATCAATTGTTTCTCTTCAGAACTAGATAGACAAAAAGGATGTGTTGAGCTGTTTCTTCAGCTATGCCACATTTCCTACACAAAAGATTTGTCACATGAAAACCCACTTTGTATAGATGAATGCGGAATGTCTAGTGACTGTGAGAAACACCGTCACTCTCTGCAGATCTGTCCTGTTCAGCAAAAGGGAACATCTGCAGGATTCATCTGTGAGGAATCTAGTTGGACCTACAAGCATCCTTGTTGAACAAAGCTGTCCATTCTCTCCCAGACCTTCGAGTGTTCCCTAGAAACCCATTAGTTTTGGTTTTTTTTGGTGTTTAACGTCTGACTATTGTGCACACTTAGGCTAATGCAGACGATGGAATGTGAATTATAGCCTATGAAAATGCCAAGCCCTGGCTGGGAATCGAACCAGGGTCCTCGAGGTGAAAGCCTAGTACGCTATCAACTAGGCCGCCAAGGCAACTCCAAAACCCATTGGAAGACATGCCTGTATGTGGAGTATAGGATACTCCACAAGCGGGTTCTGGGCCAATGAAAAAGTTGACAGCTCCTATTCTGGTATACCCATCTGCCTCTTCATTCTCTTTTACTGTGCTTGAAGGGGTTTACTTAAATCTAAATTTTTAAAAGTATACACTAATATAAAATACATTAGAAAAGCAGTCAGAATGTGCACTTTCAATAACAACTGAATTGTACTTGTGAACAGATAACATCAGAAGTATCACTTTTAGAGCATTATCTGAACAACCATGCTGAATAAATTGTCAATTCAGCATCATCTTTAACAAAATCATGATGACACAACTTACTGGCTCAGACTTAATTATTTAGTTACATTATCAGCTAAAATAACAGTTTAAACACCATTGTAGATTAACTATGATTTTCTTCTATTTGCAACTGCATCCCTTGACAATATTACAATAGACTCTTGACTAACTTGAAGCTCAAGGGACCATTCAAATTACACAAAACTTCAAATGAAAAAAAATGGGTAGTTAAAAAATTGAAAAACCCAGAATAAGATAACATTTTTTTGAACATGAATAACTTTGTTTAACACGGTATTACTTTGTTTAAACATAGTAGACAAATGACTGACACATTTTGTGTAGGAAGTACTGACATAATCTTGCTCTGAAGGGTGAGTATAGGGATATCCAATACAAAAAGCTGCTTCAAAACAGGTGTTCATCGAGGAGGACCTGTTTTGCAGCAGCTTTTTGTACTGGAATGAGTTAAAATCATTCAAATTAAATATACAGTAGTCTTGCTAATCCAACCTAAGCCGGGCTGAGTCAAATTAGCAGGAAAGTCGGATTACATGGATAACCATTAAAAATATTGAATTGAATTTATTACTTTAAAAAAACTTTGAATTACATATAGTATTACTAAATGTATTGTACTAAAACATCAAACAGCACACAGAATTTCACTACAGTAATAAAGCAGTACGTCAAATCATTAAACTTGACGAAAAAAGTTTGTAATTGTGTTTTGTTTACCAAATGTTTGACGTTTTCATACCGCTACATTTCGCAATCTCATGAGAAGTAAAATATCTTTTACCTTTTAGAAAACAGTGTATTAAAAAAAATACATGAAATGTTACGAAACACACACAAACAGAATGCACTCTAAATGTCAACTCTTCCACGAATCTGAATTGATACTAAAAGACGGAAATGAACGAACATAAGAGTGGCCGACCTCCCTCTTTCTTTTGAAGAGAATGTATCATTGGCTGGGTGCGTAAGTAACATGTAGGTGTAAAGGCCTGACACGAAAGTGGCATGCGGGCATTGTACATGTGCAGTTTCTCTAAAATTCTTTTAAATGCTTGAAATATTGTTTTTTGAGGCTAGGTTGAATTAAGCGGAAGGTTGGATAAGAAGGACTCTACTGTATATATATATATTCAAATTTAATATGATTTTTAGCATTGCTTCAATAAGAATTCCAAAGGTCCAAATTAAAATAATGAAATAATCGTGGCACACAGCTGTCTCTCTGATGTGATAGAAGCGAACATCCAAAACTGTTTTCCATCATATTACCCTTTCTGAAATCTGATTTCACCATCATAATCAACATTACAACTTTAAAATTGCATTAAAAGGCATAGATATGTAGTCTACAAAATGTATTCATTCAGTTCAGCCATGGCCATCATCGCTCTTGATTGTTCATGTTGCAAATATCATTCTTCATCACTGCTTTAGCTGGCTAATATCTATTACTAACATATTGTAAGCCTTCATAATATATCAAACACTGCCACTGTTACCTAAAGTAAAAGGAAATTTTAAATAAAAGAAAACAAATCAAGTGATCAACTTTATTCTAGATAATTGTCAACACTACTTTTTCTTCGTCGCTTGCTAAATAAACTCCTAAGAAAAATTACAATCATCATATGCAACATTATCTTTTCATTTATTTTTTTAAAAAAATATTACATCGCTAATATTTACATAGAAATTAAAAGTGAAGACAAACATACATAGTGTGATAAGCGGTCAACCAAAGCAGGCTATCACTTAGACACTGTCAGTTCATTGCATACTTAATTATACGCACAGTTGTACAATGAATATATATATGTAAGTAGCACATAGAGTTTAATGGATAGGAAAAGGGAAAAAAAATAACAATTACACTTTCTGATAATAAGTATAAAGATTTTTTTTTGTTGTGTTTAACGTCCGACTATTGTGCACACTTGGGCTAATGCAGACAAATAAGTATAAAGAAAGTAGGCTATAACGATCATGGAAAAATCTATTTTGAAATTTTTATGGATCTGTATTTCACGTCTGCTAAGTCCAAAAAGTGGTTTTTACTTGGATGTCAGTCTGTCTATCTCTATGTGTGTATCTACACTAATTGACCAATCTAGATGAATATTGACATGAAGGTCTACTTTGCTTATATATATGGGACCATTTATTAATTTTGCAAAAAAGGACTATTTTTTAAGCCCATTTTTGGTCAAATCTCTAAAGATTCTTATCAAACTTCTCCTCAAATGTAGTCCATAATTACCTAAACAAAATGTACAGGTACATTCCCAAAAAATTGATTTGAAATCTACAGAAAAAAGTAAAAAACCAGCATTTTTTCTAAAATTGATTCAACAGATTTTTGTCAAATTTTGGACATATATGAGGATTTATGAATTATATTCAGTGTAGAAATTTTGCAAAAAACTATAGTTCAACATTTATCGAAAAAAAACCTAAAAACAAACAATAGGGTGTGTTTTCTGTTCTTGATTTATGAATCTTTATGTAAGTAAAGTGTTTAATAATCTAATGAACAATTTTGAGAAATTAGGCTGATCTTTTTTATGTACAGCTTCCTAACTATATTTTTTGTTGTGGAACTATTTAATTGAGAAAGTATATGAAACATTTTTGCATCACTTATTTTCAATGCTTCTGTTGTACAAGTAAACTGAATTTTCAATTACATTTTCATACGGAGTTTGATACAAACATGTTAAAATTAATTTACTAAATTTAAATATTAATGTTCTAGATAATTGTAAAATTATTGTAATTAGTACAATACAATATAGTAGGCACTGCCATTTTAAAAGCAAATGAGACTGAACACCTAATCACTGTACATTAGTAAACAAAAATTTAAGCCAATGTTTTGGAATGTAAATTTAATAATTGCGCAGAGTTCAAATACCCCTAATTTTATAAACTTGCACAAATATATCGTGTAGTAAAACAATGTTTTTTTAAAAATTATTTTCCAAATGTTTTATACCACCTTTGAAATATAGAAGTAATGGAAGAGACAGATAGTGTCAGAAGTTTAGACATGACATACAGTACCAATACAGTCATGCAGAAAGCCACACAGTGTTTTATTATCAAATCATTAAATAGTGCAGGTAGTAATAATATTTGTTTAAACTATAAATAATTTATATTTTGCAAATTTTCACCAATTTTTTGTAAATACTTATATTTTTTCAAATAATATATGTGCAATACAATCCTATTTATACACTTTATAATAAGATTGTTTAATCTTTTGAAGAGACAAAATTTCAAGAAGTCATATGACATTAGCAAAACTTTAAAATTCAATATTTTCACTTTATTTATCAACAATGATTGTGGCAACAGTTGCCTTGCTCACTTGATGGTATGGATTTCCAAAACATAACATTATTCATGATATTACTAAACATTTTATTAATATGAAAATGCCTTACTGAAAGAAATTACTCTGAATGCCTAAAATTCAAAACTTTTTTATTAAAACAAATTCCATCAACACTATTAGCGACAAAATTTATAGAACAACTGTGAAATCAGATTTTCAAAAAAATAAAAGACAAGGATTTTGCTACAAATCTATCGAAGCTGGTACAAAAATCATAATCTGTGCACATTTAAATCAAATCTGATTGAAATTGCAAAGCATATATAAATAACGACACATCAAAATATCAAAATGTGTTAAAATTTGTATTAAAGTTTTATTACTCATTACTTTAAGAGTAATAAATTTATACTACTGTTTTTAAGTATTAATTTAAAATAAACCTCAAATAAAAGAGCAAATTGTGTTAAAATGTATTCATATTTCTGATGAGATTTTCTTCCTAGTTTCACATTAATTAGAAATAGTTTTTACAGGTCTCTTACTGAATTGGTTGACATAACATTTTGAAAAAAATTATACTTACTTTCTTGTTTAGTAAAGACGAATATGTCAAAGACCTTATTTTAAAACTAACATAGGTAACTTAAAAAATTCCAGTTCACACAATTTTAGTGCCAAATTAGTAACTAGATTTTCAAATTAGTTTTTGAAGTAAAAAAAAAACAAGATATTTAAAGATAATTTTCACTTTGCTGCACTTATAACAAATCATTTAAATTTATAATTTTGAAAATTTATTTAATTACGTTAATAGAAGCTGGCGATGAACTGACAGCTGCAAAACAGGGAAACAATGGATCACAAAACAATGTACAGTTAAGACAAATTTACATCTTAATATTATATATCCATTAATATTAATAACAATAATAAATCTGGTTTGAAATCAGTCAATAACAGTTAGGTAAAATTATAACAACTTCATGCAGACAAATAGATACGGTAAATTTCTTTGCATTATAACTGAGTATATAATTCTGTAGTTATAGTTTTTATACAATGGAATATTTTTTTTTAATTTTAATTCAAAAAAGACGGAGCAAATTATTTTTTCTCTCTTTTTTTACAAATTTAATACTAAAAGAAATATACTTTTTAATCGTTTAATAAATCACTCGATCCTATAAATTAAAAATATATTAGTTTACAATAATCATATGTAACAATTGCAGTTATATATTTTTTTTTAAATTTCTATTTGATATCCCATAAAATGATTTGTGATAGTTTTAGTCTAGTTTCAATACGTTTCAAAAATAGTGCTTAAGCTAATCGTTTTAAATTATATACATTTATAGCTGTATAAAACTGTCTAAACGTTTTGCAAAGTTTAGCTTGTCAATTGTTTAGGTAAGTAGTCAGTTATTTCTGTATAGGTCATTTGTACTGATATTCCTACACAACCTGCCCAGTTTAATTATGCCCATAATTAGGGTGTACAGCTGTTCTGCTGATATGATGATGCAAATTTCTAAAGTATTTTTAATCTTTTAAAAAAATGAGTTTTCACCATCATAACTAGTGTTAAAATTTGTATTAATTAGCATTTTAAACTTTCAAATTACAATGAAAATAACTGATAATGAACGTTAACTACCATTATATTAATTGTAAAATGAATTTTGCTGGTTTACAAATTTGACTAAGCTCTTCAACAAACTGTGAATACTAGAAGCGCTAACACATTAATTTAATATATATATATATAAAATTTTAAGAATCCTAAGAATCCATCTGTATGCCAGAAATGGTGTATTATATATAAGGTAGGTCATATTAAGGTCCTGGATCTTGGGCATTCCTTTAGCTCAATTTCCAATGGAAATTTGCTAAAACTGGAAAACCAAAGGCTTCATTACAGGTCGCTGTGGTCTTAAACATTACAAATGAAAAGGATAGTAACTGTGTGTAGGTTATGAAGGAAGGAAGAAAAAACAACAGTCATACTGAACTAGAAGTGCCAGGGACCACAAAACCCTTTAACCTCTACAACTAAATTTGGAAAATTTCATCTAGAACTATTTACTTTAAGGTCTAATTGTTTTGGTTAGTGACATTCATAGAGATGTAATATGAGTACAATAAGTTCCATTTAAAAACATAAGTAATATAATATAAATGGTGTAGCAGTTTGTAAAGGTATACCACTTAAATGCTTATCAAAAGACAAATTAAGTCAATACAATTAATTATCCGTTACAGAATCATGGTCGGTCAAACATAAAAGAAAATAAGTTTCAGAGAGGTCAAACTTATCAAATAAATGTACACAACAGATAACAACAGTTTGTTGATTTAGTTTCTTTTTTCTTGAAGATTTTAACTTTTTTTATATATAAAATTGATGAATTTTGACCTCATTTTCTCGTTTTAATAAGTGCGACTGCTCACTATTTCATAATGGAAATTATCACTTTCAAAATAATTTTGACAATGTGTTAATTAAATTTTGTATTCCCTTTATCTGTGCGCTAACTCCCTCTTTTGAAAATCTGATTTTCACATCTCAAACAGTATTCAAATTTTCATATAATTAGCACTTTCAAATTGCATTCAAAACTCTAATTTATGTACTTTTAAATGCTGAATACATTGGTGAAATCAGATTTTCAAAAATATTTATAACAGAAAAGTTATGAATATTTAATGATTTGAAATGGCCACCAACCAATTTTACTGGTTAATGAACTTGTTTAAACTATCAGTTTTTGTAGCAAGTTTGAATCAAATCAGACTACAACTGCAAACAAGATCATGGTGAGATACATATACACATACATAAATATATGTGTGCGCATACGCACACACACACACACACACACACACACACACAAATAGTGACATCTGCACACAAATAGTGACACACACAAATAGAGGTCAGGATCTGTGCTTATTTCAAGGTCTTGGATCTTATCATGACAGCAGCTCCAATCGCTCATTTTCCAATGAAAATTTTGTTGAAAATGTAATTAAAAAATTGCACAGATGACTTAATTCAAGATCACACCAATGTGGTACTATACAACCTAAAAAAGTAAAACCATTATCTTTTTTGTAAGATATGTTAATTTTTGGATGTAAAAGATAAAGCCTATTTTTTATAGATTTGAAAAAAAATTCAACTTTTAAAAAGCAACTTAATCTTCCAATTATGGTGCCAAATTATTATTATTTTTATTTAACTTCTAATTTTTATTGTTTTTTAATGTAATTTACAATTTTATATTTTCGGATATTTTTAAAGTGTAACTGTTACGAGTTTAAGGGTGTCGACAATTTGGAAAAAGTAATCTTGTGTGTATAGATTGCACACTGTAATCTGAACTGTTGCAACCACTAGTTCTGAATATTGAGTTACTGAAAAATTCCCCACAAAAAAGTTAAAATGTGCCCTATTTGAAAGTTGGGTGCCAATTTAACAACTTGCTCGGAATTTGATTTACATGTTTTTCAATTACATAAATATTTAACACAATGACAAAGTTTGATGTTCTAATGGATGGCTGCAATACACCTCAAGCTGCCATATAGCTTTCATAAAGGGAACCTTCAATCACCAAATGGAAACCATAACTGGTTATATGCTTCTTAATATCAATACTAATATTTAACCAAATGTTTGTCATCATATCATCTGACATCTCATTGGTTAATTTTTTCTCGACTATTTATTAGTTGGTTTGTTTATTTTGCCAGCAATCCATAGTTTTCCATGGCATCTAAATAAACATGCCATTGTATAAGCTGTCTCTAAGCTTATACAATATAATTATCTAACATGTTTAACAGAACTCATTACAATAATCTTTTTAGTTGATTGTATTCCTTGTGATCAAAACATATATGTAAATATTAATAATTAATAGCGACTTATTTTTTATTGTTTATAATCATTGTAAATAATGGCAATAAAAATCAGCTGTTTACGTGAACAATATCTCCACGTCTATTGATATAGACATTATGTAAATTGTCATAATGTAACAATTTTCTATCGTACTTTAGACCTTATGTGTTTATATTTTTAGAGTAGAATGGTTAATTATTTGTTTGTATGGAGTCTGGATTCAGAAGATGTAAATTATATTGTCACAGTTATGCATAATATAATAATAGTTATATAATATTATCTAGAAATGTAGATAATATAAATAAGCTACTGTAATGGAAATTAACAAATGCCCTATGTCAGAAGAGCTATTTCGGCAAAAATCTTTCGAAGAGTGAAAAATTTCCAACTAGAAATGTTGAAGAAAATTCTACCTTTAAACACAGCCATGTTGAGTTGAATACTATACATATTGTAATGTGATCAAACTGTCCTGCAGATGAAGTCGGTATACCGATAAAACAATGTTAGTCATGAACTGATTTGTGAGTTGCTCAAGGTGATACAGCACCAGTCTTGGCCAATTTAATCTTTTAAATTTTTAACACCTTTTTTAATTTGGTTAAATCAAAATATAAAGGAAACTGAATTTAGATACATACACACAGAAAGCTAAGTTATAAAATTAAGTAAGTTCACTCTATCTAAAGAAAGTTTTAAAATTATATTGTTACTATTTATGCTTCAAACTAAATTTCTTTTTATTTTAGAACACCATTGAAACTAGACTAACGCATAATATATTTTACTTTAATTATACATGATAAAATTAGACAGTAAACCCACAAACAAATTCAACAATAATTCTTTCCTTTTTCCAAGTTTGCGTTGATTTTATAAATACATAACGTGATCAGCACATTGTCCACTAATTAAATACATAGTCCTTACATTATTCTTTCATTACAACACAAATTTATAACACCGAATATCAGAGGTGATAAAACATGTTGCAGCGAAGGATCCATCGGGTCGATTTGTTTGGAACGATTCTGTACCAAGACATCGGTTAAGCGCGTTAACCACGGAAACTAAATAAAAAATAAACAAAAACATTGCATTAGTATATTACACACATCGCTTAATGATCGATAAGAATATTTTGGACGTAATCGCCAGACTGACAGGTTAGGTACCACAAGCAAACACGCACTGTTTGTTTACAATCTTATCGATTACGTTAGTTCAGTTTGTTCACTATCTGAATATCACAACAATATGGAAATTGTTTAAACACTTTACAAGTCCGGACTCGTTTGAATGAGACACGACAGAAATTATTCGGACAACACTAAGTAAAATTAACTAGCGCACTATGTACAAAATTAACCGATCAGGCTAAAAGTAAATTAATATAAAAATAATTAATATTAAGATCAGTAATTAACATTGTTAAAATTTTCTTTCGTTTGCTTCTAATTTTAACAGTTAAAGAAGACAGTTGGTTGAATTTTAAACTGTACAGGGTTAGGTCGTCCTCTTGGTCGTGCCCCATGTTTCTGTCAGATACGTTTCACCATTGCCTTGTTGATTACAAAATGCAACAAGATGTCGAACAGCAACTGCTTCCACCTCCCTTACTCTTTTGGCGTTGGTCTGAAACAGAAAATTTTAGTTTATTTAACCTGAGAGATTAGAACATTATTATTATAACAATGTGCATTTTTTAAATAACATTAAAATGAGTAACTAAAACAATAATCATTCAAGAGATAAAGTAAACAACACATCAAATAAACAGACTGAAATTAGAAGGAGCACATAGCGATCTCACTAACAAATACAAATTTTCGTACAATTTGGCAACATTACACAAGTGAATATTTTTTTTACTTCAAAAATACGAAAATTAAACCTGATTGCCAATAAAGTTTATAACTTTTTTTATCGTGCGTTTCTATAAAATTTGATTTTATCATCTTAATCAGCAGTAAAGTCTGTATAAATTAGTACTCTAAATTTTTAATGAAATTTTAAATGCTGATTATGAAGGAAAATCAAATTTGTAAAAAAATTTAAAATTCAAAAGTTAAGATTTTGATGTTTGAACTGTTGAAAACGATAAAAAAAATAAAAAAGGAAAATAAAAAACAGTAGTAAAATATATATTTTTCTACTTTGTGTAAGTTTTTCCAGCCACTGATTCGCTGTGAAAGAAAACTAAATCGCCAAAAATTGTATAACAGTGAAAAAACTTAAGGGAGAAATTAAAATCAGCTGTTTGGTTTGATGTGATGACATGCTTGACAAAACATGCCTATGATGACATTCAATAGGCTAAGTACTGAGCATTACAAGATTAGTCGCTACAAATCGACTTCATAAACGATGTTAAAGTTTAATGGTTAAAACCAAAACACATTACTATTATGTTGGTTAACTTACAACTACTTATATTTTACAAAGTTTCAGTCATTCAACGTGTGCTGTAAAACTAAATATGCATTTGTTCTTTGTAATTTCGGGCCAAGATAGCTAAAAATTAGAATTTTTTTTAGATTTATTATATATCTGTACTGGCACAATTTTAGGCCTTGATTTTCCAGACATATGTTGGAAAATCGAGACAAATGGCAGCTCTAATTCCGATTTCTAAAAGTAACGGGTTGTAGTGCTGTAGAAACTCAATGTTACTTGTGTAATCTTATACAACGACATGCTTAACTCATCTCAATAATATGAAGAAAATGAAGAGTTGAATACTGACTGAAGTTAAGTTTGAGTTGGAAATATTTTACGCTTGTCTTGCTTCAACAAAGCACAGTGTTGAAGAAACTGGTTCTAATGAGTTATATTAAAAAGATAATCTAAATTTTTCAAGATTTTTGCCAGGACGCTCTTAAAGCGATAATTAAGTGACTCAAATATTTATGAGTATACTTTAAGCTACATCAGTGCTAAATTCGATCAAAATCGCAGTCTTTTGCTAAATTTTAACAATTTTATTGCAAAAATGGGCTTCATAAAAATTTGTTTCATTAAAAACTAAACCTCTTGTTGTAAAGGCAAATTTACCAACATTAATCAAAATCAAACAACCTCCATTTGATATAGGAATGCCCAGAAAACAATAATTATAATTTAAAAAAATATAATTAATTAAAAATAATAATAATAATAATAATAATGTATACCTTACACTTATTTGAAAATCTGATGTTCACCATCATGAACAGTGTTACAATCTATACAATATTTTAAATTACATTTTAGATGCAAAAATCAACTACAACAACATCAGATTCATTTTCGTATTTTCACTGCTATTTAAAAATTTTAAATGCTAGTTTATGTAGATTTTAACGCTCATCACAATGTGAAATCATATTTTGAAAAAAAAGCATGAAAAGTTAAAAAAAATTTAAGATTTGAAATGGCCACCATTTTTAACTGTTGAATGAATTTTGAAGGTTACTACACAAATTGGTTTTTCGTAACACATTAAAATTAAATTAGACTAAAATTTTAAATGCTAGATGTAATTTTAATATGCATAGTATAAAAGGTATTTGAAAAATTTGTAACAACCCTCCAAAATGTGTTATACATGTCAGTGATCACCTGGATACAGATATCCAATAGCTCGTTTCATTGGAATTTTGCTTGTTAACTGAGCATCTCAGATCAAACTTTGCACAATAACTGATTATAGCAATGTTTTTATAACTTTTTTAAATTATCATATTAAAATAGTAATTATACTTAGGCATTTAACGGGAACTGTTCAATCTTTTAGTAGAAAATTTTCACTACAAAAAGAATTTTATTTATTTATGAAAGTCTAGAAAGTAAGTAGCATTCTGTTCTACAGCCACCACAGCTCTGCTATTGGTGTTGTGCCTTGTCTTCCTGGTTCACTGCATCTTCAGTGATGTTATTATGGTCAATTTGTATAATATTTTCAATTTTCTGTGTGCATTTAAAATGTTCAAGAAAATTTATGAATTCACTGAATGTGAGATTCATACTATCATTTGCAAGTTAAGCCACACTAGTTCCATGACAAACACAAGTTCGACACCAGTCACGATTTGGTTTAAAAAGTTCATTCCCTCATCACTGTAACAAGTAAGAAATGTCAAAGCATTGCTAAGTCACTGGAATTTATGGACTCCAATATTTTTGGAACCCAGCGAGAATGCAGCTTGTGATACAAGCAGTCTTAAAATCTTATGCAAAAAAGCTTGTGCACTTTGTGAAAATTTACCAGGAAGCACTTTCATTGTGAACCGTTGTGAAGGCTGCCCACTCTGTGCCTCATCATGGACAATGGTTTGTCCTTTACTAAAATTCTTAAACCACTTTCTCAACACTGCATAACTAATTGCATTTTTACAGTAAACATCTTGAATTTGATAAATTTAATCTGCTTTAATGTCACTTGTGTTATGTCATAGTCAGTGGGTTCATGACCTTTAAACAATTTAAATAAAAACAGAAAATTGGGAACACTACACAAATCAACCATAATAAACCAGGAAGATAAGTGAAAAGGCAATGAACCAGGAAGACTAGCATGCACACATAGTGCAGATAGCAGCACTATGGTAAGATAGAACAAAACGGTACTTATTTTTTGGATGAGCCTTGTACAACCATCATGGCCCTTCCACAATGTCAGTGAGACAGCTACATACCAGGATTACAATAAAATCAACTGACTTCTTAAAGGTAGGTCTAAAACACAGTCGTAAAGGATTAACACTTTCAGTTCCATGAACTTTTTTTATATGCCCAAAAATTTAATACTTATTTTTACTTTTGGTTATATTTTCAAGTGGGCACACACAGTAAGAAAAAAGTAGCAAAATTCTTGGTCATGTAAGCAAACTTATAAAGAATTCACCTGTCCCATCAGCTTTTACCCGAATTATCCACCATTTTATTTAATGTAGGCCTTGCCTCTCCTTCTGCCAAAGACAGGCTAAATTTAAGTTAATTGCACAGAAAAATCACTTTCCAATGCAGGGTTTGAACCTGTTCATGCCTAACACACTATACTGGCTAGTTATTACACCTTTGACCAGACTTGTTTTATTTAACAAGTCCATAAGTTGTATTGTTTGGTTATGTTGAATTACTTACTATTTACTGCTTAATATTTTTTTATTTTTGAAAAACAAATTGTCACAGTTAAAGAATGCTGGTATTTATTAGATTTATATAAAACAGACGTATGGTAAAACCAGACATTGTCACTGAAAAGGTTAAATATAGTATTCAGTAAAGCATATCATTTTGTATGTTTAACTTTCTTAATTGTTACTTCTTCGTACAAAAATATACAGCAGACTTGAAAAAATTAATGTTAAAAATATTACTTTACTAACAAAATTTCAGAAACAGTGAAATTTTTTTTTTTTGAATTTTAATGGACCCTCTGAGTCTGAAAAAATAGTTCTGATTTGGATGTGTGTGACTATCTGTATGTACATGTGCATTGGAAACTAAACTAACTGACCGATTTCGATCACATTTGTCTGAAGGCCTGGTTTTCTGTTACCTTGGAACCATTTTCTAATTTTGAAACAGAAGAGGTTTTTCGAAAACAAACAAAACATGGATTTTCTCAAAACTGGCTCTAACGATGTTAAGAAAATTTTATAAAATATAGTCCATAAGTATTCAGAACAGGAACAACCAAAAAAAAGTAAAAATTCAGCCAATTTCTACAAACTGGTTTATTATTTTTTGCTAAAATTTTGGTCATGTATGAAGATTTTCTACTAAAATAAGTGTAGCAGAATTGAAATAAACGATAATTACTGTTCAAGAGTAAATTGAAAAAAATATTAGAAATAAATCTTGATCGGCCATCTGATTTGTTTTGTTTTATTCTATTTACTTAGCCCGGCACGGTATTATACTTTTACATGCCTTTGTCAAAAATCTTTTAGAAAAGGTAAAATAACTTTTAGTGTAGACTTTTGACAAAGAAATGTGATAATACTTAACCTCACCAACGTTAAATTTCTTTTATATAAAATTTGCTGCAACAACTTGAGTTGATTATTCATATACAGTAAGACATACATTTTAGCAAAATTTGTTGAACCAGTTTTTTGTTCAGCTTTTGAATCAGATTTCTTGCGGAAATAATTTAGTGCGAGAAAGTATTCAAAAATTTTGCATCATTTACCAAGTTATTTAAAAATATATTCAATAATCAAAACAATTTGGTACACATTTTATAAGTATTACGATGACCTAATTTATGTGATTTTCTGCCTCTAAGAAGTACCAATCGATTTCTCTTCAACTTACGTAGGTGTCTAAGAACGGTTTGTTAACATTGCTTAACAAATTACTTTTCTTATTAATACACCAGTGTAAATATTAACATTAGCAGTGTAAATAGAAACAAGAAAGCTTGTGGACTTAGGTGTAAAAGCGTTAAACACTGAATGTTTGCTACTCCACAGAGTTGATAAATAAATAATTGAGGCATGCAGTTTTTTGCTCACATAATGGAAATCTTAACCTCTCTTGAAACTCTGATTAAATCATAAAAAGCGTAAAAACCTGTATATATTTGCATTTCGAACTTTCAAATTGCATTTAAAATAGAAAAATTAACTCTAGACAGTTGTCAAATAAATTTCTTATTTTAAATAGATTTTGAAAATACAAATTGCAATTTTATAGCAGTTTTAATGCTGATTATGATGGTGAAATGAAATTTTCAAAAATATTCAAGACAAAAAAGTTACAAATTTTGCTGGCTAATGAAGTTGTTTAAGCTATTACTAAAATCAATTTTTCTGCCGTTTCAATCAAATCAGACTACTATTGTGAATGTGATAACACAAATATAAATGCATATTTTACACACGCATGTGCGTGCACACACACACAAAACCCTTGTTAAATATATATATTTTAATGACACACTGAAAAAGTGATCCACAGGTCAGGGGATCTGTGCTCATTTCAAGATCCTGAGATTTTAGGTCTTATCACAATAGCCACTCCAATGCTCATTTTCGAATAGAAAAGTCACTAATAAATGTAACACGCTATATATTCACTGATAAAAAGTTCTAATGTATAATCAAAGCGTAAACAATCATTTTAAAAAACTTCCAAAACTGTGAAATTTAATAATCAATCTCCTTTCAAATATTTTATTTGTTTTGTCTCAAACAATAGTGCGTTTGATGTGATCCACTTATTACTCAACTTGTAATTGAAAACAAAAAGTATTCTGTTATTTTTTGTAGTAGACATATCCAAACCAAATATAAAATTGGAGGTGTATGGTGACAAAGAATTTGTAGCATAACTGCTGTTTTAAACCTTCAACATGATACATATTTACATCATTTAAATATATTTGAAGTAGATGGTCTGATTTAGTTGTTCATGAGTTTTAATTTGCTATCTAAAATTGTTAGCCGATAATCTTAAACCAACTTTTTCAATACGATTCCATTGTACCATAAAAATATTTGCCGTACTGGGCGTAATGAAGTAATCACTTCAAAAATCCATCTGAGATTTTGATTGATCTTCATATTTTCAGGCACCTGAGTAACATAAGTGGTTTTTACTTGGACCTCTCTCTGTCTGTGTACATCGCTGGAGACTGAATTACTGATTGATTTTAATAAAAAATAGCTTTAGCTTTGTGGTCAATGTGACTGAGACATCGGTCTGTCTGCTACTTCTCTAAACTATGACCTTGGTTCCTGGGTTTGAGACTTGGAGTTACTGCCTTTTCTGTTAACACTGATCCCTCATCATCATTAGTGTAACTGCCATAAAGTATGGATGTTAAAAAATGTTGTTAACCAAACCTTTGGAGAAAAATTTTTTGAAGGCCTTTTCATAAAAAAATTTGTAAAAATAACACTTTCTCAAAGACCGATTTTAATCAAATTTTAGACCATAAGTATGCAAATAAAATGCATGGATCATAATAACCCCACTTGTACAGCTGCTATTTAAAAAGTGAAAAACTGGCATAATTTATCAATATTTGTTTATCAGTTCTTTCCAAATTTTGAACATGTAATTTCATAACTTTGTTATAGTAGCAACTTTGAAATAAATTGAAATTTATGGTTTGGAAGTAAATTGAAAAAAAAACAAAAAATCCCTGACAGTAAATTTTGAATATGTTGCACTGATTTTTGTTATGAATCTTTATATTATACAAGTTGTACGCAAAATCTAATAACCCAACTTTCAGAAATCTGGATGATTTTCTGTTCTTTTTTTGACCAACTGACAAACAAAGATATTTTGCTTTAAGTAAATTGAACTGACTTAAAAAACAGCACAAATAAAATCATATTGTATACAGCATCACTGTTAAGGAAAGTCACCGGCAAAGTTTCATTCTACACAACTTGTAAAATACAATGATTTATGTTTTCAATTCCTAGATGTTCAATTAGGACTTCAACTTTTCACTGCTATTTGGTTCTCTCTGTTCTTATTTTAAGACTATTGATTTTACAAGGTAGTGTCCCTATCTGCAGTATCGTGCTACAATACTAGTCAATGCACTATTCCTGTAACTATGCTTATTAGTGAATTCTATTTTTACTTCATCAATATATGAATAAGTGGATTTATCTGAGATATTGATGGATAAAATATTCACTGTTTTCAGGTCATGAGTAAAAAACAGTGTTCTACAATTTAGGCCCCATATCATTGTCATCACTTAAATTTTCAAGCTCTACACTGACCAGAAAAACAACTTGGAAATTAAAATTTTATTTAAATGTAACCTTTAAATACTCAAACAAATCTTACTTTCCCCCCAAAAAAATTAATTTTGGGAGGTTTGCGCGGTAGGATGCTATACCTACAACTACTGGGCTATTTAAGCCAAAAAGTATTTACATAACTATATAATTAAATATATTTATCATTTAAAAATCTGAAAATATCATCTTATTTTAGATATTGTGTAGGATTTGTTGGTCCTACATCAATAAATTTTGATTTAAAAAGATTATGTTTTTAATTTTTGATTGAAAAAATTAATTTTAACCCATTAGGTCATATCATAACAATTAAATAAATTATGTCATCATCAACACCAAATACAAATACATCACAGTTAATTATATTATGATGTCTGCCAGCCATTTTGACTAACTCATATTTTTCAAAGACAAAGTTTATGTACAGCTCTTATAATTTCATTTCTGCAATTCTGAAAAATATGAAAGTGGCATAAAAGTGCAGCCAAAAGTTATATTTAAAAATTTACAATTCAAGCCAAAGAATCAAATCTCTATCAATAAAAGAAAATTGTGAGTGTGTGTGTGTATACACGCACGCACAAACATAAAAAAGCAATGTACAGCCAAACATACTGTACACAGAGATTTAAAATTGATAACATATGTAGATGATCACCAATAAAAAAAAACAGCAATGATCATGGCCTACCAAACCCATTAAAAACTTTGTATACTATTTATATTACATTCTATATACAAGGTGTGTTCAGAAAGTAACGAGAATTTTAATTTTTTGAACAAAATGTTTATTTATTCTTCTACACTGACGTTGTCGCCTTCAAAATAGTCCCCATTGGAGATTATGTACTTGTGACATTGTAACGCTTCTTCCAATCCTCGAAACACTTCTCAAACTAGATCTTTGAAATAGCCTTTAGTTCTTTCAGCAATGCGCTTTTAATATCATCTACGGCTGTAAAACGACGGCCCTTTAAGGTTCTCTTTATTTTTGGAAATAGGAAAAAGTCACACGGAGCCATGTCTGGCGAATATGGAGGCTAGGGCATCGGTACAGTACTGTTTTTGGCCAAAAATTCACAAACAAGCAATGAAGTGTGAGCTGGTGCATTATCGTGGTGCAAAACCCATGAATTGTTTTCCATAGATCCGGGCGTTTTTTTCGGACTGCTTCATGCAAACGGCGTTGAACTTGTAGGTAGTACTCCTTATTAACCGTTTCACCTAGAGGCAGGAATTCATGATGCACTATGCCATTATTATCGAAGAACACAGTGAGCATAACCTTCACATTCGACCACACTTGTCGAGCCTTTTTCAGTCTTGGCGAGCCAGAATATTTCCACTGGGATGATTGAGCCTTAGTTTCGACGTCATATCCATAAACCCATGTTTCATCACCTGTTATAATACGTTTCAGTAATTCTGCATCGTCGTTGACTTCCATTCGCCGCTGTTTTTGTTCAAAATTCAACAATTTTGGAACAAATTTTGTTGCCACGCGTTTCATACACAAAACACTGGAAACAATGTCATGACATGATCCAATCGATATGTCAACATCATCAGCAACCTCTCTAATTGTGATTCGGCGATTGTTAATAACCATTTCTTTCACTTTTCCATGTTTTCCTCGGTTGTTGATGTGTTGGGGCGTCCATGGCGTTCGTCATCTTCAACGTCTTAATGGCCTTCTTGGAAACACTTATACCATTCGTAAACTCTTGCTTTACTCAAAACAGACTCACCATATTCTTTGTTAACATTTCACACACTTTGTTACACTTTATTCCATTTTTTACGCAAAATTTGATACAAATTCTTTGATCCATTTCTTTTAACAAGCAAAAATCGCCGAGCTCGTAAAAACACGTCTAACCTTATTGGCTGTCACAGACAAAGTCAACAATGAAAATAACTGAAAGTTTTATCATACTTGAAGGGCATGTATACCAACATAATAAAAAAAAATGTTCGACAATCAGACTCTTCAAGCCCGCGAAATTTAAAAATTCTCGTTACTTTCTGAATTCACCTCATATGTATGTCGGATAACACCTTGAAGCCTATCTACTCATCGATCTATTCATAGTGAAACAGTTTGATTTCCATGGTTATCGTGGTGCGGTTACTTTTAATTGACTGATGAAATAAAACAAATTTACTGTTTCAAATATTTTAAAAAATGAAAATAAACTCTGATTGTTGTTAAGTTTCATGGTTTGCTCAACCAATTAAACCCTTAAATTTTTATCCTACAAATTTGCTATGCTAGTTTGAATTGTGAATCTTCAAATATGATCGAAATTTGAGCAAAACCTGATGAACCATTTAAAACAAATTAAAGATTTTCCGTTTTATTTTTTTGCTTACGGTTTTCAAATCAAATGTCTTTAGGAAATTATTGAATGTGATAAAGTTTGTGTAATTTTTATTTTTACATTACTTATTACATGTGCTTTGTTTACATTTTATGGTCCTTAAAAAAATATACCTATACAAAAAATATTTTTTTTTTAACTGTTTATGTTTTTCAGTTATCTTTCCCTAGCACCAAAACAGTACGTCAAGAAATTATTAAACTTTGTAAGTTTCAATCTCCAAGCTTAAACTTGAAAAAATATAACGATTATACATTTTTTTTTAAAAACTAAATGTATCAAGAAATAATCACTGCACTCCGCTGTCTTGCTCATATGATGAAATCAAATTTCCCTCAAAAAGGGATCTAAAGTCAGATTAAGCATTCATTTTACAAACGTCTAAGCATCACCATGACAACTGTTTATTTTTTAAGAATATGGCTGATGGTGAGCTCACCACAGCTCTTCTGTCAAAGTATATATTTTTTAATGTAAAGTAGTCAGAGGTGGCCGGTTGTACTGTAATATACTACATAATAAAGATACTTTAAACTATCTATAACCTAAAGTTTTAATGGGTAAGAAAAAAAGGTTTTAAAAGTACATTTTGAAAGTTCGGGCCTATACTGGATTGGCGACTATGTTTGCTTTGGGAATTGAGGCCATTAATATCCCCACTTTCCCACCCTAATGTACTTTCTTAGTCTCCCACAGGTCTGAGTACTTAATAACTTCAGACAGGGATACGACTGGGCAACTGGACAGTGTGGTGTTGGTGGCAGATTAAATACAAGAAAGCATGTCCTCTTCAACTAAAAACAATGAAAAAAGGAGACAAATTACATTTTTATGTGATAATTTTGTTACCATTTTCGAAATGTATGAACAGAAAATGCTAACCTAAAACACTGATATATTACACATAAAAAACCATGCCTGTATACAGACTGCCTGATGTTGTATCATGCCTGTGTAGTCATCATACTAAAAATGTTTCTAGTACTTCACTCTTATTTTTAATTAGTTTTATTTATTCATTTAAATAGATATTTCTCAAAGAATCATTCCCAATTATCTATTTTATTCATTAGTCAAAGCCCAATTGCCTCAATTAGATACCCATGGTATTCCAAAAATTGTTGACACTGGCAATAGGTCCACTTATTGAAAATATTTAAAAAAGAAAAAAGATATATTGTATATTTTTCAATAACGGATACTGAATCTAAAGTTGATAGATTAAGAATTCAAATAAGATGGAAGCGAGCAGTGAGTGGGAAGCCTGAACTGCAGGAGGGTTATCGTAGACTGAACCAACCTTTCTTTCATAAAAACTGGTAATGGTATCATACGATTTGCACATAAAAAGCTTAATCTGTTCATTAGCTGTAAATTTCAGAAAAATAATAACTGAAATAAATAACACTGTTATTCGACACAGACCTACTTCCAAAAACAAAGTTAAAATGAAAATAAAATGGGTAGGTTGTTGCGATAATTTTCTCTCCTAAATTGTGGTAGGTTTGGATGCCAGAACAGATATATCTGTTGTTAAGATAACCTCTAAATGCAATCAATACTTTTTTATTTACATATTTTCTCAGACTTCTGATATGTTTTTCTTTTTGCACCCTTCCTTCATAAAAATCCAAGATTTACTAAAACATCAGCTATAAAAACTTTGCATCTCCCTCATGGTCTACGAACCAAACCATTATCGTAACTAAAAACTATTTCTTTTAAAATGTTGGTAAAAATAAACTTTCAGTGATTTATAAATTTTTGTAAAATGATTAATTAAATGCATGCTATTAGTAATGAAAAGAATATTAACTTTTTTTTTTATTTAAAAGAACTTCAGATCTAACTCGATTCAGTTGTTGGGTATATAACTAGTATTCCGTAAAAGCTACTAAACTTTCTAAAAAGTGTTACTGCGACAGTTATAAAGCTTTAAAAAAAATGGTGAATCCTTTGCTCATAGTTGCTATACTTGGATGTAAATTGAAATTTAGCTAAATATCCCATGAAGTGGCTTTTTTCTAACACCAAATCATGGGATCGTGATTTACCAAACTGGGTAAAGCATTAAATATCAATGCTTTAATATCAAGCATTGATATCAAAAAGGCTTAACCCCTTTTCAGCAAGGCTACTGAATAAGCTTTCCAATAGTCACTAGTAACTGTAGTTCCCAGTGCATATTCTTTTCATTATTTCGCACCTACTTTCGCATAGGAGTGATTTTTCCTTCATACAACTTACTTTTACTTTCCATTTTTTTCAAATTTCCCACAGTTTCTGCACTTTTATGTTGTATATTATCACTTTTGGACATGTAATAAAAATTACAAAAATTGACAAATCACCCGAAAAATGCATTTTTACAAAAGTTTCATGTTTTTATAACAACAATAACCCAGGGAAAAAAGCCTTATTCCCACTAACAGTACTTTTAATTAATAAGAAAACTATAATTTGCAGAGTGAATCAAATAAAAAAAATGTAAAAAAAATGGCAGCTTCTGTTAATTTATAATTTTTATATTAGCATTAGACAGTAACTCGTAAGGTGATGCACTACAAGCACTATTTGTCAAGTGCAAAGAGACAAATATGAATAATGAATACAAATGGATTACTCATTTGCAAATGTAATCATTTTGGGTACTCATACTCAAATACATATTTGACACAACAGGTATTTGATATTTAGTTAAAAGAACAGTATCAAATTCTTATACTGTTGAAGAATTTGATGCTTGGTGTTTTGGCAAATATCAAACATTTGCTGCTTGATGTCTGACAAATATCAAAATTTGTTGCATTGCGTTTTGTTAATAGATATCTGTTAATAGATATCGTTAATAAAATATCTGTTGCTTGGTGTTTGGCAAAAATCAAACATTTATTGCTTTGTATCTGGCAAATATAAAACACTTGTTGATTGATATTTGACAAATAAAAAGCTTTACAAATTTATTGTTTGGTATCTGGTAAACTGCACATTTTCTTACGCTGACATTTATTACAAACTGTAGTTTTTATGTGTGACTTTTGCAGAAAACAAACATTTGCTTTGTGTTTTACAAATAGCAACATTGATGCTCAGAATTTGACAAATAGCGCATTTGTGCCGCACCTGAAGAAATAAAAGTTTAAAAAATATCTGTATATTTTTAAGTTTATAGCTTTAACTTTAGTATTTTATAAAAAAAAAAGATTTATAATGTAAAACGAATGTAAAATGATTGTATATAGATTTAAGTTGCTGCCGGATTAACCCATAAGTACTGGCCACTGTCAGTTATACCTTGAGAGTTTGGTTCCGGTAAGTTTTCCCGAGGAACCAGGTGCATGACTGTTGTGCGTCCGAAAGGCAACCCTAGTGCACCCAATGTGACGTTACTGTGGAGGAAACGTCCTTGGTATATGAGTCGCAGGATCTCTGCTTTTGCTACTGCTTCTTCTGCCCAATCTGAAAGTAAGGTAAACGTTCAACGAAACAATGGAAAAATGTTAAAATATGTAGTGACATTACTGGAGTACTAGCAGATTTACTTTATGCAAGAACAATAGACTAAAAAATCAACTTACTACCTTGTGCAACACAGGCTCCAGTTGCAGTGAATCAACCTATCCTTTGTCTTACTAAATGAATTACACTGATCCCTTAATGGTGAAATAAAATATATGTGATTCTCAGAAAGAGCAAAGTAATTTATTATGGGAAACATCTTTTGATATTTATAAAGTAGCTTATATAACAAAAATTGAACTAGTTTTATAGCTACATTTGAAGATTCTAAATTCCTAGTAAAATGATAAAGAGTGTGTCCATTGAACACTCAGTCGGTATTTGGTAATACTCCATATCTAGAAAACCATATACACATATACTTTCACAAAAATTCTTTTTTATTCAGTGATATACATTTCGCTGTGAGACATCTTCAGACATGGTGAAGCTAAAAATTATAAAGTGTACTTATATACTAATACAGTTGATGTTAAAACTGGAAAGGAGATGATAAAGAAAAGAAGGATTGACAATATAAAGTCAGTGAGCAGTACGTTTGAAAAAACTTTCAACAGGCTTGAGTAAAAAGAGGGATTGAAGTTAGTCTATTCATTAAAATTTAAATTAGGGTTTTACAAATAGAACTACATATTCCCATAATTTCTAAATTATTTAGTTTTACACCTTTTTGGTTTTTAAGGATTGTATATTGTTTAAATTAAAAGGGATCAGATTCTAATTAATAATTCGCAAAATTTGAGTAATTTTTCATACTTCCAACAATTGAAATGTTCTTCAACAGTTTTTATAGCTCTTTCAGATTGTTCTCCTTATTTGTAACATACTGTTGTAAACATTCTAGGTACTGTTCAGGGATTTTCCCAACCTGCTGCTCACCGACCTTTTAAAATTGTCAATCCTTCCTTTCTTTACCTTCTCACTTCCAGTTTTAACATCGACTGTATTAGTATATAAGTACACTTTATAATTTTTATCTTCACTATGTCTGAACATGCCTTACAGCGAAACATATGTCACTGAAAAACATAAAACATGATAAAAGAGTTTTTAACACTTATCAGTGTGAATATACATGTAATAATTTTGAAGAAAGTGATACAAATTTGAATAATATGTCTGATAAAAATACCAGTAAATTGTTCAGGTAAGCTAGACCCATTCAATTTATGAAATAAAAAGAGATAAAAATATAATTATGACCTCAAAATGCAATATTGAATGTAATAGTTTTAAGTATTATTATTAACGATTTAATTAAACCTTATTATAAAATGTTCAACAATCTCTCAAAATGATACAGAAGTCAGGAAAGAGCTCATTTCAAATTCTGGCAATTTTAATAGCTCATTTGTCAGAGAAATATAGTTTTAACAGTTAGGGAATAATTATTCAAACTAATTCAAATAAACATTTAATCAACTGTTGAGCTCTTTGACAATGTTATTCTTTAAAAAAAATTTGCAAAATAATGGATTCAACTATGTATAGTTCAATCTACAAGCAATTGAAACTATTAACTCAACTGTATATTCATCACAGGCTGCGTACAAAAACTATTACAAAAATTATTTTAAAAATTCAGATACAAAATATTGTACACTTTCAAAATTTTAAACAAAATAATAATTGGTTTTTGTTGTCCATTAAACCAAGAGTTTGCTGTATATAGAATTTTTTTTTGTGTTTAACGCCTGACTATTGTGCACACTTGGGCTAATGCAGATGATGGGATGATTTATAGCATACGAAAATGCCAAGCCCTGACCGGGAATCGAACCCGGGTCCTCGGGGTGAAAGCCCAGTACGCTATCAACTAGGCCACCGAGGCGGCTCCTGTATATAGAAAACACAGATACAATTTTTTTTTAAAGGCAAAACAATTTTTAAACTTAAAACAAAGTGCATCTTGAGGATAGTAACTGAATTTAATGTAGACATTAAATAAAATAAACATGGTCTACTACCATCTTGTCACTGGCTGCCTTACCTTCCGGCCAATTGTCGAAGACATGTTGTGCTATGTCACCAGCAGAATCACTGGGGCTGAAGAGGTACTCCTTCGTCTTTCCACTAACAAGGATCAGCCGTAAATTGATCTGTAACAAAAATACAACAATTTCATTACATACTAAAAATCAGTAAAAAATACAAAAATACAACAGTAATAATATGTACTAGAGTGGACTCCTTGTTAATGGTATTATGTTATCAATAAACTATTAACAACAATATTTTATTTGTAAAAATTACTTATTAAAAATATATTAAAAACTGTTTTATATCTGTTAAATATATAGTGGGCCTGTGCAATCTTCCGCAGTTAATAGGAAAAAGAAACGAATAATATACAACAGTGTGCAAGAAGTTTTTAGTTATTTTAAAACAATATCATTCATTATATTTAGGTTATTTGACACAACAGGCCTCACTTTGTTCTACTTCCATATTTAAAACTAAAACCTATAATTTAATGACTGAATTCTAACATTGTGCCTTATTGAAATATTTACAAACGAAACCTACTACAATCGGATTTTACATTACGTACATAAATTAAGTCTACAGTATTTACTGTTTACTAAAAGCAGAATCTTTTAATTATTAACATTTATATTTTAGAAGTGGCGTAGACTGTCTCACTGATTCTACTTTCAAAACTGATTTG
Source organism: Callitettix versicolor (assembly GCA_022606455.1). Lineage (NCBI taxonomy): Eukaryota > Metazoa > Arthropoda > Insecta > Hemiptera > Cercopidae > Callitettix > Callitettix versicolor. Next base: position 25,527,313 of record CM040185.1, on the reverse strand, counting down.
GCCAGTAATTATTTGTCTTAGATGCAGTAATAATTTAAATATTACTGTCAACATTGTTTTTTTGCAGCTTCTTTAATACACCCACAATTACTTGTCACATACTGTGCTGTACATTTATGGGGTCACTATTGTTCCTAGAATTTTGTCTACAGAGCTCTTATCGGTTTTAAGTCAGTTGTATGTTTTTGTAAAACCTTAAAATGGAAAAGTATGAGTTGTGAGAATTTTACTTTCAAAACTGATTCGGTCAATAATTATTTAAGTCTTTGACACGGACATAGAATATTACTTTTTTCAACAATGTTTTTTTAGCGATCAACTGCTCTGGTACTGCCTGCATTGTTCTGCACTTTCACGAGGGCACTTTATACTGCTCCATTTACAGACCTTTTATCGGTTTTAAGCTGGTTTTATTTTATTGTAAAGTATTAATTAAAATGGAAAAGCATAAGGCATAAGAGTTGCCTGCTGTATGTACCACATATATGTAGTTTCAATAAAACATCCCATCGTCTGCATTAGCCCAAGTGTGCACAATAGTCGAACGTTAAAAAAAAAATATTTTGTGCTGAACGTAAAACACGGGTCAGGAGCTAAGTAGTTTTATAAATTTAATTCTGAATGTTTGAATGAGTAACTTTCTTTTATTACAAAATTGTTACTTTTTAAGTACAAAAATATTCATTCCAGCCAGTAATTTGTGCAACAGAATTTTTGAAAGGGGAGAATATCAACTTACAGGTTTTTGTTTCTCTATTTTTTTTTTTTTTTTTTTTAACGTCCGACTATTGTGCACACTTGGGCTAATGCAGACGATGGGATGATTTATAGCGTATGAAAATACCAAGCCCTGGCCGGGAATCGAACCCGGGTCCTCGGGGTGAAAGCCCAGTACGCTATCCATTAGGCCACAGAGGCTGCTTTTTGTTTCTCTACTTAGCCTTACATTACAGTCCTTCCTATAAAATATAAACTGACTGTAAGAATGTATGTAGCATCCTTACATTATTTTATTAAGAAAGGAAACAACCACACAGTTTCTAAATAAACAAATCCTCTTTCTGCCATAATTTCAGTTAAATTCCAAATGACTTAAATCAAAACACTTAAGGTCTATATTATCAAACATGTTGTTACTTAAAACATAATTAATTTCAATAGTCATAAACTGTTTTTATAGACATATAAATTAATATAATGATTTATTTGTTATTATTTATATTCACTGTAAACAATGGCAATAAATATAAACCTCAGTTGACATTTTTGAAGGAAAAGTTGTAACGCTAAATCAGCTGTTTAGAAGTAGTCACTTCAAGCCTACAAATACACAAGAACATTAACACTGTATCACCACTGCGTAACAATTTCCCCATATCATGTAAGTTCTGTTTTTGTACATACAGAGCATATATTAGGCAGTACATTTGTATAAGCCTTTGCTGATAACTGAAAAATAGGATCCTATTTCTAAAGCCATCAAACACTGCCTCATTAATAAAGATTCTTAAAAATATTTTTGTTAGAAACAAAAGCAATGCTTACTGTCCTCATAAAACAAATCCAATAACAGATAACACAGATTAGAATACCTGTTGGTTAGGGTCCTCGCAAACAAATATTACAGGCTTGACACGTAGGAGTTGCCAGGCGCATTGGCCGAAGAACCACTGCGATGAATGCATAAGCGGTGCAAAATGTAGTTGTATTCCCTAGCACTGAGCCCGTAATTCAACTGTATTCCCTAGCACCCCGACAACAATCTGTCCCTGTGCAGTTCACTGTGTACGGTGCAACTGACGAATACTATAACTGTGACTGTGTTTCCTAGCACTGAGCCCGTAATTCAACTGTATTCCCTAGCACCCCGACAACAATCTGTCCCTGTGCAGTTCACTGTGTATGGTGCAACTGACGAATACTATAACTGTGACAGTGACCCTCCTACTGTCTGTGCACTAGATACCGTAAATAAGTAAATTAAATAATGAAGAAATTCAACGCTCAAAAATTATAGAACGTTTGGTGGTGCGCTTATCTTGTTAGCAGTGAGTGCACCGAGCAGTTAAGTAAATGAGCAGTGAACAGTAGCAGTGATTTAATCACAATTTACTAATAAGACAACGTGCTGCCTTGCACTAACTGCTCACTGCTCAGTGCTGTTTATTACGCTATTTCTAGTAAAAAATACTTATTACTTAAAGAAATTTAGTGAAACTAGTGGTGTATTATGAAATTAGTAAAATAAGTGCAGATAACTTATTACAATATAAACTACCGTTATAAATAATTAAGTGGACAAAAAATAAATTGACTAGAAATGATTTTGTTCAAAATAATTGGAAATTGTAGATGTTTTCACTGTAGTCTATGTAAAACAAAAATATATACAAGAATTTAACAAATATCAACCTTCGAATCCGTAAAATAAGAAATATAATTAATAATTAGTATGATTTTTTTTAATCATTAGTTAAGCACCTGGAATTACCATCAATTAATAAAAGTAAAAATACGCTTTTCATCTATTTAATAAAAAAAAAAACAACTAAGCCTTAATTATTAGTTATAGTAAAATTAACAATTATTAATTAATAAACATCAATGATTTTAATTTCACGTGATTTTCAATATTCTTTTATTATCGCTTTGCTCGTATAAATTCCTTGTAAAACAAAGAACAGACAACATTGAGCAGTGAGCAGGATAGCTGAACAGCAATCACAGCTGCTCTCAGAACAGTGCACTCAGAAAGAACGATAAAGGTAAAACAAAAAGAGAGAGAGAGAGAGAGAGAGAGAGAGAGAGAGAGAGAGAGAGAGAGAGAGAGAGAGAGAGAGAGAGAGAGAGAGAGAGAGAGAGAGAGGTAAAACAAAAGGTCAGAGCTTTCTACGAATATTTATAACAAACAAGTCAATAAATGCTAAAAAAAAGCGTAATAAAAAACAGGCCACACAGGGTGTCTACGAAAAATTATACTAACTGAGCATTGTGAAAGTTTGTTTATACTCGTAAGTAGATAGCGAGTTTACTCAAGGCTATAAAATTAAGGAACATGATATTCATGCAGGTATTAACTTTATTGTGCTACAATATTAACAAAAGTACAAAACTATAGGTAACAAAACTTAGTTGTCAAGGAACTAAGAAACGTAACTTCACAGTACGGGCTACGCATGCGCGTCAGCAGCAAACATATTGCAGAACAAGTAAGTGAGGCTTGTAGTTTCTACTCACGCTACAGAATCCTTCACCGTCGCTTAGCAACGGCCAGGTTAACTTTCACCCGTACAGCTTTCATGATATTTATCTATTTCTCATAAGCCGGACGAACTACAGAAAGCAGTGTCCGAAATCTCAGACCTCTGACTAGTGATTAGAAGTGAGACTGTGAATGCTATCACTGCTACTGAGAACACTGTTCTTGGCACTGAGCAGTGAGCAGTTGTGATTGCTCTTCAATAGAGGTGAGACTGTGAATGCTATCAATGCTACTGAGAACACTGTTCTTGGCACTGAGCAGTGAGCAGTTGTGATTGCTCTTCAATAGAGGTGAGACTGTGAATGCTATCAATGCTACTGAGAACACTGTTCTTGGCACTGAGCAGTGAGCAGTTGTGATTGCTCTTCAATAGAGGTGAGACTGTGAATGCTATCAATGCTACTGAGAACACTGTTCTTGGCACTGAGCAGTGAGCAGTTGTGATTGCTCTTCAATAGAGGTGAGACTGTGAATGCTATCAATGCTACTGAGAACACTGTTCTTGGCACTGAGCAGTGAGCAGTTGTGATTGCTCTTCAATAGAGGTGAGACTGTGAATGCTATCAATGCTACTGAGAACACTGTTCTTGGCACTGAGCAGTGAGCAGTTGTGATTGCTCTTCAATAGAGGTGAGACTGTGAATGCGATCACTGCTACTGAGAACACTGTTCTTGGCACTGAGCAGTGAGCAGTTGTGATTGCTCTTCAATAGAGGTGAGACTGTGAATGCTATCACTGCTACTGAGAACACTGTTCTTGGCACTGAGCAGTGAGCAGTTGTGATTGCTCTTCAATAGAGGTGAGACTGTGAATGCTATCAATGCTACTGAGAACACTGTTCTTGGCACTAAGCAGTGAGCAGTTGTGACTGCTCTTCAATAGAGGTGAGACTGTGAATGCTATCAATGCTACTGAGAACACTGTTCTTGGCACTGAGCAGTTGTGATTGCTCTTCAATAGAGGTGAGACTGTGAATGCTATCAATGCTACTGAGAACACTGTTCTTGGCACTGAGCAGTGAGCAGTTGTGATTGCTCTTCAATAGAGGTGAGACTGTGAATGCTATCAATGCTACTGAGAACACTGTTCTTGGCACTGAGCAGTGAGCAGTTGTGATTGCTCTTCAATAGAGGTAAGACTGTGAATGCTATCACTGCTACTGAGAACACTGTTCTTGGCACTGAGCAGTGAGCAGTTGTGATTGCTCTTCAATAGAGGTAAGACTGTGAATGCTATCAATGCTACTGAGAACACTGTTCTTGGCACTGAGCAGTGAGCAGTTGTGATTGCTCTTCAATAGAGGTAAGACTGTGAATGCTATCACTGCTACTGAGACACTGTTCTTGGCACTGAGCAGTGAGCAGTTGTGATTGCTCTTCAATAGAGGTGAGATTGTGAATGCTATCAATGCTACTGAGAACACTGTTCTTGGCACTGAGCAGTGAGCAGTTGTGATTGCTCTTCAATAGAGGTGAGACTGTGAATGCTATCACCGCTACTGAGAACACTGTTCTTGGCACTGAGCAGTGAGCAGTTGTGATTGCTCTTCAATAGAGGTGAGACTGTGAATGCGATCACTGCTACTGAGAACACTGTTCTTGGCACTGAGCAGTGAGGAGTTGTGATTGCTCTTCAATAGAGGTGAGACTGTGAATGCTATCAATGCTACTGAGAACACTGTTCTTGGCACTGAGCAGTGAGCAGTTGTGATTGCTCTTCAATAGAGGTGAGACTGTGAATGCTATCACTGCTACTGAGAACACTGTTCTTGGCACTGAGCAGTGAGAAGTTGTGATTGCTCTTCAATAGAGGTGAGACTGTGAATGCTATCACTGCTACTGAGAACACTGTTCTTGGCAATGAGCAGTGAGCAGTTGTGATTGCTCTTCAATAGAGGTGAGACTGTGAATGCTATCACTGCTACTGAGAACACTGTTCTTGGCACTGAGCAGTGAGGAGTTGTGATTGCTCTTCAATAGAGGTAAGACTGTGAATGCTATCACTGCTACTGAGAACACTGTTCTTGGCACTGAGCAGTGAGCAGTTGTGATTGCTCTTCAACTATCCTACTCTCTGCTCAGTGTTTTACAACGAATACACGAGCAAAGCGATAATGAAAGAAAAAAAATTAAAATTACTGAAATTATTAATTAGTAACATATTGTTTATTTTACTATAAATAATAATTAAGTAATAGTAATTGAGTATAAGTAATAATTTGTCCTCCAAAAACTGGGGTCCTTTCCCGCCTAACGAATTTTTATTTCAGTAATCATGAGCTATTGGTCTACTGCGACCCAGACAAGGAACCTTGAAATGAGTACCAATTCTGACCTCTTGACAACACTTTGAGGGGTCATTAAAAATTGCGTTCGTGCGCGCGCGCGCTCGTGTTACAGCAAGCTTACGTCACAAAAATCGATTTTGGTAACAGCTTCGACAAGTTCGTTAACCAGAAAAATCAGCTGAACAGTTTCAACGGCGGTCATTTCAAATTCTAATATTCAAAACTTCTGAAAATCTGATTTCACCATCGTAATCAGCGTCGAAGTCTGCATATAATGTTCGATGTTCAATCATTGAAATTTTTAACCTTCCGGCGGTTAGGGTTCATATTCCAAGATTCAAAGTAATTTTAATGGTGAAATCAGTTTATATTATATTATACAGACATACTGTTCACAAATTTCGCCACTGTACAGAAAGCCCGGTACTGTACAAGTATTAGTATTGAAGCCAGAGTAGTTTAATAAAAGACGTGACCGACTCGTCTATAAATTTCCATGAACGTTACCTCGGAGCCGGGGACACTGTATTGTGTACTTCACCCAGCACGTGTAGTGGAAACGTTTTTTGTACAAAAGCGCAAGCGCCATCAGCCAGTGTAAAATAACCGCGGCACGCAGCTGTCTCGCTGTGACGTGATGCTAATGAATGTGTTGTAGTCTGCGGGAGAAATAGTGCAAGTCCCGGGCATTTAACAGGTTGGCCGCAAGCTGATGAATGGTAAAATGTTCGGTTCGGAATGGTAAAATGTTTGTCTTCTTTAAAGTTGACCGGATTCCTCCTATTTTAGTTCCGGGTGGTTGGTAGGCTGTCGTTTAGTTCTAAGGTTGGTGGTCCTCCTTGATGTTTTGTCCAATAACGATTTTCGACCAGTATTTATAACCGAAATTATGGAGGGAACTATAATATCTCAGAAATCCATTGTTACGAAAAAACGAACCAATCAGGATGAAACTACTTTGTACAGGAGATGCAAGGTGGTGCGCCGGCATTAATTTGGTATGCGAAAATTTAGCGTACTTTAAATCCGCAATACACGAGCACTGCGAAAGAATCAGAAGCGAGTATTGGTTGATGGGAGAATTGTGAACTAGATTCGCAGGCGCAGGCTGTTTGAAAGCCGGGAAAAAAGTTCGGGAACATAGCGTAGATGTTTTCGGTGTTAGTAAGCGGAACGAAGTAGTGTACCACCGGTTCTGTTGTTTAGGCGATGCGAAATTATCCAAAACTAACTCTTAATAATAACGCCTTGGTTAAAAAACTTTTATTATGCAAAAATCAAACTTAGTACTAAAACTGATTTGGCGATACCGTAGACCAACGGTTTGCACACTATGTAGAATTCCCTTCCAGCTCCCTCCAACAGTCCAATGAAAGAAAGTCCGCCAATCTAAGTCTACAAACTGTTACTACTCAGCGATAGTGTAGGAAAACGAAGGAGGTGAAAAGGTATATTAAAGAGAAAAATCCCGCAATAGAATGGGGATTCAACCTTTCACTCGCACATTTTTTTCTCTTTTTTTTGTCTCCCTAACGTTCTTAGCAGACCGTCTATCTAAGAACACTGACCTATACGACATGCATCTAGCTAGGACGAATGAATTTAAAAAATAAAATGAAATAAAAAACTTCATATTTCGTGTATAATAATTACACCTCCAAGGCAATGGAATCCAGGAGAAACAAACTTGAATTGGCCTTCCAATTGACGAAAGAAACATACAATAAGAAATCCCTTTCATGGGGGTCCAAAATTAAACATTATAAAACAGTGATCAAGCCGGAAGCACTGTACGCAGCAGAAACATTAACCATGAATCGCATAGGCCAGATAGAAAAGCTTGAAATAACGGAAAGGAAAATCTTAAGAAAAATTACAGGAACAAAATTTCAGGATAATAAGGTAGTATATATAAGAAATGAAGCTCTCTATAAGAAAATTAAAAAACTGTCCGATACTATGAGAAAAAGGAGAATAAATTTTTACGGCCATCTTCTTAGAATGAACTCCAATAGATTGACGAAACAGGTGTTTGATTTTTTCCATAATCGTAAAACAAAACCGAACTGGTTTAAAGAAATTGAAAAAGACCTAATAGAATTAAAAATTACAGAAAATTCACTGCTTGACCAAACTGCTAAGATAAGTACCAAGGACGAAAGAATAAGATTCCAAGATAAAACCAAAATAAGACCTAAACCTGTCATTTCGGAAGAGGAGAGGAAAAGAAGATCGGAAAGAATGAAGAGCTACTGGGAACAAAGAAAAGTACAGCGCGCAAGAAATGATTGATTCAGCGTACCCCAAAGAGGGTGAAACGAAAAGAGGAAGAATTACACCTCCAGTTTCTCGTTTCTTTTGATGAAGTGTAATTATTAAAAACAAACGAAATATGAAGTTTTTTAATTTCATTTTATTTTTAATGGTCCTGTTTTTTCTTCTTCTTCTTCTACGTTTCACCCACTTTGGGGGACGATTGATCAATCAATGTTCAGTGTGTCGTGCTTTCCTGTCCGCCCAGTATTTCTTCATCCTTTCAGATCTTGCCGTCCTCTCTGCCTCAGAAATCCTATATGGTATTTTGGTCTTGACCCTGTCCTGGAACCTCTTCATTTTACCTTCGATTATACTCTTTGCGGATCTATCTGCAAGCATCTCTTCTGTAATTTGAAACTCTCGTAGGTCCCTCTCTATCTCCTTAAACCAGTTCAGTTTGGTTTTCTTATTGCGGAAAAAGTCGAAGATCCTTTTTGTTATCCTTTTCGGGTCCATTCGTAGGATGTGACCATAGAAGTCAATCCTCCTTTTCTTTATTGTATGGGACATCTTTTCGGTCCTCCTATACAGGGTCTCATTACTAATGTGCACAAGTTTATTCCTGTTTTTTCTATTATATATATATATATATTATGATGGGTCGCAAAAACATTTTTCGCTGAAGGTTGGTCCAATAAGGTAAAAGTTTGGGAACCGCTGCCGTAGACACATAGAATAACTTCGAACTCAACAAAATGGCGACCATTTAAAATTCAGTATTTATTTTTTAACAAATCGCCATTGGAAAATAAGATAATGGAGATGCCTTCGTGATCTTTTGAAGGGTCTATATAAATTATATGCATACATATACACGGCGACCAGGTTTCATTTTTGTATTTTGGACGAAAATTTCAAGTACTAATTTTTGAAGATTTGAAAGGTGTTTTATGATCGTGAAATCATATTCTCAAAAACGTACAAGATCATACAAAATTACTGTGATGTAACGTTTTGGAAATGCGCTTCTATCACGTGAGCGATCCGGCTGCGTGTTGGGATTATTTAAAATCTAATTTCACAATCATACAGGTCACTTTGAACAGTGACATGTTAAAATGCATGCAAATTATCAGGTTGATTATCATGCTTTTCAGATAACCTCTGGCGTGCAGAAATAATTTCTTCAGTATTCACTGCGTATAAGCTACGTGTACCGCCTCGGCCTAAATCTATTTGCAAATGACGACCTTCAAAGCAAACGGGAAATTTCGCAACGGTTCATAATGAGCCGAGCCGAGTGGATGACCGACCCGATGTCAGTCAGCTGATTAGACTCCAGACGGGCATGTTGAGACATGTCGCATCCGGACCTGCCCACACGCAACACGCAATTCTTTAATTTCCTTGCGTCGGTTGCGGTTTATCTCGCGGTGTTGTGCACGGATTAGGCTTGGCCCGATTCTTTTCCATTTCCCGTCAACGAACCGTGAAGCACACGCCATTTTGTAAACAGTTTAACAAATTTGACGGTTACGTTCAAAACCGTGTACACATTGACCTGATACAAAGTGTTCAACTGGCCTCCGATCGGATTTCCACCAGGTGGTAACTTAACAGTACAGGGACAAGCATGATAATTTGAGGGATACATTTAGGTATTTATGCAGCGCGGGTTATTTTCAAATAGCAATTTTTGAATTTGAAGTTATCCGATAAACACATATTCACCCGCGGTAAAATATTTTTTAAAGATTATTTAATATTTTAGGCAGTTTTTTACGGCACTATATTGTGACGTCATTGCGGTTTACATACTACATTTCCTACAGGGAACTACTGCGCATGCGCGTTAACACATTCTAATAGGCATTACTTAATACTTATTACTTTGTTTGTTCTTGTAGTGAAAACTTTGTTAAAATGAACGATTCAGTTAAATAGGGTTTTCAACCAACAATCATATCAGTTAGGCCCTTCAGTATTTTTTTTTTTTTTTAGTAAAGGTTTTTTTTATAGTTTTAGCGATCAAAAACACGTTACCTACTTTCACATTCTAGCAATTTTGAGGTTATGCGGGTCACTTTAATTAAAATTTTTTTTTTAATTAAAAAAGCAGCGGAAAAAATTACAGAAAAATCGAAAACACTGCATATTTACCTATATTTATTTTAATTTAATTACATCGCTAACTTAATTGTTGAATCTGATTTTATACTTATTGTTCTAATATGTTATTTTCTTGAAGAACGTTTTGATAAGAATCTTTGCAAGACACGGACAAAAAATTTAATCTGCATTTCAGATTTCACTGTTTCAACGTTAAGTCAGTTTCTGGTGTCACTCTACGACAGCTCACAGATTATACACTTAAAACACAGAAGCCAAGCACAGATTGAACATGTAAAACGCCACAAGCTTTTTCGATAATCAATCTTCACGTTCTATGCGTCCAATACGTACAAATTTCTACAGTGAAATTTAAAATAAATTCAATCTCATTTGTTTCTAAAGAAAAAATAATGTCGGGGCAAGTGTTACTCAGTTCTTTGGACCAGCTACAAACATAAAATGCAAAAACAATGAACAAAAATTACATTCTTGAAATTTTAGGATGTAATCTTCGAGCATCATTCAAGAGTTACCAGCCGTTCCCATTAAGGATCTTATTAATCTATGGGGGAAATAGTAACCTATCTGTGCGCACACAACCTTGCGCATACTCTAGACTGACCCACGAAAGAAAACACGAGTTTAGGACGTTGTAACGTTCCAATCGGTTATTGTACAGAAATATCAGATACAACAAGTTAAAGCGTCTTCTTTTGTCTGTAAATCTTACTGAATCCGTTAATATATTTTCAAACACTGATTTTATATTTAAATAAATTTACCGACAAACACGATCTTCACGCAGTTTCTTTACTACTACCTATTTTGAAGGTTCATAACTTGATCATACTTTACAATAATGCTGTTCATGTATGTTATGGTACAGACATTTGTTAATGTTTATTTGACCAACTTTTGACAAAAATTGAAATTATAGTGAATTCTTTTTAAAATGCTAATTTTATTACCAGCAGCTTTACTGAGTAAACGTAAAATTAACTAAAAGAAATCTGACTATTCTTGGCGCACCAGGAGTAAAGTCACGTGGCACGCTCTATAGACCTGTGGAGTTGTAAATAAAATTTAAAATGGAAAGTTGTTAAGCTCTGTAGCCACCCGACAGTACTTTGATAACGCCAGTGCAACGCAGTGACGAGTACTTCTAGAAATTAACTGAAATTTAATTTCCAATAACTTTACATTTTGAACACAATTAATCTGACTGAACGCAAGTCTCGATAATACTGTTGTAAAATTCCAGACGTTTGTTAAAGAATTATTTCAGTAATGTTGCTGGTAACAAAATTAGTTCTTTTTTCTAAAATTCTTCTTTTTTTTGGATAAATATACCATAATTTCAGTTATGTTTCAAAAGTCTGTCAAATCCAGCAGAAACATTAACTTGAACAGCGTTGTTGTGGAGCCGGGTTGCCGTCACAAAGCTGGGCTGGGTTCCAGGCTAATGAGATGAAGGCTTAATGTTTTCAAAAAACAGCCCCTCAGCCCCGCCCACCTACCTCGACGCACGCACGCGAACTGAACTGTACCGTATGCTGTGCAATTGTTTGAAACATACTTTTGTACTACGGTAATGAATATAAACGAACTAGAAGTACGGCCGCCATTATAAAAACCGTTAACAATATCAGAAGCTTAAGTCCAAGTAATTGGACTATTTGCCGCTAAGAACGCTGTAAGCTGTAAGGACAGAGGGAAGACGTTTGAGAAAAATATTGTCTATTTAACTGTAGTTGAATACTCTGCCGCTAGATGCCACCACCAGTGAGTGCGCACTCATTTATATTCAATGACTACGCTTTAGATGCTACTTATAACAACGTATAGCAGAGGGAAGTAAACTGTATTAAGAAAAGTTTATTGGCATTATTTGTTACTTTAAACTATGTAAATAGTTACTAAAAAAATCATTTAAAATAGTTAACTTGTAATACATTCAAGCTGATTCTTACGGGTTTATCATAACTGGTAATTAGTAAGAAGTACAAAACAGGTGCGCGTACCATTAGGAATAATGTAACGTGATTCTTAACCTATGAAGTTGAAAAAAAACCTACACAGTAATTCACACATGATCACCTTTCTGTAACACATGATTTCACCATCAGCGTTAAAAACTGCATAAATTATCAGTTTTCAGGAAAAAAAACTATACGGTGCGTAACTGGCTACTTCTTTTGGCATGCCTGACTGTATACTTTTTCACTATTATGATTTAATTTTATAAAAATATTGATGCATGCAGGAAAGGGTAACTCTTGAAAATTATTTTCGTATTAAATTTCGCGTGTGTGTAGGTACACAACTTAAAACTTAACTGAAACTGTCACAGACTATGAATTTGAGTATCTTAGGCTATATAATGTATTAATAATTAATAAGTTATAACCGTACTTTTGACAGTTATACTGTCTAAGTATAATAATAAATATAATATTTGTGATTCTGGCATTCAAAAATTGGTATAGGCATTAAATAATTTAAGTACACAAATTTAGAAAACAAACATTTTAAAAATTAACATAACCTCAATTGAAATTAAATTGAAGCTACTGTGCGAAATCAGCTGTTTAGAAGCGTCACTTCCAAGAACTACAAGAACGATATATGCTGTGAGGTATGCATTACGGAATCAAGCGTGACGCGAAAGCAAATGTTTATACCCATGTTTTGTCAACCGCGACCGAACAAGTTTTCACTTCAAAAATAGATTTTATTAATCACTAAAAAAAAAAAAAAAATCCCGCGTTGACTAGAGTGCGCATATGAATATGTTAGAGCGTTCCGTGACGTCAAACTGGATTTTCCCCCGTGCAAAACATACACCTATATTCCGCAAAAAAGTTAAAAAAATGAATTTAACTAAAAGGAGGTCAGGGTTTATTTATGTATTTTCAGTGTAATTTAGTTTAATCGTTTAATATGCTAAAAAAAAACATGACAAACAGCTGATTACCAAATCAGCTGAGAGGCGTGTCTTCCGTTCACCCAGACCTGCAAGGTAGGTGAACCTGAACTGTACGGGCCTGATTGTCTACCAGTCACCTCAATGTTCTCCAGTATTAATGGCTGGCGATACTAAAATAAACCAAACAGCATGATTCACCACTTATCAAACGAACATAGGAAGTTCTGTGATCGATTCCGGGAATCGGGTCTGTTTTTATCTATATTTTTGTTTCTGGGAATAAAAAATTCCATTCATAATTTACATTTCGCTTGCAAGATTACTACTGCAAACACAATTCTCTCGCTGACTGATAAAATCGAATTTCCAAAGGTATTTTTTTACTTACCCTTTTGGAAAATACAAAAATAAACCCTGACCGTTGTTAAATCTATTATATCAATAACATTTCAACCGATCTGAAAAATTCCAAATGTTAATACATGTGGAATTATAAAAGTGTAATCGCATTTAAAAAAGTAATGATTTGAACTGGCCGCCATTTTGAAACTACTAATTGCGCTCCGTACTTATTTCAAGGTCCCACGATGAGGTCTCCGATTTTCCGACGGGAATTCGCTAATAAACACAGCAAGCAGTTCTCACGTTAAAGTAATAGAAGCGAATTTCCAAAAAAAAAGTAACGAAACATTTTTGATGTCACACTTTTTTGAAAATTTAATTTCACAATCATCCTAGAAATCTGCATAAATTAGCATTTAGAATTTTTCAAAATTAACTGCAATAATACGTTTAACCTAAAGATAGTCAATTTGTACTTAAAAGTAAAAAAACCTAATTTATGCAGATTTTCTGAAAACCGTAGGCAGTCACGGGACTGGCCGACAGTAGTGACTACTTCTTTTGGCATGTCTGTGTACTTTTTTACTATTATGATTTAACTGATTCTATACAAATTTAGATGCATGCAGGAAGGGGTTTAATAGTCGTAAGTATAATAATAAATATAATATTTGAGGTTCTGGAATTAAAAAATTGTTATAAGTCACAATTCGTTAAATAATTTAACTAAACAAATTTAGAAAATACACATTTTTAAAATCAACAACAACAATGAACATAACCTCAATTGATATGATATTGAAGCAACAGCTGTTGTGCGAAATCAGCTGTTTAGAAGTAGTCACTTCAAGTCTGCATACTTATATATATATATATATATGCTGTGAGATATGCGTTGCGGAATCAAGCGTGACGCGAAAGCAAACGTTTATACCCATGTTTTGTCAACCGCGATCGTAAAAGTTTTCACTTCAAAAATTATCGATGGAAATTTTCCATCACGTCACCGACAGAGATAATAATCTCATAGTTTGTGTCCCACTGACTTTTCGTCATAACCGTGATCACGCAGACACTGAAAACAATATCGGAACTAACGATCCGGTATAAGTGAATCAACGTGAAAAAGAACAACTTAAACTAAAACTACGGCATGCAAATACAATAAGCAGTAATCACAGATTAAACAGATCACAGATACGTATTGAAGCTCACTTTACACCAGAACAGACAGAACAGACTAAACGATTGAACACGATTTTTGACGCACTTTGTTTAGACGAGGCCACCGTGAGGTCAGTCCTACGTGTGGCACAGGCACAATGTCATAACATACGTTGGTTGAGTGTCAAAACTTATTTGGCCCCTACCGTCAAGGTACTCGCCCAGTCTTAGCGGCCAGGCGCTTCCGGGATTGTATCGCATCTAGTTAAGCCAACGGCTTTGGTTGGTTGGTCTTTTTGCAAGATGGCGTACCTCAAACAGCTGAACGTTGAGTTAGTAAATTATTAAACATGGACAGTGTGTTACGTACCACGGAAATACTTTCTGGCATCAGTTATTTCCACGAAAATTCGTTTCAGAAGCTAACGATGAAACTCGTAAAACCTGTTTAACTTCCCAAATCTGTGCATCAGATTGCACACGAAATTTTGTTGATATACAAAAATTTATTTAAAAACAGTGTAACAAATTTCAAACAAAACCGACGCTTCGAGAAGTCTGAAAAAAATTTATCATGTTTTCTTCTCATTTTTATATTACTTAGGATAACTCGTTAAAAACACGACACACGATTTTTATTTTTATTTCAATGACAGAATGTTATTCTTTTTTGTTCAAAATTATAATTACATGTATTGTATTGTACTAAATAATCTTGTATTTATTGTTATTTTAATTACGATTTTAAATTTCGAAAACACGAAAAATTAACATAGGTTATTAACAACATAACCTGAAACTTATTTTATTATAGCCTATCAGCTGTTCAATGAACCAGCTGATCGTTACGAATTAATATAAACAACAAATTAACACAGATATTTTTTAACAACAACCTAAAACTTATTATAACCTATCAGCTGATCGTTACGAATTAATATAAAACTGATCGTTTAATTAATATAATATCAAAATTAAATTAACATTTTATATATTTACATCGGTCAAACGTCTTCTTAGTTTCCGTAGTGTAGTAATTGTGAAGTACGCCTCACAAACGTAAGGTCCCCGGTTCGATCCCGGGCGGAAACACAAGACATTTTTATTATAATTAATTTAATACGAGACTTGCGACATGCAAAATTCACCATCAAAACCAGCCTTAAAACATGACACATGTTAAAAAACATACCTGAAGGCAGTGAAACCGATTTTCGAAAGTGAAGACCATTTTCAGTTCGCCCTAAAATTAACTACAACAGTTTGGACCGGTTCGTTACCCAGCAAAATCCGTTCAACCTTTTCAAAATCTTAAAATTCGTAAATTATATAATTTTAGAAAAATTCGATTCCACATTACCGGCGTTAAAACTTAACTAAACTAATATTTTTAAATTTACCATTGAATAAAAACGGACTAGAAATGCAGCCATCATTATAAAAAGCGTGTTCGACAGCGGCTAAAGTCCAAGTAATTGAACTGCTGCTACGAACGCTACAAGCTGCAAGAAAAGTAAGTAGACACATTTGAGAAAACAGACATTACTATTATCTGTACAACTCCGCCGCAAGATACCACTAGCAGCGAGCGCTCACACTTCTCATAAGGGTTATAATTCTAGTACGTTTATATTCACTGATTTTGCACTGCACATTCCAAAATAATCACACCGCGCAATTGTCTCGCTGACGTGATGGAAGCGATTTGCCGAAAGAACTTTTTTTACCTCACCCTCTTTTCAAACACTGACTCTTCCGTCATACTCAGGATGAAAATCTGCATATGTACGCCTTTTAAACTTTCAAAATGCATTGAAAACACGAACATAAACCTCGACCGTCAAATTTAAATTCCTAATTTCAATTTTTAAAGTGTTTTAGGCTTATTAAGAAATCTGAGTTTTTCAAAATTATTTAAAACAAAAAATTTCTGAATATTTAGAAAATTTGAAACGACCGCCATTTTGAAACTACTGAACGAATCTGCTGGCCAACGAATTTAGCTATTATCAAAATCTGTTTTTATAACGTGATCGTCCTATCACACACGCACAATTTCTAATGACTCATCAAAAAGTGATCTAGAGGTCAGGATTGGTACTCATTTCAAAGTTCCGGATCTGGGCCAGAATAGCCCAATAGCTCGTAATTATTGCAATTAAAATTCGCTACGAGGTAAGAGTTAATTATTCAAAAATATTTAGTTTGCAAGCAAAACGAAGTACAAAGAGGAATTACTCGCCAAAATTAAGCCCCTTTCAAAAGTGAGTAGCCAAGCGCAGAGCGTGAGATCTGCAAATGTAATTTATTCATCTACACGAGTCCGGTCGACGCCATGTTGAAACTGACACCGGTGTTTACTTAATTCACTTGGCGCTTGTGACGTAATCGTCTACATTCAGTTCTCTTAATGCAACGTAATAACAACGGTAGAAAGTTATAACCTTCCAGCAATTAGTTATAACCTAGATACAACAAATTTGTTCGGCTATTGTCTGACCGTTCGGAGAAAACGGCTGGACGCGATACATTATGTTCAACACATTTCATTTATACCGTAACGGTTCTTACGTGTTATTCGAGCCATTTTTTGTTAAAATTGTTACAGAGATATTTTTTAACTTTCATTTTTTTTTTAACGGAAGCTATCATTAATTCTGAGACTACAAAATAACTTATCTTATGGGTTCAGTGGGGAAACTATCAGAATAAAAAGTGGGCAACGATGTTAGTCTACAAAAAACCATTAAAAAAAAAATTGGAGCATCAATTTCGAAATAATGGTGCCGCGCGGCTGTAATGCTGACGTGATGCAAGCGAAATTACAAAAGTAATTTACTTAATTTGTAAAGGATTTTGAAAATTGAAAATAATATGCCTAATTTATGCGGTTTGTAACGCTGATTACGATGGTGAAATTGGATTTAAAGAAAAAACTACGTATTTTGAGAGATTTTAAATATGGTGCCATTTTCAAACTTTTATATATATATTACTAAACACAAAATATGGTAAGATAAACAGAGTCAAGCACTTCAAATATCTGGGAGAAATTCTTGAACCCACAGGTGGCGAGAAGGCTGCGCAAAGGGTTCGGCTACTGAGAATTAAGAGAGCTCTTGGTATAACGCGTGATATCTACAATAAGAGATGTATGTCGACGCACACAAAAATCAGACACTACAACACAGTCATAAAACCGGAGGTATTATATGCAAGCGAGACGCTAGCACTCCACACAAAAGCTACCATGGAAGATATTTTGAAGGAAGAACGCAAAATCTTGAGGAAGATCCTTGGCCCGAGATTAACAGAAGAGGGATACAGGTTGCACTCCCGTAAGACCACAGAGAAGATATCGAACCTGGCAACAGAAATTAGAAGAAGGAGGCTTCGGTTCTATGGACACATCAGTAGACTCCCAACAGAATCCTTAAGTATATACAAGGTGTCAAATAACAACGTCATGGATCGCACAAGTCAGAATAGAACTACATGACGCAGAAATAGACTCAACAGACATTGAAGACAGGAACGCATATAGGAGAAAGATGCACGGTTGGAAGGTCCCAGAGAATGAAATCCCAGAGAGAGCAGGGGTAAAATGGACGGAGGAGCGGAAGAGGATCCATGGGGACAGGATGAGGGAGGTGTGGAGGATTAGAAGGAACAAGACATGAGTCGGAGTGCTTTGCGTGATCCAAAAGGGTCTATACGCAAATAATAATAATATATATAAATTTGAACTACCCATCGAAGAATGATCTAGAGGTCAGGTTAGTCGCTTATTTCAAGATTCCTGATTTGAATCTTACAATGTAATCTTCCAATCGAAATCAAATGTAAGAGTAAATCGAAAAATACGAAATAAACCTAATAACCTACGGTTGGAAATTTTCTCTTAACCGTAATTTTTTATAAACTAATTAAAAAGATAATTTGAGCAAAATCTGTGCAATCGATTTTGGTAAATCGGGTTAATTTTTAAGTTTGGCGATCTTAAAATCTTGATATCATTTTCGAGACCCCTGAGTATATAAAAGGGATTTTTATATGGATGTTGCCCAAATTTTTAGGGAGGCAGGGAGCCCTTGAACTTAACGTAATATGGCTTGTAAGAAGGGCTGCCTATGTAATGCATAAGTGAAACCAGAAGTTCAAAAGGCTGCTTTTGTAATACACAAGTGAAATCTGAATTTCAAACGGCAGCCTATGTAATGCATAAGTGAAAGAAGAATATCAAACGGCAGCCTATGTAATACATTAGTAAAATCAGAATTTGAAACTTCTGCTTGTGCAATACATAATTGAAATAGGCGGCTGCCTATGTAATATGTAACTGAAATCAGAATTTCAAACTTCTGCCTGTGTAATACACACATGAAATTAGAATTTCAAACGGATATGACGTCATGGAGGCAGATGTGAGCGTTATAAAGGATTTAAACGTGTTAAATAACAGAACTGAATGCGAGACAGTTTGTGCACCATTTATTTAACAACGAACGGAAAAACAAGCGCGCTAGTTAATAGTTAACAGTGAAGAGAGCACTCCTTAGGGTTGACTCTTATTAACGTCAGCTGACCTAGATTTCTTCACAATTGTCACGTCCAAAATGTTTTGTACACAATCTTGTGTAACACCGTTCATGTCGTTTAGAGTTCACAGTATGTGCACCGATCCTACTGCGATTTAAATCAAAACTGTTCAACTGAATTCGCAATATCTCATCTGTCTCGCTGATGTCAAAGAAGCGAATTTCTAAAATTATTATTAACATGTATCATGTTTTACGGCTGGTTGTGATATTGGATTTTGCGTGATGTCAGTGCACAAAATTTATATTTATATAATAGTATATTTTGCGTGTCGCAAGTCTCATATTAAATCAGTTATAATTACTGTTCCCGCCCGCGATCGAATCGGGGACGTTGCGCACGTGGTAACCACTACACTACAGGAACTATGAAGAAGTTATTTTTGTAGTTATAGTAGTAAAAGATCAGTTGTTTTATATTAATTCGTAACGACCAGCTGATAGACTATAAGTTTCAAAGTTATGTTATTAAAAAAACTAGCTATATTAATATGTCGTTTTTTCGAACAAATTACCGTAATTACAATAAAAAAGGAAAGGAAAAAATGATTCATGATTTTTATTTTTGGTTCAATAATAGATTTTTTTTTCTAATCTCACATTCACTTAAACATCCAACTTCACCTCCGTAATCATCGTTAAAATCTGTATTAATTAACATTTTAAACTTTAAAACATTACACTGAAAATGACCCTGAACGCCGTCAAAACCATAAAAAAAATTGAAATGATAATTAATTCAAATTTTGACGCTGGTTGAGATAGTGAATTCAAACTTTTCAAAAAAAAGCGTACGATAAACATTACTTTATAAGATTGGCCGCCATTTTGAAACTTTTGAACGGTAATGACACGCTCGCGACCGTTGATTTGATTTGTTCTGGCAAATTTGAAAAAAAACAGTTAATATTAATGATTTTTTGTGGACAAAAATTGTGATCGAAAACGAACAATTTTTTTTAAAAAAAAGGTAAGCAAAAAAACATTTTCGAGAAATGGGCTACTGATCAAAAACAAAGTGTTTTACGAAATACGAGAATCACTTCAGTCTCAAGCGGGACCCGAAAATGTATATATTAATGAAAACATCAAGGTTATCCACGATTCCTTTACTTGCTACATACGCGTACACTTTGTACAACATACTGGTAAAAACAATTGTAGATTCGTGCGCTCGGGAAAGCAGGGGCAGTGTAGGCAAAATAACTACATTCGTGTCAGCACATTTAGTACGGGGTATATTTTACCAACGACAGGCGAAAACTGCATTGCTATTCACGATTACCAATCACCAGACATGGTAGGGGGAATGACCATGAGTATGGAGTGTGGAGTGTAAAATGTTCAGGGTCCTCAACACAAAGGACATTTACAGTATTTATGTGACAGCTATTCCAGAGACCTCTAGAGTCTGAACTTTGAATCTGAAAATCACGATACATTACAGTTTTGTAAAACGCCCGTTTACAAAAACTACCGTGGCGGGGCCAATGGTTGGAAATGTTACACAAATTTTTCACGTTAAAATAATTTCCCCCTAAAATGACAAAAAAATTCCCCAACATCGGTTTAAATGGGATAAACAAATTTATTTAAACGTTTGTAAAGTGAAAATGCACAAATCAAAAACAGTATGAAATTCGGAATGACAGAACTTTACTTATTGGTGGCAAATCGCAAAAAAACAAAATGAACCCGAACGCCGTCGGTTTGGTTAGAGTTTTTTCAAATTATGACTCTAGAATTTAGAATGTTGTGTACACACGCGCGCGCGTGCGCACTATTTATAAGCGTACGTACTAACAACGGTCACGGTTCATTTTCGTATTTTCAATGCAATTTTAAAGTTTAATACGCTAATCTATACTGGTTTTAAACGCTGATTACGATCGCGATATCAGACTTAGATAAAATACTGTTAAGGGATGAAATATCAAAAGAAAGTATCGATACTGCAGGAAAATCGAAAATAATTTACAGATATCAGTAGCTATCGAAAGAAATATGACGCAAACATCAGGGAATTTAATAGATTTTTGTTGTTATTTTAAGGCGAAAAGCACATTAAGGCTATTATCGCCTCCCTAAATGTAAGTGTGAGTGTCAAGAGTAGTGTAAGTGTAAGTGTGTGTTAGACTCGGGTACCGCGAGGGACGTCTAAATCCTCTCAATAGATGCAGCTAGTCTGCAACCCCCTACGGGGGGAATTTAATAGATAACTTATATAGTAGGGCCTACTGTATTTGTTTCCTTCCTATCAAAAGCAAAACCAATACGTTTTAAAAAAAATGTATCAGATATAATAATATTGTGTACACCGAAAACAATAAATGAAAATACGTAAGAACGATTCCTCAAAATGTTTTCAAAAACGTCAGTATCGGAGCCCATTTCAGGGTTCCATGTTGGTTTTTACCAAAGATATTTTCTAACGAAATTCGCAAAATTATGTAGGCCTATATCAGATACTATATACACTTTAATATAATATCTTTTATGTTTCTAAAGTTGTATTTGTTATTGGTGTTAAACTTAGAAATATGCAAAAATTACTTTTGCTGAAGTTGTTTTTTCCCGATGTGTAGGTTGTGCAGGAAGGAGGAGGAAACTGCAGGACACATAATTTATGATTGTGAAGCTCTTGCTAGTAAGAGACTAGGGGTTATTGGTTTCCCAAGAATCTAGGGATCTTAAGCAGAGTGAGCTAGTCAGTGGGTTGCTGGAACTTATTAAGGGCACCAATCTGTTGAACTAGGCATTTTAAGAGGTTTAGTTGCACAACAGGTCAGTCGATCGCAGTGCCTGGGGTTGTACTATCCCTTCCTCTAGTACCTAATCTAATCTACGCGCAACACCGCGTACAGTGATGTGATTGGAGTACCCAATCACGATGTGATTGGAGTAGTTACTAGATAAACGTAGTGCAATGTTAGAGGTTCGCCTACGTATTACCAGAACTCCCCACCATAAATTGCAACCCTTGTTAAGTTATCACTGTGTAACGGTATGCAACAGTATTTCAGGCTGTTAATTATTGATAATTAACATTAATTAATTAATGATAATTAATTAATAATTTCAGGCTGTTAACAGGCTGTATGGCCATTAATGACTGTTCGGGAGAACTTCGGATTTGTTCATTCATTCGGACTGTTCGGCAATCATATTCATACGATAGTCAGGCAGCAATAAAAGCACTTGCAGGTCTGAGAGTGTCGGAAGAACCTCTACGCGGTAACTCTTCACTGGGTTCCATGCATAGGAGAGTTGAGGGTAATGAGGAGGCAGACCGACTGGCTGGATTTGGATCTGCATATGAGTTTAAAGGACCTGAGCCGGCTTTAGGGATCTCTTTACCGTTGGCTGTCAAATCAACATCAGGTAAGATGGGTAACCTTCATGGGCATTCCAATAGTAAACGCCTCTTAAGCAAAGTTCCTTTCGGAGGACTGAAAGGGACAGCAGATGTCCAACTCAGGAGAGCACAACTCAGGAGGATTATGGGGCTCATAACAGGGCACTGTGGTCTGAGGGTGCATATGAACATGGATAAACCATGTGTAGGTTGTGCAGAAAGGAGGAGGAAACTGCAGGACACATAATTTATGATTGTGAAGCTCTTGCTAGTAAGAGACTAGGGGTTATTGGTTTCTCAAGAACCTAGGGATCTTAAGCAGTGTGGGTTGCTGGAACTTATTAAGGGCACCAATCTGTTGAACTAGGCATTTTAAGAGGTTTAGTTGCACAATAGGTCAGTCGATTGCAGTGCCTGGGGTTGTACTATCCCTTCCTCTAGTACCTAATCTAAGCGTTATAAGCACGTGGCCAAGCGAGTTCGGTGACGTGACAGGCACTCTGGGACGGAGGATGGTGATGAAAGTGTGGGTCACGGCGCTACGGCCGCGGAGAAAGCTGGAGCTGACACAAAAACTCGCGGAACCGGTTCTCGCCTCTACCACTCTGTGTCACGCTGGCTCGGCACTTCAGTTGCGGGTTTCAGTGGACAGCAGGTATATTATGTGTGATCGCGGCACACGATGAAAACGAACAGTAACACTATTAGAGACGAAACCGATACCAGTAAAGTATCATGCTTTTCGTTCGACACCAAGAATTATTGTAACATTACAATAATTATTGAAATTATTGTAACATGTTTTTCCGCTAGGATATGGTTAAGTAAATACAGGACAAATTCGTTCCCAGCAAAATCAATTCAACAATTTAAAAATATCGGGCATTACAAATCTTTAAAAAGTCACAATTTTTTTACAAATCCGATATCACCATCGTAATCAGCATAAATTAGCATTTTCAATTTCTAACACCAATGAAAATGAAAAATGTATGAACATTTCTTTTAAGCGTAACGTTAAACTGTCCGTGAAGTCAGCGAGACAGTTGCCTGCTGCGATTATTGTAACAATAAAAAAAACAACAAAACTTTAATGGTGCACAATTCAGTTCATATTTGATATAAGGAACTTTTCAAGGTGTTTTAAATACTTACAAAAATATAACTGGAAGCCATTCGGGAAAATTCTGTATTTTTTATTTTTCGTAGAAAATCAGGAAACGTTTTTAAAGTTTTTCTTCAAACAAATATTTCACAAGATACCGCCAACGGTGGCAAAGACAATACGTTCTTTTTGTCCCGGCTACAATTATTAAAACGTGTTTTCTAATTAGATTAATCAATTATGCGTTCGCGGATGAGGAAGCGCAATGCCTATTTTATTGGCAAACCCAGTGACGTCATGACATTATGCTTGGTATTTGAATGCAACCCACAGTCGTGACCTTTGCACGCCATTTCCCACTGATCGAATTGTGTTAGTTCTGGGATGATGAAAATACATTTAGCGGCTTCGTTAATATCCATATCCGTCTGTAAGAAAACAGGTTAACGATTTCTGTCTGTCTGTCGGTAACAGCTGCACGCAGCTATCTCGTTGAATTAAAATTTAAAGTGAATTAATAACACGAAAACGATCCCTAATCGCCGTCAAATTAATTTTCGAATTTTCACTCAATCGAGTATTTCAAATTTTAACGCTGATTAGGATGGTGGTGGTAAAAAATTTAAATTAAAAGGTTTTTTAATGCTGCCATTTTGAAACGGTTGAACTGTTTTCTTCTGGGTACGAATTTGTCTAAACTATTATTAAAATCAAGCTATTGCCTCGGACCGAAACCGTGACCTTGAAATGAAAACTGATCCAGCCGCCTAGAACATAAAGGGTCGTTATAATTACATATATGCTCTGTAACGTTCGCAATTTTCATCCGATTTGATTAAAACTTGGCAAAAAAATCGATTCTGGTAATAGCTTGGACAAGGGCTTAACCAGCGAAATTTGTTCGACAATGGCAACCATTCCAATTCTTCAAACAAATTATAACTTATCTTATTATTTTGAAAAAAACTGATTTATCCATCTAAATTAGTATTTAAAATCTTCAAATACACTCTGACGAAAAGAGGGTTCATTTTCCTATTTTCAACTTAAAAATTAAAAAAAAAAATAATACAAATACATATTTATATTGATAACGCATTTTTTACATTTTAGTGATTCGCTTCCATCACGTCAAGACGAGAGCTGCTGTAACGCAATTACATAAATTGCCCAACGATCCCACACAGAGTGATCTAGAGGTCAGGATCGGAGCTCCAAATGCCCGTCTTCGGGTCGGTTTAAAGCCGCCTTACAACCGGTCAATGTAAATACGCTAATTATATCATTAAATACGAATTTCGCCCGTCAAAAGTTAACACGGCACTCCAAAATAAAGCGGTGACAGCACAACAGTATCCCTGTACACGCGAGTGGGAAGGGGAGAGCGGACACAAGCAGCTCATTGCGTGACCTAGATTGTGCGTACGGTATAAAATCAATACGCACAATGTAGTGCGTTACAGTCGCACAGTGGTTATCAGCTGTAGCAGTTACGTAAAGGAGCAGTACAAAGTAACAGTGATTTATTCAAAGTTCAGATTTTTTTTAACGTCCGACTATTGTGCACACTTGGGCTAATACAGACGATGGGATGATTTACAGCGTATGAAAATGCCAAGCCCTGGCCGGGAATCGAATCTGGATCCTCGGGGTACGCTATCAACTATGCCACCGAGATAATTTAGAAAACAGTCTATTAAAAAGAATGCGTAATGTAGTTGCTAAATGTTCACTGTATCTAGTGGTGCGCTTAAGGGTGTTTTCCTGTTAGCAGTGAATGCTTTGAGCAGTTACGTATAGGAGCAGAAAAAAGTAGCAGTGATGTAATCACAGATTAGGAAAGTCTTTTTTCCGCTTTACGTCCATACTTTATGCTAGTTAGACTAATAAGGACGAGAGATAATAAGGACTGTAAGCGAAAAGCAACGGAATCAACTGCAGCTCGAACTAAGAACTTTCAGGTGCGCAGTTGAGTAACCGGCCAGGTGCTTTATCACTTCGATCACTGAGCCCCAAAAACAGTCTGTCAAAAAGGCTGCACAATGCCGTGTGCTAATTGCCCACTGTATATAGTGGTGGGCTTAAGAGCGTTTTTCTGTTAGCAGTGAATGCTCTGAGCAGTTACATAAAGGAGCAGCGGAACAGTAGCAATGGTTTAATCAAAGTTTAGGAAACAATCAATTAAGAAGAATGCGTAATACCGTGTGCTAACTGCTCACTATATCTAGTAGTGGGCTTCATTTAGCGTATTTCATTTAGCAGTGAATGGTCTGAGCTGTTACATAAAAGAGCAGTGAAATGTAGCAGTGATTTAATACCAGTTTAAAAAACAGTCTACTAAAAAGACTGCAACAATGCGGGGTACTAACTGCTCACTGTATATAGTGGAGGGCTTAAGAGAGTATTTCTTTTAGCAGTGAATGCTCTGAGCTGTTACATAAAAGAGCAGTGAAATGTAGCAGTGATTTAATACCAGTTTAAAAAAACAGTCTACTAAGAAGACTGCAACAATGCGGGGTACTAACTGCTCACTGTATATAGTGGAGGGCTTAAGAACGTTTTTCTTTTAACAGTGAATGCTCTGAGCTGTTACGTAAAAGAGCAGTGAAATGTAGCAGTGATTTAATACCAGTTTAAAAAAACAGTCTACTAATAAGACTGCGTGCTACCAACTATAGGCCTAAAACAACGAAAACATGCACTTGTTATTACACTGTGTTTTAGTTTTAACTTTCACTTAGTCATCTTTTAATTCATTTCTAAAGTTGCGTGTCGCACAGTAAAATAACAGTTATGATAACACCTTGAATGCAGTAAACATTTTCATATTCTAACATAACAAGTGATAACAATAAACCGTCATTAATATGTGGAAATTATATCCTTCACTCTCTCTCTCTCTCTCTCTCTCTCTCTCTCTCTCTCTCTCTATATATATATATATATATATATATATATATATATATATATATATATATATATATATATATATATATATATATATGTTTATAATAGCGGCATACAGCTGTTTCGTTTACGTGATAGAAGCGAATTTCCAAAGTATTTTTTTTTTTTTAATACATTTTTTTAAATTATGATTTCAACATTATAATCAGCATTTGAAACTTTGAAATCACATTACAAAAAATTAAAATGAACCCCGACTAGAACGAATTTTATGCAAATTTTAATTTCTTAATTTCAACGGGTTTTGAAAATTGAAAAACCCAACTTATGCAGTTTTTAACTCTGATTACGATGAAGAAATTACTTTTTCAAAAATATTTAAGGCAAAAGAGTTATAAATTTTTAAAGATTTGAAATCGCCGAGATTTTGAAGTTTTGAATGAATTTCGCTTGACCAAATTATTTACAAAAATCGATTTTTAAGCGGCAAGTCTGACGGGACGAAAACTGCAAATGTGAAAGTGCTAACACACAATTTGTTTAGTAGTTAATGAATTTGTCCAAGCTATTACTAAAATCGTTTTTGTGCAAGTTTTTAACTCCTCATCAAAAATAAAATAAAATAAATAAATAAATAAATCTAGAGGTCAGGATCGAACTACGATGGCCGCTCCAATAATACCTCATTTTCTGATGGAAATTTGCTAATAAATAAGCATCCGAAACAAAAACATTCTTTTTTTTTAATTAATTCAACGATCGCACAGCACAGCCTATCTTCAAATTAAACTTCAATTCCTTCACGCCATAAAATTTTCTGATTTTTCCTTTAAATAATTTAAATTAGGCTACCGTTTTTTAATGTTCTTATTTGCATTGAAATTCGCTGTAACGAGTATATCTCTATATGTATTTTTGTGCCTTTTCTCTTGAATTGTACTTGATTTTGTTAATTATTCCTTAAAAATAACATCCGAGTAATTACGTATCTTAGCCTGTTACTTCACTCTAACTGTTCCTTTATCTTGTAAATGTAATATATTTAATTAAATTTTTTCGAACTACTTACACCATATCATATTTGAGTGCCATTTCTCTTAATAAAAACATTTCCACGTTATGGGTACCATTTCCCTCCTCCAAAAAAATAACGTTAGTAAAAATATTGCTACTTTCGATTTTCCATATCGGATTTTTAAATGAGTACTATTAGCGCAGTACAACTACTAGGACACGAAATTTTAGTACTAAGGGGCTAGTAAATAAATACCGCAGACACAAACTTTCTGACATTCAATTACTGCCTCCAAATTTGAAAAAAACCCAGAATAATCGGTCACGTTTCTCAACATCCATTTTTTTTTTTTTTTTTTTTTTTTTTTTTTTTTAACATCCGACTGTTGTGCACACTTGGGCTAATGCAGATGATGGGATGATTTTTAGCGTATGAAAATGCCAAGTCCTCGCCGGGAATCGAACCCGGGTCCTCGGGGTGAAAGCCTAGTACGCTATCCACTAGACCACCGAGGCGGCTCATTTTTTTTTTTATATCGAGCTCACACATGAAGATACATAAGTGAAAACAGTGTACCAAATTATAAGAAAAATTGTAATAATAGTTCGAGTAAATAGTAAAAAATCATAGTTTGATCTAATGCCTGCGGCTAATTAGAACCACACAATTCCAACTCACCAACTCATTACGGTCTCTGGCCATCCTCACCTGAAACAAATAAAACAATCTCAGATTAAACCGTCAAAAAATTTTCTCCTGTATTATCAAAAAAACGTGGTACGCTGTTTTCCACTTCAGACTGGGAGCGAGAACCACCTCGAAGATGCCGGATACGATTTTGGCGAAGCGTCGGAACAATGTTTCACCTAGAAACAGTCGTGTAGAAAGGAAGTGCTGGCCGCGAGGCGGGCAGGGGAGAGGAGACAATTTTCTGAAAACACAGGCTTCGTCTCATAAATCTTCAACTCTAATCAGTTTTTTTGGTGCGGTTAGTAGCGAAGGTTCCACGCGCACAGTAGCCGGGCCGGGCAAACAGACAGGGTCTAAGCGGACACAGACTTTTAATACACTACAACAGCGGTCCCGAATTTTTTTGTCATGGGAAAACACACACACACATCAGGAAAAACAGGACCACAAAATATAAAATAAAATAAAAAACTCTATATTTTGTTTATATCTTATAATTATGCATCAGCAGAAGAAAAGAGAAAATGGCGTCAAAGTGACTTTACACACCCTTTTACCTTTCTTCTGATGTGTAATTATTGTAACACAATCAGCTGGATGCATGTTGTAGTTCCAGCACGGCTGCATTGTCCTATCGCCCTGTTCACTTTATTTCGAAAATATCCGTTTTTTCAATTATTTTTTTTATTTTAAGGCGAAAAGCACACTGAGGCTATTATCGCCTCCCTAAGTGTGTGTGTTAGACTCGGGTACCGCCAGGGACGCCTAAATCCTCTCAATAGGTGCAGCTAGTCTGCACCCCCTGCGGGTATATCCGTTTTGTGTGTGACTTAATACTTGGCAGTGAAGTAGTTTTGTGTGGAATTATATAACCTATTTCTTGAGATAATTCAATTTTATATTT
The DNA here is from genome assembly GCA_022606455.1 of Callitettix versicolor. Taxonomy (NCBI): domain Eukaryota; kingdom Metazoa; phylum Arthropoda; class Insecta; order Hemiptera; family Cercopidae; genus Callitettix; species Callitettix versicolor. The sequence goes on along the minus strand of CM040185.1, from coordinate 25,498,389 downwards.
TTCCTTCCACTCGAGAGAACACTTTCCTCTTGCGACTCACCGGAAATGCTCCCACGATCCATTAGTGAGTCTAGACAATACTGGGCAAGAACCGCTGCACCTACACAATATAGTACTGGTTTTGACATTATTCAGCCATTCGTGGTTTTTCAGGACACCTGTACGTTTATAATATTGTTGCCAAAACAAACACTCGAGTCAAAACCAAGACGGAACAACAGCGGCTAAAATTTCCATATCAATGCAATTAATTGAGGTCAGTCTAAACAAGCTCTCGCTTAACCTGAACAATCCGGTTCGTTTCCGCTGATAAGTCGAGCAGGTTCGTGCCTGTCTGACAGATAGCGCTGTAGTCTGAGTCATCGCCTAATTGGGAACCAAGCCTGTCCGGGGTCCTGTTTTTGATTAGGCTATACACAACCGCTTATCAGCTTGGCATTGTTTCGATACAAGCCTACCGCGGGAAATCATTTCTCGATCTACGACACAATAGATAGAGAATATCGACTACTCAACTGGATTCAAAGATCGAATAAATTAGTCGTAAAAACTAGTCGACTAGTTGCCTATTACTGTTCGACAATATTTTGAACTATCTCAATCTCAAAGTGATAATCTTATCACTTACTTAGCGTTTATTTTGTGTTAAACACAGAAATTTAATTCCAGAAATATACAAGCTAAAAATAGTGCTTGTGTTCACCAGCAAAATCAGCAAGTCTGAAAGACTTTTTTCAATTGCCGGACAAGTTGCAAATGACCGTAGGAACAGACTAAAGCCTAAAAACATTAATATTTTATTTTTACACCCCAATGTTAAATAAATAAGGCAGACGTAAAATAAGAATTTTTTTATTGATTATATTATTATCATTATTAGTATATTAATATTATTAATATTAATCTACCAATTGTTTTAAAATTTCACAAGAAAACGTTTTAACGTATGTGTGAAATTGTAAACGGTTTTGCGTGAAAGTGCTTTGCATTATACAGCTGAACTTTAAGAGAAATAACATTAAAAATTCCAAGATTTCATCAAAAAGTGAGTAAACTAGTAAGCGGTACATAGTTTTCTTCTTCTTTTCGTTTCACCCTCTTTGGGGTACGCTGAATCACTTTTCTTTGTTCCCAGTAGCTCTTCATTCTTTCCGATCTTCTTTTCCTCTCATCTTCCGAAATGACAGGTTTAGGTCTTATTTTGATTTTATCTTGTTTTGGGGGGGTTGTTACTCCTCCCCCTCCACACTTCCCCATCTTTCAAAGACAGGCCCGGGCTTGGGACCGGCTTGCGGCGGTGTTGGTACATAGTTTTATTATATCAGTATAAAATCCTAATTGATCATTGTTATTTTCAACGTATTGTACTACTAGTCTTAAATACTTGTCATATCTACGCTAGTCGATCACGGATTTTCTGAAACCGTGCAATTCATTGAAAATCGTTCAATTTCAAATATAATTCTGATTATGAATTACCGACCAGTCAAGCGGAACAATCGACTAGTTCAGGCATTAGTCGAATAAACGATTAGTTTACTAGTCGACTACCCCATCACTACAACACAATACGCTTTTCTAAAATCTAAAGAAAAACCACCAAGCCGTAAATTGTGAATAGTTCCCAGCAAAGTCTACAGTCAGAAGTCGTTAATCACTTTTGAAAATTCCGCCCAAAACCGGTCATCTGCCTGCGTAATCAACTTTGGCATGAATGACAAAATTTTTAAAATATCGATGGTGCGATGTATCGATATATCATCTGAAAAACATCAATGACGTTAAACTTCGGGAGGAAAACATCGACGTTTTTTATGATTTTTAAAATAAGACTTATTAGGTTTAAGCATTTTTAATAAAGAAATATTAAAATCATTAATGCAATTATGTAAATTATATGGATATTATACCCGCGCGCGCTTGTGTGTACATACATAAATCAAGAGTACCTTTAAGTACTTTATATTAAAAACTAAAAGTATTTTTCTTTTTTACAATTAAGAATATTATTGAAGTAAGTATATCATACAGATAAACACAATAAGATGTATTGTTAAACATGTATAAACACAAATAAAAAAAAATTAAAACAATAGTATCACTAAAAATTCCTCCATAACAAAATGCAACACCAATTCCATCAGACCAGACATCCCGTACACGAGTAAACAACAGTCGTAGACAATAAGAAATGAATCATTGGCAACTTGACATTGGAATTCGAGCTCCAGACAGCCAGAGTGCAACTGTCATTGTCACCTTCTGAAGTGATAAGCTGAACTGCTGATAACGGAAGCACAGTGTGCACAAATAGATCAGCGAGAAGGAATACCACCAGCCTTTTAAATTGAAATGTAAACATATCGATACATCGGGACCAAAACATCGCTATGAAACCATCGATGTCAAAGAGTAAAACGTCGATGTTTGTTTGAAATTCCAACGCGTGCCGTTCTCAGTTAAAATAGCTGTCTGATTTCAGTCGCGGATGCATTTCATAAATAGGTATACAAAATATTGAAATCTGCTCAGATCAAACAGTCTGTTAGTTTAAAGTGTTTAAATGGATTGTTAAAGGACAGACAGGTCTTCACAGTGTAAATGATACGGTTTTGGTTTCGTATCACCTTTCACATATTATTATATCGATCGGTTTTTTACCAAAAATAAGGACCTGCGTTACTGAAACTATATATATAGGATACCTACAGGTTCGCCAGAACATCAGTGGACTCTCACGCCTTATACGTTTTCTATTTGAAGGCTTTACAATAAAATAAACTGACTTAAATCCGATAAAAGGTTTGTAAACAGAACTCCAGCAGCAGTATAAAACGTCCCCGCGAGAGTGCAGCACAATGCAAGCATAAGTGATAATTAATTGTGTAACAAAACAACTGAATGCTAAAAAAACAAACTACATATATAGGATACCTACAGGTTTGACAGAACATCAGTGGACTCTCACGCCTTATACGTTTTCTATTTGAAGGCTTTACAATAAAATAAACTGACTTAAATCCGATAAAAGGTTTGTAAACAGAACTCCAGCAGCAGTATAAAACGTCCCCGCGAGAGTGCAGCACAATGCAAGCATAAGTGACAATTAATTGTGTAACAAAACAACTGAATGTTAAAAAAACAAACTACATATATAGGATACCTACAGGTTCGACAGAACATCAGGAGACTCTCACGCCTTATACGCTTTCTATTTGAAGGCTTTACAATAAAATAAACTGACTTAAATCCGATAAAAGGTTTGTAAACAGAACTCCAGCAGCAGTATAAAACGTCCCCGCGAGAGTGCAGCACAATGCAAGCATAAGTGACAATTAATTGTGTAACAAAACAACTGAATGCTAAAAAAACAAACTACATATATAGGATATCTACAGGTTCGACAGAACATCAGGGGACTCTCACGCCTTATACGTTTTCTATTTGAAGGCTTTACAATAAAATAAACTGACTTAAATCCGATAAAAGGTTTGTAAACAGAACTCCAGCAGCAGTATAAAACGTCCCCGCGAGAGTGCAGCACAATGCAAGCATAAGTGACAATTAATTGTGTAACAAAACAACTGAATGCTAAAAAAACAAACTACATATATAGGATATCTACAGGTTCGACAGAACATCAGGGGACTCTCACGCCTTATACGTTTTCTATTTGAAGGCTTTACAATAAAATAAACTGACTTAAATCCGATAAAAGGTTTGTAAACAGAACTCCAGCAGCAGTATAAAACGTCCCCGCGAGAGTGCAGCACAATGCAAGCATAAGTGACAATTAATTGTGTAACAAAACAACTGAATTGTAAAAAAACAATGTTGAAAGTAATATTTAAATTATTACTGTATCCAAAACCAAATAATTATTGACCGAATCAATTTTGAAAGTAGAATGAGAAAGACAAACTAGGCCAGTTCTAGTATGCAAATGTTATTAGTAAACAGTAATGACTGACATTAGATTACGAATAGCGGTTTCATAAAAATAAAGTACAAGACATCCTAACCTCTATTCCTTTTCGTTCATTTAATATTAACCGAATCAGTTTTGAAAGTAGAATCTATAAGAAAATCTAGGCCAGTTCTAATATGTAAATGTTATTAAGTAAAAGACTCTGTTTTTAGTAAACAGTAAATACTGTAGCCTACATTTAAGTATGTAATGTAAAATCCGGTTATAGTAGGTTTTATTTGTAAATATTTCAGTAAGGTACAATGTTAGAATTCAGCCGTTAATATTATAGGTTATAGTTTTAAATATGAAAATAGAACAAAGTAACGCCTATTGTATTAAATATTCTACATATAACGAATGGCATTGCTTTATTAACAGGTCATACAAGTGTTAAATATAACTATAACGTCTGTTTTAACAGAAGTTCATATCGAGAAGAAATAGCAGGCCTAGACGTTTTTGTAACGATTTTACTTAGGAAGATAAGTACAGTAATAAAATACCTGGCAATGGTGTTAAATGAATTATTTTATTTGCAGAATTCACGATTTTTTAAAGTTAAATTACGGATTTCGTTTTCTAACCTAATTTGTTTTTAATGTTATGCAAAAGGCACATCCTGCAACCGTAACGGATTTAAATAAGTTGTAGTTGATCAAAATCGGTTCAGTAGTTTTAGGCTGTAGTCGCGTCAATTTTGCAAAAAAAAAAAAATCGGAAAGAGTTAGAAGTGGATTTTCAAATCGTTTTCTCAGCTTAAATTCGACCGATTTTTGGGGATTAGGTGGTCGATGTGACGAAAGCACCGGTAAATCTGCTGCGTCTCTGAAATGCGCATCTTAAGGTTGTTAGTTCGAACCGCAGTTACTTCCGTTGCTTTTCCCTTACCGTTAACGCTGATCCCTCGTCCTCATCAGTCTAACTGACGTAAAGTATGGACGTTAGGAAAAAATCGACCGATTTTCAATTTTTTAAAAATTCTTACCACTTTGTCATACCACTTCGTATATGTTTTCGTTTTTAAATTATGGTTACCTGAAAACTGCTCGTCATTCCTGTATGAATAGACGGCTGCTTGGGTGACTTGGTAGTGCGGAACGCTGCCGCGTCTTTCATAAAACGAAACATACAAAATGTATTTACACAGTTTGAATTCAATATATTTTCTATTTTCAAAGAAGGTTTTTTTTTTGTAAAGAAACAAAATGGCTATATCTGGAAAACTACGTGTTTAAGGAAAACGTGTTACTCTTTTATTTCTTCTTTATCTTCACACAAAGAACCATAACTCAACGTTTTGGAAAAGTAGTTAAGGGGCATACAGTACATATCATAACGACATTTAACACGTTAAAAGTTTATTATTAAAAGTTATAGGTTAAGAACAGGCCATATAGACTGTTTTTAATGTGACACTGTGATTAATGTAAAGATAAATGAAACACAGAAGACAGAAATTAAAATATATAAGCATTGTTAAAATAATAATAACTGAGTTAGAGTTATAAAACGAGGGGCAAGAGACACGGAAAAACCTAAAACAATTTTTATCGTAGTAAAATCAACACATATAGCATCTGAGTACACACATTGAGAATAACAAGAAATCTAGTGTTTAGTATGGAATTTCAATTTAACAGTGTTAATGAATGAAGGCTGAGCCACAATGAAAACGTGTTTTGAGTTTGACGGAGAACTTTTCGAGAAAACGTTCCTAAATTACAAATTCATAAATTTCAAATTGATTCTAAAAGAACTGTGCACATTATTTAATTTTATTTATAAACTATTATGTGAATATTTATGTGGCTGGGCTTCGAACCAGTAACCCGAGATTTAAGAGTAATCGTAACAAATGGAGTATTCACTTTTAAAAATACACTAGTGTGTTAAAAAAAAATGTAAGAGAAATAATTAATTATTATATAATTAAATTATTGTTATTATACTATACTGATTTTTTTTTTGAAAACTTATTTCTACAATGTCAATCAGATGTGGCCAAGTTACGTGTCGAACATCAGCCTTGAGAGACAATTAAAATACATTGTACACAAAGCAAGACGCAGAAGAAAGTGAAACCTGCAAGACAGGGAGGGAATAAGAGGACTGGCAACGCAGGACGCAGGATGGGGAGAATCGATTGGGCAACAGAGCCCAGCAGCAGTCAGCAGTGAGCTTAGTGCGATGACCTTCGTCACTACTATACTTTAGTATTTGTCTGCAACTGAGGAGTCAGAAAACTTTTATCCGAGTTCGGTCGAAAAAACACTACTTCAATAATAGTTCAAAGAACAGTAGCAGACCTCGCACTGGCCACGACAGCGCTCCGACGCGTTCGTAAACTTAACCGGTAACCGTAATTACAAAAAAATGTCAGTCGACCAACTTTACTGGAAATTCTATGCACCTTCTCTAAGAAATGATCAAAATTATAGTGGTCCACTCAGACAACAACTACACTCATCACGATTAAATTAGAAGCCGCCATCTTGAAACGGAAATAATCATTCGGGATTTATACCCTTCGTGCCAAGTTTCAAAACAATCGATCTATACGTTTGACTAAAACTGCGCACCACACGTCGCCGTTAAATTACGTGCCGCCATCTTGAAACGGAAGTGATTAGGGAAAAATCTTACGCATATACAGTTTGAGCTTTATGCGATGAACTTTCGTAACAAATTTCAAAACAATCGATCTATACGTTTGGCTAAGACTCCGTAGACATGTCATCGTTAAATCAGAGACCGCCACGCTGTTGGGCATTTAAATTTAGCGCGAAACCAACTTTGAACCTGTACTATAGATGTGTAAATAATACAGTACATTCTAATATTGCATCTAGGCTTACTGTTCTTAAAATTTAGATTAAGATTGTAAGGACAATTAACTTTTTATAAAAATTTGAAAACAGCTGATTTCCATTGATTCGTGTAAAAAAATCTAGTCAGCATGCACAAAACAAGAGAATTAAAAATGTAATTTAGTGAAGTGTTTAACTTAATTAAATGTGGCGTAATAGAAGCGTTGAAAAGCAAAGTTGAATATTAGCAATGATTTTTTCAAAATGAAACACAAATTAAATCTGTAATAAAAATTGTACACTAATCGTTAGCAGATTTTTTCAAACTCTTGCAACACTTTTACTAAAAGAAGCAAGACAATTAGCTAGGTGGTAAATGCTGTCTTAGAAGCAAAGGTGCGGTGGCAGCCTCTCTCGCGAAGTGCCGCGGGGAACTAAAGAAGGGCTGCCGAACAGTGGTTTCACTCCCATTACCGAAAGTGAGTGCTACCTAATGTATTAACATTTCACCTTTACCTACTAATTGTACTGCATTTACAAAATTAAACACAACCACTGTACCCAGTTGTTTCGCTGACGTAATTGAAGCGAATTTCCAAAAGTAAATTCAATTTAATAATTCACCGTAACAATAGGCGGTTAAAATCTGCATTCACTGATATTTATATTTGCAAAATTAACGAAACGAACTGTGAACGCGTCAGTTAAACGGATTCTGAAAATTTAAAATGCTAATTTACGCAGTTTTTGACGCCGATTGCAATGGTCAAATCACGGTTTAATAAATAATAATAACGGAAGATAAAAATACGAATTTTTAACGCATAAGGCGCCATTATCATCAAAACTGTTGATCATATTTTTCTAGGTAACGAAATTGGTCAGGCAAACAAATCGATTTTTGCCACAAGTCTAAATCAAATTGGACCAAAATTATAATCGCAAGCGTGCTAGAACGCGCGCGCGCGCGCGAGACACACACACACACACACACACACATTTTGAATGACCACTCTAGAGTGATCTAGAGGTCAGGATTCCGGACATAACAGTTCGGAACCTTTAAAAAGTAGTAACTTTTTATCTTACACCGTTTTCTCAAAATCTGATTTCACAATTTAAAACCTGCATAAATTGGGATTAGAAATTTCAAAAATAACTGAAAAAACTCAATTTAACGTCTGTCAGGGTTCATTAAATATTTTTACTGCAATGTTAAAGTATAAAATTTTAAAACTTACAGAGACTTGCGTACGAAAACAGATTTTGAAGTGACTGTAGTTAAAGAACATACCTGACAGTGGGCACAAGTTAGGCTGTGGGGTCAAGGGTACAACTTGCTTGACATATCTGTCGGCGGGGCTTCTGCATAGACACACTAGGTTGTTAACCTCTCGCATGCGGCAAGTATCTCGTGTGTGTGTCAGTATGCAGGTCTCTTGTGTAGGCACGCATACAACAATAATTTACGCGGCACGCAGCTCTCTCGCACACTTGATAGACGCTATTGTTATCTTTTTTGAAAATTCGATTTCACCGTTGTAATCAGCGTTAAAATCTGCATAAATTTGCATTCCACGTTATTATACGCTTAAATTGCTGATATGCAGATTGTAATGCTGATTACGATTGTGAAATCAGATTTTATGAAAAGTGTAAGACAAAAACGATGATTTTTTTTTAAATTCAAGTCGTTAGTACGCGAAATAACTATTAACGAAAATTTTCTAGTTGCTACCAAAATGTACTTTTGTGCCGAGTTTAAATTAAACCTAACCAAAAATGCGAAAACCGCGCGTGCGCGCGCACACGCACACACTCACGCACGCGCGCACACACACACACACACACGACTTTTTGTTGAGTCTTAATTAACAACTGGTCACCTACATTGGATGACTTAGCCAATTTAAAAATGGGAGGGGGGAACTGACCCAAGGATAAACCCCGTACTTACTCTTTAATATTATCATTTCCAATAGTATTGTGCTTATAAGTACTTCAACTAGATCTACTTTAGGGTAATAAATTAAATCTTAATGATAAAACCTAATAAAAATATTATCCTATAGTATACATACAATTATTTTGGAAAGTCTCTGCCACATGAATACGTAAAATTAAATATGGAAATTGAAATTATAAAAGAAATAATAGAAATACATTTTATAAACTTTTTTTCATGAAGTTCATGGTTTTAATTGACAATTCACTTCAGATAACGAAGTTTAACATTTTTTTTCAACTTCGGTGAATTCATTAACAATTTTGTTTGGGTTGATTTTTTGCCTGCTATTTCTCTGTTCACAATCGTGTACATCGTGCCCACGCATGCTCTCCTAATTAAATGTGCGCGTGTACTTATTCCTCCTTCCCCCCTTTCTCTTGAAAGTATCAGAAAACCCACGTTTTAATATACAGAGTAAAAAAGTTCCAATAGTGGGCGTTTTTATTTTACTTAATTAGGTAACTAATAAATTCATATTTCTTCAAACTGATTCCAATTCTAAAGGGGAGGGTGCAGCCCCTCAGACCCCCTCGGATCAGCCAGTGGGTCACCATAACTCATTTTACAATATAAGTTCGCTAAAAAATGTAGAAATTGTGATTTAAAAAAATTTGTATTGTCCACAAATTTGAAAAAAGTTTGCTGGATTACACTACAAAACCAAAACGAGTAAACTAATACAGTATAAGGGGCCAGTCTCTTACTGGAAGTCATTTTCCAGTGAAAAAGACAGTAAAATAATATAAAAGGGGCCAGTCTCTTACTGGAAGTCATTTTCCAGTGAAAACGACAGTAAAATAATATAAAAGGGGCAGTCTCTTACTGGAAACCATTTTCCAGTGAAAACGACAGTAAAATAATATAAAAGGGGCCCAGTGTCTTACTGGAAGTCATTTTCCAGTGAAAAAGACAGTAAAATAATATAAAAGGGGCCAGTCTCTTACTGGAAGACATTTTCCAGTGAAAAAGACAGTAAAATAATATAAAAGGGGCCAGTCTCTTACTGGAAGTCATTTTCCAGTGAAAACGATAGTAAAATAATATAAAAGGGGCCCAGTCTCTTACTGGAAGTCATTTTCCAGTGAAAAAGACAGTAAAATAATATAAAAGGGGCCCAGTCTCTTACTGGAAGACATTTTCCAGTGAAAAAGAGAGTAAAATAATATAAAAGGGGCCAGTCTCTTACTGGAAGTCATTTTCCAGTGAAAACGACAGTAAAATAATATAAAAGGGGCCCAGTCTCTTACTGGAAGACATTTTCCAGTGAAAACGACAGTAAAATAATATAAAAGGGGCCAGTCTCTTACTGGAAGCCATTTTCCAGTGAAAACGACAGTAAAATAATATAAAAGGGGCCAGTCTCTTACTGGAAGTCATTTTCCAGTGAAAACGACAGTAAAATAATATAAAAGGGGCCCAGTCTCTTACTGGAAGACATTTTCCAGTGAAAAAGACAGTAAAATAATATAAAAGGGGCCAGTCTCTTACTATAAATCATTTTCCAGTGAAAAAGACAGTAAAATAATATAAAAGGGGCCCAGTCTCTTACTGAAAGTCATTTTCCAGTGAAAACGACAGTAAAATAATATAAAAAGGGCCAGTCTCTTACTATAAGTCATTTTCCAGTGAAAAAGACAGTAAAATAATATAAAAGGGGCCCAGTCTCTTACTGGAAGTCATTTTCCAGTGAAAACGACAGTAAAATAATATAAAAGGGGCCCAGTCTCTTACTGAAAGTCATTTTCCAGTGAAAAAGACAGTAAAATAATATAAAAAGGGCCAGTCTCTTACTATAAGTCATTTTCCAGTGAAAACGACAGTAAAATAATATAAAAGGGACCAGTCTCTTACTGGAAGTCATTTTCTAGTGAAAACGACAGTAAAATAATATAAAAGGGACCAGTCTCTTACTGGAAGTCATTTTCTAGTGAAAACGACAGTAAAATAATATATAAGGGACCAGTCTCTTACTGGAAGTCATTTTCCAGTGAAAACGACAGTAAAATAATATATAAGGGACCAGTCTCTTACTGGAAGTCATTTTCTAGTGAAAACGACAGTAAAATAATATATAAGGGACCAGTCTCTTACTGGAAGTCATTTTCTAGTGAAAACGACAGTAAAATAATATAAAAGGGACCAGTCTCTTACTGGAAGTCATTTTCTAGTGAAAACGACAGTAAAATAATATAAAAGGGACCAGTCTCTTACTGGAAGTCATTTTCTAGTGAAAACGACAGTAAAATAATATAAAAGGGACCAGTCTCTTACTGGAAGTCATTTTCCAGTGAAAACGACAGTAAAATATTATAAAAGGGACCAGTCTCTTACTGGAAGTCATTTTCTAGTGAAAACGACAGTAAAATAATATAAAAGGGACCAGTCTCTTACTGGAAGTCATTTTCCAGTGAAAACGACAGTAAACTAATACAAAGGGGCCAGTATCTTACTGGAAGTCATTTTCTAGTGAAAAAACCAGTAAACTAATATAAAGGGACCAGTCTTTTACCGGGAATTATTTTCAAGTGAAAACGCCAAAAAACTAATATAAACCGGCCAGTATCTTACCGGAAATCATTTTTCAATGAAAACGCCAGTAACTACCCCAGCGGATTCGCCAATAATATCGGTAGCAAACAAGCTTGGCCGAATGAAAAAAAAATTATTTGGCCTATAAACACTGCACAAACTTTCTAGATCTACATTATTCACAAAAATCTGTTTCTTCAGCCATCACGAAATATTGGTAGTTATGGCAAAATCATAACCCGAAACCTTGAAATATGCACCGATCTTGACCTAGATCACCTTTGAAAAGTTCGTTAAAATTTTTATACACAATATATATATATATATATATATATATATATATATATATATATATATATATATATATATATATAGTGTGCCCCACGAAGAAGAGGTTTACGTGTTTGATCCTCCATTATTTTCTCATTTCTCCAATGATCATTTTGAAACTATACATACTTTTTAAAGAAGGTACCAGAAATAGTATGTGAGAATTGCATCTGGCTGATTTTTGTGGAAACAAAATGGCGAACAAAATAAAGTATAGAACTGATTTTGTTATTTTTTTAAACAAAATTTTCTTTTTTAATAAAAGATAAGATTTAACATAAGTTCAAATTATTATATATTTTTTTCTTTACTAAAAAAACTTGACCTTGTGACTGCCTAAACAATGAAAAATACCCGCTACTGGAAAGGTATTTTTCACCCACTACCGTGTTTAGAGGCTGGTTTGAATTAAATCCGATTGTTAGTGCTGTTGTTTTGGCAACTGGATTTAGGATTTATTTACATTCTGACTTATATAAAGTGAAGGTTAAAATACTCAAATCTAAAAATAGCATTATACCTACCTATCTATCTACCGATCTATCTATCTATATAGATAAAATAACGTTTATAATAAAATATAATAAAATAACGTTTAGAATATATTACTGTGTATAATAAAAGCTTGTTATCCCTACCCAGACAATGCTGGATAGTACAGCTAGTTTTTTCTACATATGAAATTTTCTACATTGTTTATAAATCTGCAAAGTTATAAATCTGCAAAATGTTAGAATGGTCCTTTACCGTATTTTTAAGGAGGGTGGAATGTTTAGGGCAGTTTTTATACCACGCGACGAAGAGAATACTGTGTCTATCTAAGCAGGAACATTGTCGATTGATCATGCTGCAAGACTTTGGGGAGAGGGCTGGCGGGCGCCTCTTGTTTTCTGAATTAAATCTAGGTCTTGTCGTTTTATATCGATTCTTGTTAACGGGTCGGCAAACAGTCTGCGCATCTCTCTCGCTGATGTGATATCGCATTAAAGGCGTAATTTACATGTTCACAAAGCGTTATCAGTTTACTGAAGAAGTTCTATATTTAAACAACAGCAAGTCCTACTGCTAAATCGGAAAAACATTTTTCAGTCTGAATTTTATATTAACTGGAAAAACCCTTTGTTCACAAATATAGGTTGTGTTTTATTTTCTCATAAAATGATGAATAAAAACAATCTGGTAGTCGTGTAACTGACTTAACAAACTGACTGATTGTCATGTGACTTAACTAATGGACCGACTGTTGTCTGACTTAACTAACTGACCGATTTTCGTCTGACTAACGAACCGACTGTCGTTTGACTTAACTAAATGATCGACTGTCGTCTGACTTAAGTAACAGACCGACTGTTGTCTGGCTTAACGAACTGACCGACTGTTGTCTGACTTAACTAACTGACCGACTGTCGTCTGACTTAACTAACTGACCGACTGTCGTCTGACTTAAGTAACAGACCGACTGTCGTCTGACTTAACTAACTGACCGATTTTCGTCTAACTAAAGAACCGACTGTCGTCTGACTTGACTAACTGACCGACTGTCGTCTGACTTAAGTAACAGACCGACTGTTGTCTGACTTGTCGTCTGACTTAACTAAGTCTGAACTAACTGACTGTCGTCTGACTTAAGTAACAGACCGACTGTTGTCTGTTAACTAACTGACCGACTCTGACCGACTGTCGTGACTGACTGACCGACTGTCGTCTGACTTAAGTAACAGACCGACTGTCGTCTGACTTACTGATCGACTGTCGTCTGACAGACCGACTGTTGACTGGCTTAACCGACCGATTGTCGTCTAACTGTCGTCTGACTTGACTACTGACCGACTGTCGTCTGACTTAAGTAACAGACTGACTGTCGTCTGACTTAACTGACCGATTTTCGTCTAACTAAAGAACCGACTGTCGCCTGACTTGACTAACTAACCGAATGTCGTCTGACTTAAGTAACAGACCGACTGTCGTCTGACTTAACTAACTGACCGACTGTCGTCTGACTTAAGTAACAGACCGACTGTCGTCTGACTTAACTAACTGACCGACTGTCGTCTGACTTAACTAACTAACCGACTGTCGTCTGGCTTAAGTAACAGACCGACTGTTGTCTGACTTAACTGACCGATTGTCGTCTAACTAACGAAACCGACTGTCGTCTGACTTAACTAACTGACCGACTGTCGTCTAACTAACGAAACCGACTGTCGTCTGACTTAACTAACTGACCGACTGTCGTCTGACTTAAGTAACAGACCGACTGTTGTCTGACTTAACTAACTGACCGATTGTCGTCTAACTAACGAACCGACTATCGTCTGACATAACTAACTGACCGACTGTCGTCTGACTTAAGTAACAGACCGACTGTTGTCTGACTTAACTAACTGACCGATTGTCGTCTAACTAACGAACCGACTGTCGTCTGACTTGACTAACTGACCGACTGTCGTCTGACTTAAGTAACAGACCGACTGTTGTCTGACTTAACTAACTGACCGACTGTCGTCTGACTTAAGTAACAGACCGACTGTTGTCTGGCTTAACTAACTGACCGACTGTCGTCTGACTTAACTAAGTGACCGATTGTCGTCTAACTAACTGACCGACTGTCGTCTGACTTAACTAACTGACCGACTGTCGTTTGACGTAACTAATTGACCAATTTTGATCAAATCTAGTCACAACAGCTTGCTTATCATATCTCTGGACAATTTTGAGTGAGTTTCCATTTGATAATGATCTATTGGAGTGGTCATCATGGTAAAATTTAGAATCGGGACCTTGAAATGTGCGCCGATTCTACTCTCTAAACCATATTTTTACAAGTTCGCGATTTTAGTACCATCTGACACAAAAATCGATTCTGGTACTAGCTTAGACAAGTTGTTTAACCAGCAAAAATTCGTGCAACAGTTTCGAGATGGTCCCATTTCAAATCTTTGAAAGTTCTTGTTTGCCTGAAATATTTTTTTGAAAATAATCGTAATAATCGTTAAAAACTTCATCAATGTTAAAATTAAGAAATTTAATTCGACGGATATCAGGGTTCTTTTTCGTGTTTCAACATGCCAACATACGAAGATTTTAACGCTGATTACGAAGGTAGAATCAGAATTTTAAAAATCCGTTAATGTAAAAAAAAGTAATTTGGAAATTCGCTTTAAATCACGTCAGTAAAATATCTGCGTGACGAGACTATTTTAACTTGAATAGTAAATTTGAAAAGCTTTTCTCATACGATTTTCATAAAAATTTTCATACATGTAGTCCACAAGTGTAAAAGAAAAGTCAGGAAAACAAAAAATCGGCAAACTATTTTTAAAACTGCTTCACCAGATTTTTCTCATGTGTAAAGATTTAAATATAAACAACGTTCACCGTCGGAATTCTCAAAATTTCACAATATGGACAGATTCTGAGTAATTAGGTCTGGCTTTTTTCCTACGGTTCCCAAATAATAATGTGAAAAAGTATATTTTTCCTCTATTTATTTTATAAATTTTAAATAACCGCCATTATAAAAAGATTTTGCTGGATAACGAACACATCGTTAAACAAATCGGACCACAACTGTAATGAGTGTCGTATATGTGTGTGTGTGTGTGTGTGTGTGTGTGTGTGTGTGTGTGTGTGTGTGTGTGTGTGTGTGTGTGTGTGTGTGTGTGCGCGCGCGCGCGCGTACACTGGGATATGTAAACAACTGAAAAGCCCAAGCTCTGTTGATACGTAACAAATAGAACAAAACAGTCACATTGTCACCAAGGTCGGCCGGAAATAAACGCAACAACATTCCTGCAATTTGGCTTTGCTTAAGTCAAAATAAACCGCGCTGACGTGACGGAAGCAACGTTTACCGAAATCTCAGAGTACTGAAAATCGATTTCTGGACCACGTTTAAATCAAAATGGTAAAAATTAGCAATTTGAACTTTAAAATTACATTGAAATTACGATAATAAACCCTGACCGCCGTCTAATTCCGCAATCTAAACGGATTTTGAAAATTTAAATTGCGGATTTTAATGTTGATTTACACTGGTGAAAAATGATATTATATACAGGGTTTAAGATAAAAAAATAAAATTTTATTAGTAGTCTGAATAGCCGCCATTTTGAAATGTTGGACGGATTTTGCTAAGTAAACGAACTTATCCTAGCTGTCACGGACTTGTTGACATTTTGTCAACAATACATTTTGTCCTAATACCAAAATCGATTGTTTACGCCACTTTCGATTGAAATCGAAACAAAATTGAAAACGCGAGGCGCGCGCGCGCGCACACACACACACACACATGCACAATTAAAACATTTTAATGTCCTCTCCGAAAGTGATCAGAATCAGATCACTTTGAAACTATCGCGCTGCTCCAAAACGAAATTCCCAATCGTAATTCGCTAAAAATGTCATATAATATCACGCAGGGTCGACGACCTGTTCTACACGGTTGGTTAACAATTTACATACACGACAACATCGCGGATAACGGCAGTTTTTGCTGTTGTTAAAGCCGGCTGTTGACGGCAGTCCATTCCGCCAGGCCGGGTGGCCAATAAACATGGAACGGAGAGGACTACGCATTCAAACAATAACAATAACAATATCTAGCGCGGCAGCCCCTCTAGGCCTTGGCTTCCTCAACTCTTTTCCGCCAGTTCTCTATATTCAATGCAGCAACCCTCCAGTTCCTTAGCATCCATATTCACGCCATCCAACGATCTCAATCTGGGTCTGCCCACTCTCCTGGATCGATGTAATTCCTCCCCCATGAGCCTCTTGGGTATCTCCTCAGTGGACATCCTAACAACTTGGCCCGCCCATCTAAGCCTGCCGAGTTTTGTTTTGGCGATGTCCGCTTCTTGGAAGAGCTGCTGTAGCTCCGCATTCTTTCTGTCTCCTTGCCGCTTTCTTGTTATACTGGGCCGTAAATTCGTCAGAAAATTATTCTTTCGCATGTAAGCAGCGTTTTTTCGTCTTTCTTGTTTATAACCCAGCTCTCGGAGCCATACGTTATCGCCGGTCGGATTATGTCTTATACAATAGGATTTGTGTCTTCCTAGATATAAGCCTACATCTTATGTACCTATTTAGCCCAAAATAGCTTCTATTAGCCAGCATCACTCTTCTTATTTCTTGAGATACGTCGTTGTCCTGGTATCTCGAGAACCCAGTTATACAAAAGAATCCACTCTTTCGAACTTATATCTTCCTACCTCCACAAAGGATGGATGAGTTGCTGGGCCCTCGAAGTGGAGGTATTTGATTTTATCCTCATTTACCCGGAGTCCTACCTTCTCTGCTGCCTCCACCAAACTGAAGAACGCTCTTTTAAAATCCCGGAGACCTCCCTACAACTTCCACACCACAGGCTAAGAGTTGTACTACGCATTCAAAACCTATTTTAATGTTTTTAATGTAAGTTCGGCCACAGGCGTAGCTGGGCTCCGCTCCACGTACCTTAGACTCTGACTAGGTTCGGTTTTCAAGCACATTCCGCTTCCCCCATCACGTTGATCACGCCTCCAAACTTTATTATTTCTGTATTTAGGATTATGACCTATTCTTCCCGTCAGTGGTCTATCCACTCACCTCGTAAAGGCTACCGCGGTTTCTCGTTACTTATGTTACCGTTGCCTAGGTTACGGTTCTGAAACATAGTACAATGTTTGAATCCGTTACCGTAGGTATAAACTATTTAGACTTAAACCATAAAAACGTTTTCTTCAAACTGAAAACGGTTGCCCCACTCGTCTCAGCTCCGCATTAGGTGGCCGCCCAGTATAAAAATACCAATAACTCAGTAAGCAAAGGCGAAACTTGCCAACCGCACGTCCCATATACGTGTTTTATGTTCACTTCCAAGTAATATCGAATGGACTATACAGCACTGACGGATTAATGCAATTTTGTTGTTGGGGACGGTTGGTTGGATGATTCAATTTAAAGGCAGGCGCCTAGGGATGACAAGTTTTTAAATAACACCTTCAAAAAGTAGCACTATTAATTTGTTTTGAGACTTAAAATGCACATACGTTACTCTATTTTTGACAAAAAAAATCATTCAATTTTCTTAGATTTCTAATTTTTAAAACCTTTGCAAAACTGGCTCCATTTACATAACTTTCCCTCTTCTCAACATACCTATCTATAATTTTATATATAGCCTATCTGCAGTTATTCCAGTTGAGTTTCCCTTACCGTTAATGCTAATCCCTCGTCCTCATTAGCCTAAGCAAGTCTAGTTAAGCATCACAACAGTTTCTCAACCAAGTTTTGATCAATTTTAGTCGACAAAGATCTTTCTGCTGTTGCAGTTAATGCAGGAAGAGAAGCGGGAACCAACATAAAATATCTAACTCGTTAACCCCGTTCTCACCCTCAGTGCAAGCATTTCAGTGCACAAACGTACGTACAGACACAACTTCATGTACATACAAAGTTGCGACCGGGATAATGTGACGGGTTTCGGAACCCTCGGATGTGTCTTTGACTCTTTTCCTCGACGCTGCGATACTTCTACTTTAAGAACGTCAAATTGGATCTTTTATATTTTATTTCTTTTGTCTCGGGAGGGACGGTCGCCCCTTCGCCCCCCTTTAATCCGACCTTGCTATAGCGTGTAACTGTAAGCGACAATCATGTTCACATGCGGCTATCGTTAGTCTACTCAAAGCTGGGTACGGTGAACTGTGGCATGCTGTTGTATCAACACGTAGTCACTGATTGACTCATTGGCGCAATGTACAGCACGCTTGAAAAAAAACCGCCAAATTACGAGCCATTTACTTTTTCAAATTACTCAACAAATTAGAACAAATATTCTTACCTGACAGTAATTAAAAAAAAATCAGAATCATCGAAAGTTGTTGAAATCGAAATTGGTACAACAGTGCACAAACTCTAAAAATTCCGATTATAAAACCAACCGCCACAAAAAATTGGAAAACCGTTAATTTCTAAAAATCAGTTTAAATTTCATTAATTACTGCATACAGATTCATAAGCAGAGCCAATGTAATACATTTCCAGTATGTTTCCGTTTGAGAGTAGTGTAAAATAATCATGGCAAGCGGCTCTGTCTCTCTCTCTCTCTCTCTGGCTGATGTGCTATTACATTCCCGTAATAAATCTTTAATTATTTGCTAGCTACAGAGGAGAAGGGGTGTGGGCCATAACTAATATTGTAATTTTTAATGTACTATTTGTTGAGCGCCACGTTGTCTTAAATTTTAATATAATTTATACACCACTGTTTTAGGCCAAGACAACGAGAATGCCTGTACGTGGTTACGTGGTTCAGGGTAATCAAAGAAATCAAAGTGGTCGCTTTTCAAAATTTATATTTTTTGTTTTTGTCTTGCCACATTAATATTTTAAAGAAAAAAAAAACAAATAGTGACAGGAAAAAGAAATTAATTAATTCTGTTTTTATACCACAGAGGAAAAAAAACAAAAAGGCAAGAACATTTATAATGATAAATCAATTTTACATCAACTTTAAGTAAAGCAAACAAAATCAAAACTAAACTTATATCTGGATCAACCTTATCCAGTCTATCAATTTGTAATACAACAATACCTTGTGAGTGTTATTTAACCATAAAACAAATTATATAAAAAAAACTAACTACTTAACTGAAATATATTCTTCTGTTTGATAATAGAACCACTAAAAGTAACAAATGAGTGACGACCTTATAAATAAATAAACGAGGGTCCTTTACAAGAATGGATTATTGGATATAAAGTTAATTTATATAGACAGACTTCAACGTATTAATCAGGTTGATTTTAGCGCTAATTATTAAGTGGTTTTCCCTCCCCAAGTTAGCCGATATTTTTTTCTCAAAAACTGCGTTACTTGATCGATGAATACAGCAAAGTTCGCACTGTCAATTTTTAAAATTCTCATATTAATGTCTTTTCCGAATAAAATTTATAAGAAAATTCACGTATTTACGTGAGCGTTCTAAATCCAAACATGAATGTGTACAATTTCACTTTGCATGCGATGTAGCCTCGCGCGAACTGGCCTTAGCCTCACTCCAGAACAGACTCGTCGGTCGTCTCAATCGTTCCTTCCGAACAGCTGTTTATTTAGGGCATCATCTTATTGATATTGTGCAATTTAACTTATATTTACCTTAGATATCCAAATGAGGATCTGAGATGTCTCAGTGCTGGAAGCGAATTTTCAATCAGCACTAAAATTTCTATATACTTCATTTTTCTTCTATATACTTCTATATTTCTAGTACGAGTATTTTAAACTTTCCATTTGCACTGGATATACAAAAATGAACCTTGACCTCCTTCCAACTAATTTTTTTAATTTTAACGGATTTTGAGAATTCAAAATACAGTATATACAGTTTAGACGCTAATTACGACGGTCAAATTAGATCTTCAAATAAAATTTCATGAGAAAAAGTAATGGACCTTTAAAAGATGGTTGCTGTTCTAAACGAATTCTGTGGTTAACGGACTTGTCCAACCACAGTTTATATATATATATATATATTCCAATTGCAATTCGTTAAAATCCACAACTATTTTTAGTTTGAAACTTACAAACATTTTTTCCGACGCTAATTATCGAAAAAAGTTTTTAAGATTCGCGCGGCAAAGTTGAAGTATGATGCCATCAATAGACAAATTAAATTTAGAGTCGATCTACGGAGTTTCTCAAAATTTTAATTTTTTTCGAGAGATCTTCGATTAAAAAAATAATTAGATTACCTATTTTTGTAAAATGTCTTGATATTTTAAAATGTGATACGTAAAATTAAATTTAAAATCGATATAATGCATTTGTTCCTCAAAATTTGAATTACTTTTTCAGTTATCGACGACTTTCTTCCGATTTTCGAAAAAAAAATATTTTGCCTATTCTAATATTTAACATCTAGGATTTAATTAAGATTTAAATACGAAATATATTTTCTTTTCAATCGGTTATCGAGAGATATGCATACCGAAATTTTAGCGAACATTCACTTCAAGTGTATATCGAAGGATTCGTTTACGTCAGCGAGACATTTGCGCAAGACTGGAACAAATGAACACGGGATCCGTTCTTGCCTCGCTGCTTAAAACCATGATGTCCTCCATCAAGAGAACCTTACATCTACATTATTTACCCCCCTCTCCACCAGCGGCCGCCGGATAATGGCCAAGTTTCTGATGGATCCTCGACTGCAGCCTGTCACAAGTTGGGTGACACATTTCAAGCTCCCCCAATCAAGATGATGCTCAAGTTTGCGCGGAGTAACTGATGCGTGAAGGCCGACCGTTTACTTTACGGCATCAGTTTGACGTGAATACATTTACAAGGGCCCGATCGAGGCTGCCGTGCTCAGATTGTAACCGCATTTCTTCTTCGACAAACAAAACAAACACAAAATATACGTTCAACGCAGCTGCCTTGCCGAAGAAAATGACAAAGAATTTCCAAAGAAAACATTGTGTTATATAAATTTATATATATAAGAACTTCTCCATAAGATGAAAAAGAACCCAGACCCACTGTCGTAAAATCACTGAAATATTATGCTTTAAAAAGGCTGCAATGTAAAATGAACGTTTAATTTTTTTTTGAAGTCACTACTTCTTATCGCGGGTTATGGGTGTATGTTTTGCACGGGGAAAAATTCAGTTTGCCGTCACGGAACGCTCTAACAAGTCACTGCACGCAACTAAATTTTTATAAAAATAATTAAATCACAATACTAAAAAAATGTAATATTTAATTATTTTATTTCATCTACAGTCAGGCATGCCAAAAGAATCAGTGAATGAAAATTCGCTAAAAATATGTGTTTATTACCGTTGTACTGTTTCCAAATTTAAGTGTCTCGACGCTCAACAAGATTCAAACCCTTCCGAATCACCGTTTAAACGATTTCCAGTTCTCACACGCCTTATTCTTACACGCCTTTTACACGCGCCTCATTCGTACATGCATTTTACACGCGCCTTATTCATTACACGCCTTTTACACGCGCCTCATTCTTACACGCCTTTTATACGCGCCTCATTCGTACACGCCTTTTACACGCGCCTCATTCGTACACGCCTTTTACACGCGCCTCATTCGTACATGCATTTTACACGCGCCTCATTCGTACATGCATTTTACACGCGCCTTATTCATTACACGCGCCTCATTCGTACACGCCTTTTACACGCGCCTCATTCGTACACGCCTTTTACACGCGCCTCATTCGTACACGCCTTTTACACGCGCCTCATTCGTACACGCCTTTTACACGCGCCTCATTCGTACACGCCTTTTACACGCGCCTCATTCGTACATGCATTTTACACGCGCCTCATTCGTACATACATTTTACACGCGCCCCATTCGTACACGCCTTTTACACGCGCCTCATTCGTACATGCATTTTACACGCGCCTCATTCGTACATGCATTTTACACGCGCCTTATTCATTACACGCCTTTTACACGCGCCTCATTCGTACACGCCTTTTACACGCGCCTCATTCGTACATGCATTTTACACGCGCCTTATTCATTACACGCCTTTTACACGCGCCTCATTCGTACACGCCTTTTACACGCGCCTCATTCGTACATGCATTTTACACGCGCCTCATTCGTACATGCATTTTACACGCGCCTCATTCGTACATGCATTTTACACGCGCCTCATTCATACATGCATTTTACACGCGCCTTATTCATTACACGCCTTTTACACGCACCTCATTTGTACACGCCTTTTACACGCGCCTCATTCGTACATGCATTTTACACGCGCCTCATTCGTACATACATTTTACACGCGCCCCATTCGTACACGCCTTTTACACGCGCCTCATTCGTACATGCATTTTACACGCGCCTCATTCGTACATGCATTTTACACGCGCCTTATTCATTACACGCCTTTTACACGCGCCTCATTCGTACACGCCTTTTACACGCGCCTCATTCGTACATGCATTTTACACGCGCCTTATTCATTACACGCCTTTTACACGCGCCTCATTCGTACACGCCTTTACACGCGCCTCATTCGTACATGCATTTTACACGCGCCTCATTCGTACATGCATTTTACACGCGCCTCATTCGTACATGCATTTTACACGCGCCTCATTCGTACATGCATTTTACACGCGCCTTATTCATTACACGCCTTTTACACGCACCTCATTTGTACACGCCTTTTACACGCGCCTCATTCGTACATGCATTTTACACGCGCCTCATTCGTACATGCATTTTACACGCGCCTCATTTGTACACACCTTTTACACGCGCCTCATTTGTACACGCCTTTTACACGCGCCTCATTCGTACACGCCTTTTACACGCGCCTCATTCGTACACGCCTTTTACACGCGCCTCATTCGTACACGCCTTTTACACGCGCCTCTATCGTACACGCCTTTTACACGCGCCTCATTCGTACACGCATTTTACACGCGCCTCATTCGTACACGCCTTTTACACGCGCCTCATTCGTACACGCCTTTTACACGCGCCTCATTCGTACACGCCTTTTACACGCGCCTCATTCGTACACGCATTTTACACGCGCCTCATTCGTACATGCATTTTACACGCGCCTCATTCGTACACGCCTTTTACACGCGCCTCATTCGTACACGCATTTTACACGCGCCTCATTCGTACATGCATTTTACACGCGCCTCATTCGTACATGCATTTTACACGCGCCTCATTTGTACACGCGCTTCATTCGTACATGCATTTTATATGCGTCTCATTCGTACATGCATTTTACACGCGCCCCATTCGTACATGCATTTTACACGCGCCTCATTCGTACACGCATTTCACACGCGCCTCATTCGTACATGCATTTTACACGCGCCTCATTCGTACACGCCTTTTACACGCGTCTCATTCGTACACGCGTTTACACGCGCCTCATTCGTACACGCATTTTACACGCGCTTCATTCGTACATGCATTTTATATGCGTCTCATTCGTACATGCATTTCACACGCGCCTCATTCGTACATGCATTTTACACGCGCCTCATTCATTACACGCCTTTTCGCAAATAACTTTATCAAAAACATCATCCGAATATCGTCCTTGCTTAAGTTTTACACTTGTATTACATATTTTTGTGGACGTAACTGTATGCAAGTTAGACTAATGAAGATGTAACGTACGGAAAAAGCCGACGGCATTAACTACTTTCGAACCCGCGTACAGGTAAAGCGAACCTACAAGCTACCCTAACGACTGAATCACTGACCAGGATCAGCCACAGATGAAACAATCCGACACATTTCAATGGAGGATTACGTTAGATAATGGACGTATTCAGCACATATTCTATGTGCACTGGATTTACTGAACTACGCCGATATTTCTGAAAACATGAATACCGTACTGTCGCCTACATTACTGTAAACATTGACGCGTTACATGTTCAGCTAGATTCCGTCTGATGTGGAACGAATATCGTATTATCAAAACCGTAAATCAAGTCCACAGAATTACAAGATTTACACAGATAAGACTTTACAACTGTAGTTGGGAACAAATTCAATCTACGTGGGAAATCAATAGGGAAAATAAATGGAGGATATTAGCAACGGAGATGGACTTGTAGATCTAGGTCGATTAGGAAACAACGCTATTCCAGTCGAGATACCACTGATATAATGGAAACCAATGAAGTGAAAAACACTGCGGTGGTAAGGACATCAAAGGATGATGATCCATTGGCCTAAACACTTAAAGGAAGGAGGCTATGGTGCAAAGGATCCTGTGAGCGGAGACCGGGAAGGTAGACGAGGCTGGAAGATAAAATGTGAGAAACGGTAATTAAATAACTCGACTGATCAAGTTACCAGCGGTTTTGAAATTGTTTCAATCTAGCTCTTATTGCATCAGTAGGACAAACATACGTTCACCTTCACAGAGGAGTTCTAAAAGGGATTTATAAGTATTATCCCGCTTAATTTGTTATTCTGCTACACACACACACACATGCACAGCACATTATTATTTTTGACTCGAACATTTGTCATCATTTGTGTATACAGGCTCAGAACGAAGAACGACTTTCCAGAAGTGTCAATCAATGTCGTTCACAAGTGCCTAACTTAAAATGTAAAAATTAAAACCTATAAAATAAGACTTCATGCCAAGGACGGTGTTAAAATACTTAAGCTAAAAAAAATAATGAACAATATATTTTTGATAATTTGACTTCACCATCGTATTCAACGGTATAATTCTGCTTATAATTTTCAAAAATCTATTTAAATTAAGAAAACGATTTTTACAGAAATTCTTAATGCAATAATCTCTTTCCGCTAGAAATGTTATTTTATTATGTACCTACATCTGCCTTTCACAGCTTCAAACACTACATTTGCTGACGCGTTTCGGAATACTTCCATTATCAAAAACAGAGTACGGCAAACAGTTATGATAATGCAAGTATTCCGAAACGCGTCAACAAATGTAAAATGATTTTTACAGCTCTTTGAGGTTAGTTTCCGTATTTTCAATTTCATTTGAAAATTTAATTACGCCAATTGATGCCGATTTGATTCAAACTGGGCACGGAAATCGATTGTGGTAACTTGGGATAAGTTCGTTCCAAATCTTTTAATCTCATTTGCTAATGTATGCAGATTTTAATGCTCGTTATGATGTTGGAATCAGGTTCTCAAATGATTTTGATAAAAAAAATATTCGAAATTCGCTTTCATCACGTTAGCGAGACAGCTGCGTGCAGTGATTATTTCTATAATAAATACAATGAAAGACAGCTATTCTTATCAGTGTTCAACAAATAACAGTATACATTTCAATGCAATTTTGTGAAAGTACCCATTAATACCATTCAATCGAGACCAAACGAAAGGATTGTTCTAATTTCACCACAAAAACAATAAATCAAAACGTATTCTAAATATGCCTGGACACGGGCACATTTCTTACGTTTAATGGCGGCAACAGATTTTCCTATCGAAAGCCAGTAAGTAGCTAATTATATTAACAATTCACGTACAAAACGGACTGTGTTTGTAAGAAATAAGTTGTAGTACGGAGTTGGACTACAGAAGATAACAAAGAAGGTTTGTGTCCCGAAGTGCTGACCACGCCCACATACAATCGATTTCTCCATCGTCAGTTCGCTCAGCTCCAACACTCTTTAACTTTTCCTTCCGTCTTGTTATACGGTTCTACTGGAAAATGGCCACCATGGTAAAACCCAGGACCACGGACGTTGAAATCTTGACTTCTACAACAATTTCAGCTTTTAGAGGAGTCGCTGAAAATTACGAATATAAAATACGTGTTTTTTTAAACGTTCTAGCGTTCGTAATGTTGGCACGATTTGATGCAAACTTTATACGAAAATCAATTCGGACTAGTTCGTTTATCAGCAAAATCAGTACGACAGTTTCAAGATGGCGGTCATTCCAAATCTTTAAAAAATCAACTTTTTAAAATCTGATTTCACTATCGTAATCAGGGTTTAAATCTATATAAGTCTGCATTTTGATTTCCTAATTCTATTGACAACTTTTTTTATTTAATCCGTTCTGATTAAATAATTAATTATTTATTAAATAAATTATATTTATATTTTATAAATAAATATATATAAATAAATAATATTATAAATATAATATAATAAATATTATAAATAAATATAATATAAATTATATTATATTTATATATTTATATTTATAAATAAATATATATTAAATAAATTAATATATTTCCTCTAATGTTCGGATGATACGATATGTATTCGGAACGATCGGAATCAAATAACTTGGATATACGGAACCGAAATCAGCTGCGCTGAATCGTTCTAAGCATTCCGACTTCACCAAGCCCAGACGCGGGATCTGATTCTGCGCATGCGCATAATCATATCAACCACTCAAATCCAAACTAACTGAGGTGCTCTTTATTGTTTATTACTGCCTATGTATAACTAAACTAAATTACCGATCTGAACAAATTTTTTAAAGCGAAAATTCTATACGACTGATGCCGTGTATTATATGATGATGAACGCAATAATCGCAACGTTCCAGAGTATTTTGGTATCCGGAATCATCGAGTATTTTATTCCGAATCCGCGCATCACTACGAGATTGATTGGCGGACACGGAGGATCGATTTAAGCTAGTAACTAAACTCGAACCTGCGACTAAGACACTCTCCCCCATCTTTTGTATCAAATTTTGTTCGCTGATTTTTGAGAAGCATTGCCGAATTACGATATTTTGACACCATTCGACCCTGAATTACTGGTTAAATAACTGAATGTGAGACAGTTTTTCCACCGTTTAGTAGCAAATTTCGTTTGGGAAATGAGCTACTGGAGCACCATCGTGGTTAAGAGCCAGACCATGGAGCGCAGAGCCTGACCTCTAGTCGCATCGGTGGCCTAGTTGATAGCGTACTGGGCTTTCACCCCAAGGACCCGGATTCGATTCCCGGCCAGGGCTTGGCATTTTCATACGCTATAAATCATCCCATCGTCTGCATTAGCCCAAGTGAGAACAATAGTCGGACGTTAAACACCAAAAACCTAGCCACTTTTTGAACTTTTGTGGTAATGAGTTTTGGAAACAGCTCGGATAAGTTCGTTAACCAGCAAAAATCGTTCAACAATTTCAAAACAGAGGGCATTTCGTTAGCAATAGCCTACACTCTAGGATCACTGCAAATAATACGCGTATTAAATAACACTTAGACTTACGCAATGCAACTGACCAGCTTCAGCTTCAGCTTCAACAACGTACCTGAAGCAAAGAATTCTAAATTAGTACCAAATGTAAACCTATTGCTCCGACTTTCTCAAATATTGCAATACTGTGTATACTTTTTTTCGAATTAATAGGCCTACAACAGTTTACTCTGAGGCCTTTGTCAACTAGCCAAATTATCTAGACGTCGTGCCTTGTTTTGAAGTATTTAGGCCACTCTTGTGTACAATACATAACAGCAAAATATTATTCGATAACTGAATACCAAATCCAATGCGTCAGTTGTGCGCAGAATAATACACTGTTATTTATATGCAAATAATACATAATGTAAACGTTTAAATATATCTGCCAGAAGGTCTTCTGAAATTGTTTTATTACTGTATAATTTAGTCTAAAATTACGTGCTACATTGTGTCATGAAATTGTATTAGTACTATATAATGTAGCCTATATCTATTATTATTGTATGATTTAGTCTAAAATTACGTGCTACATTGTGTCATGAAATTGTATTAGTACTATATAATGTAGCCTATATCTATTATTATTGTATAATTTAGTCTAAAATTACGTGCTACATTGTGTCATGAAATTGTATTAGTACTATATAATGTAGCCTATATCTATTATTATTGTATGATTTAGTCTAAAATTACGTGCTACATTGTGTTATGAAATTGTATTAGTACTATATAATGTAGCCTATATCTATTATTATTGTATAATTTAGTCTAAAATTACGTGCTACATTGTGTCATGAAATTGTATTAGTACTATATAATGTAGCCTATATCTATTATTATTGTATGATTTAGTCTAAAATTACGTGCTACATTGTTCTGAAATTGTATTAGTACTGTATGACGTAGCCTATATCTATTATTGCTGTATGATTTAGTCTAAAATTACGTGCTACATTGTGTCATGAAATTGTATTAGTACTATATAATGTAGCCTATTTCTATTATTATTGTATGATTTAGTCTAAAATTACGTGCTACATTGTTCTGAAATTGTATTAGTACTGTATGACGTAGCCTATATCTATTATTGCTGTATGATTTAGTCTAAAATTACGTGTTAATAGATCCTAATTGTCAGTTAGTGTCGTCTGAAATTATCTCTTTAGAACTAAGATGATGCATATTAAGAAATTAGAATGTACAATTAGAATACAAATTAAGAAATAAGATGCAGCTTGAAATTACCTACTGTATGTTGAGGTCTGAAATTATTAATAAGCAACACGTGAACTGAAATTATCTTCCAGAAGATATGAAACTGTCGATTGATAAGATATGCTGTAAAATTATCAGCTTGAAGGTATGAAATTGTCTTAGGTTGGAGTTGCTCTGAAATTATCTGCTAGAAGTTCTGAAACAGTATATAATTAGGACGTGCTATAAAATTATCTGCTAGAAGGTATGAAACTGTCTTAGATAGGAGTTGTTCTGAAATTACCTGCTAGAAGTTCTGAAACAGTATATAATTAGGACGTGCTATAAAATTATCTGCTAGAAGTTCTGCAACAGTATATAATTAGGACGTGCTATAAAATTATCTGCTAGAAGTTCTGCAACAGTATATAATTAGGACGTGCTAAAAATTATCTGCTAGAAGTTCTGAAACAGTATATTGTTATGACGTGCTATAAAGTTATCTGCTAGAATGCATGAAATTGTCTTAGATAGGAGTTGCTCTGAAATTATCTGTTGGAAGTTCTGAAACAGTGTATAATTAGGACGTGCTATAAAATTATCTGCTAGAAGATATGAAACGGTCTTAGATAGGAATTGCTCTGAAATTATCTGTTGGAATTTCTGAAACAGTGTATAATTAGGACGTGCTATAAAATTATCTGCTAGGAGGTATGAAACTGTCTTAGATAGGAGTTGCTCTGAAATTATCTGTTCTAAGTTCTGAAACAGTGTATAATTAGGACGTGCTATAAAATTATCTGCTAGAAGGTATGAAACTGTCTTAGATAGGAGTTGCTCTGAAATTATCTGTTCTAAGTTCTGAAACAGTGTATAATTAGGACGTGCTATAAAATTATCTGCTAGAAGGTATGAAATTGTCTTAGATATAATGAGCTCTGAAATTATGTACTGGACGATATGAAGCCCTACATAGTTAGGACGTGCTCTAAAATTATATTATGCTTAGTAATTAACCAGGAGTATGGTGTCATTTAAAATTACCTACGCAGTTTACAGCAAGATATCTGAAATTGTGTGGTAAAAGGACAAGTGAAAAAAATCTATAGATGTGTTTAGCAGTTTAATTTATTTAATTAATTCAAGTTTATTCATTTAAAAGACAGTAATAACTTTAATGTTAAACGATGTAGAAAAGTAAATTGCAACAAAACGTATTTTAAAAAAAATTAGCAAAACTACACTTAAGTTACCGAGCAGACTGTTATGTCGCATCGCTGGTACATTCACAGTAAGCATCTCAAATTCCGTGTCCGTCTGTGTACTTGTCAATCAATTTATACACAATACACACGTATACAAAAGCATGAGAAAGAATATTCTGTCGTGGCCATGCAGTTCTGCGGTCACCTCAACAGACATTTCCCGACAACCCTACAGAAGCTCCAATTCCCGCATAAAATAACCGGGTAAGTCAATATGTCTGCGGAACGGGGCACATTGTCAGCATGTCGGCTTTCACCGGCCCTGCAGCCAGGACAACTGACAACATAATTGTGTATAAATGAGTCAGCCGACGCTAACCCGTTCCGCTCCGATGAGTTATAATAACATAGTCTTGCTCTAATAAAGCGTTCGCCCCGCCCTCCGACATTACGGGAAAACTTTTCCAAACTATTAATTTATAAATTACAATTCCCAACTGATGTTTAATACCGTTACACTTGACACGCTAAATTTCCAATATCAAACAGAAATATAACACACACTGACAGTTAATAACAGTGACACGCAGATGTCTCGCTGACATTATGGCAGTTAAATTCATCAATGTAATTTGAATATTTAAACTGTTAATTTACGCAAATTTTACCAGTAAAAGTTCAAGATATGCTTTTTTTTGAGATTTCGAATGACCCGCCTTTTTGAAAATATTAAGGGGATTTTGCTGGAAAACTAAACTATTACCGAAATCGATTTTCGCGCAGTTTGAATCGAATCGAACCAGAATTGCGAATGCTAGGTAATGCTTTCAAGCTCACGAGTATTGGGCTTACCTTGATCCTGTATATTATGGAGGACAGAAAAAATATCCAGTAATGGCTTATATATTCTTACAAACATATCTTTAAAAACTCTTATTTCATAGCATCCCCTTTTTTCTTTTTTCATATCATCAGTTTGTTTTCTTCTTAATGTTCATAGGCTCTTTTACGCCTGGAGATCTGCGTTCACGGTAACGGTAGGCGTAAAGCTTACAGCAGTAAATGCACTCTCGAACCTACGACCCAAGCACAAAGAAAAGACGCTAAGCCACAAAGAGAAAAACAACACTTCTCGATAAAACATACTTTGTTCTCAATTTACATAACATTTCCCAACACATTGTTGTAAAATAAATGTACGCTGTAAAGTTGGCCAGACTGACTGTCACTTTACACCATTCGTCTTAGTCTTCGAGGAATGTATAATACGCCGTTGCCAACATTTCAAAGAAGATATACACCGTTGGGTTTGTGTTTTTCTTGACACTGTCTAGCTTTGACCGTGGCCTGAAGATGATCTAGTGGTTCTGTGGATCCGGCAAGAATGTGCTGAAGCCATGAAATGACCGATCGTGTGAAAAAGGGTTGCCAACGGATACTTCTGAAAATTCGCAACGGTTTTTACGTTACCCAATGTTTCCACGCATACTGATTGTTTTTCATAACAAGAAGTATAAAATAGGCTGTCATCAAAAAACTCGTCCATCAGATTTTGATAAATTTTTATGGCGTTTAATACAATGTAGTTGTTTTTTAAAATTGTGATTTTTGAATATTTTTTTCAAGATCACTTACGTTTTTAGGTTGTTTTTTTTACGGGAACTATATTGTGACGTCATTACATGGAACATACTATATTTCCTACACAGAGTTACTACTCACGGACATAACTACACCGACTTACTGCGCATGCGCGTTATCACATTCTACGTTACGTAATACGTATTACTTTGTTCGTTCTTGTAGTGAAAACGTTGTTAAAATGGCGTCCGTTCAACTAAATACGTTCTTCACCCAACAACCGTGTCAGGTCTTTCGTTCTTCTTTTAAAAAAAATAGTTTTTTTTATTGCTTTAGAGATGAAAGCACGTTACCTACTTCGCGCAGTAGCAATTATGAGGTTATGCGGGTCACTTTTAATTTCGATTTTTATCCTACTTCCCACGCTTTCATGTTTTGAATTATTCCTTTAGTACATCTAATAAAGGATTTTAGAAAAAATACTGAAAAATCAGAAACAACCTTCACTGCATATTTACCATTTTTATGTTTTAAAAAGATCTTTTTGTACTTAGAAGCCTGAGCTTGTGTGTACGTGCGTATGCTTTTCACTTCGCTTTAGACTAAACTATTCATCGATTTTGGAGGAAACGGTGGTCGATGTGCCTAAAGCACGGGTCAGTCTGCTGCGTCTCTGATCTGCGCACTTTAAGGTTCAAGCCGTCGTTGCTTTTCTCTTACGGTTAACGCTGATCCCTCGTCCTCATTAATCTAACTGGCATAAAATATACAGACGTTGTGCAAAAAAAAATCATCGATTTTGATGAAATTTGCCATGTAAGACTGATTTCATACCTCGAGACCTTTTATTTTGTTTAAAGACACCGTTAAAAATCGGATTTTCTCAAAACCGGCACTAACGAGTTTGATCAAAGTAGTCCATATTCACTTTACCAAAACGTATGGGTCGATGTATTCCTAAAAAACAGTTCCCTATATTTTGCTCAAATTTCGAGTTTTTAACTAAAGACTAACCCTGACCGCAGTCGCATTTCGTTTTCCCCCGATTCTACACATTTTCACTTAAATATATTACTCATTACAGTTACAATTCTTCATAAATTTGCAAAAATCTGATCAACCGATTTTCGGATGTTTGTCTGTAAGCTTGCGAAGCAGATTTTTTTGTGGAAATAAGTTAACGTAAGAAGTTTGTGCATCATTTTCGATTCAGAAATCCCGATAAGAAGCGAAAAAACACTAAGAAGGATTACTGCGCTGTATATTTTTGGTATTTATGTACGTCGGCGTGTCCTGTCACCTGTATCGCCCAACTTGCGCACCTTACGGTCGTACGCCTTTCCCTTAACACCTATCCCCAGTCCTCATTAGTCTAACTGGTAAGCAAAACAAAAAGCACTTCTTCTAACCGCGCACTCTACACTCGTCAATGAATACCCCGAGCAAAGAACGATGTATTCACGCTAGCGCAGGATTAATGTTACTACAACTTAATGAAGATGAGCTTCGCTTTGAAAGAAGAGATCCAGTTCTTCAACAATGCTCGCATCATTATTCTAGTTTCTCGTCTCCTAAAAGCCCGGAAGGCATTGATTGATCGAGTAGAGCGTCGCGGAACACAATACCAACCACAGTGCTTTAATTTCACTAAAATGTCTATACGTTTCAGTTAGCGAGAGAAATAGAAATACGAAATAAAATAACCCTAAAGCTGTTTTCTGCCTGTCCGTATATCTATCACATTCTCATTATGTAACTAATTATCCATACACAAAAAAGTAACACGTGTGGAAGCTTTTGTTGCCTTTGCTGAATATATAATTAGTTTGAATATATGATTACAAATATTTTGTTTTAAGTAAATAAATACGTGAATCTAGCTTAGATATTATTTACTGCAGTTAGTAAAAGATCAGTTGTTTTATTATATTAATTCGTAACGATCAGCTGATTTCATTGAACAGCTGATAGGTTATAATAAGCTTCAGGTTATGTTGTTAAAACTAGCAATATTAACAATTAGTTTTACGTTTATATAAATTTCGAATGTATTATAAACGGTTACAACGTGTACGCGTTCTTTAACTAAAGAAAATTACCGAAACCAAAGTAACAATGTTTTCATATAATACAAGTGTACTGTTATAGAAAAGGAAGAAGAAAAAGAAAAGACTGAAATAGAGAGAGACGAAATTCGTTTGCTCGTTCGTTCCATATTTCAGTTACATTCTTCCGTTCGGCGGACTTTTTTCTATTCATTCCTGTTTCAATTGTTATAACCTAAACGTTTATATTTATTTCGGTTGTGTTATAAACGGTTATAGGAAAAATACCGAAACCAAAGAAACACAACGTTTACTGTTATCGAAAAGAAGGAAGAAAAAGAAACAGACAGAAGTAGGGAGATGAAATACGTTTCTCGTTCGTTCCATATTTCCGTTACATTCTTCCGTTCGGCAGACTGTTTCACTATTCACTCTTCTCGCCACAGCTTCAAAGCTTCGCTACAAAAAGGACTTCATATAAAATTAGCTAAATGGTTGTATAAAATATATTTTAAGTTGTTTACAGTACACAAAATGAAAACCACACTAAGTCTACTTGGTACAACTAAACTAGTGCTTCTCATACTTTGAACCGATTCACCTTGATCTGTACCACACAGATCTGATTGGATCTGTAGACATTCTTGTCTTGTAATCCTTGTTTCACATTCACAAATGTAGGCCCTATGTTTCCGTGTAACACTAATTTTGTAAAACACACCAAAGATCGGCGCACAGAAGAAAACGTAAACAAAAACGTTTACTGCAATGGGGTTTGTGTGTAGTGCGCTGTCATAAATAATTTCTTTACTGAACCAAAAATAAAAATCATGTATCATGTCTTCTCTTCCTTTTTATTTTAATTACGATAATTTGTTCCAAAACACAACAAATTAACGTAGCTAATTTTTAACAACATAACCTTAAACTTATTATAGCCTATCAGCTGTTCAATGAAATCAGCTGACCGTTACGAATTTCTATAAAACAACTGATCTCTTACTATAACTGCCAATATAAATTTGTGCACTCGCATCGCGCGACGCACAAAATCCATCACAACCAGTCCTAAAATAGGACGCATGTTAAAATATTCGCATTTGTACACTGGCAGATATGTTGTACTGTATTGTTTCAGTAGCGAACACAAAAAATTAGTTAGAGAGGGAAGGAACACATGACGCATTGTTACTGACGCCGCGGCGTGGTGATCAGCTGATCCATTCGGAAGCTGAAACCACAGAGGCCTAACTAGAATACTTTTTATAAACTAGTTCAAAGAATAGAAGACCTAGCAGTATACTCATAATTAATTGCCTGGCCACCGTTCCAAGACGCGCTTTGACGCGTTCGTAACGCTTTCCGTCAATTTAAATGGTAACCGTAATATTTAAGAAAAATATTAACGGGCAACTTTATTGGAAATGTTACATTTCCCCATTATGCGGTTAAAATTACGATAGGTCTTGCCGTTCAGCCAGCAACTACACTCGTCGTGTTAAATTAGAGGCTGCCATCTTATAAACGGAAGTAAATAGGGGAAAATCTTACATATACGAGTTCAGGCTTTATAAAAGGTATTTTCGTATCAAATTTCAAAACAATCGGTCGATGCGTTTGGCCAAAACTGTGTAACAAAACAGAAAGCAAATGCCGATCGAGTTTTAAACAGAGATCTCGCAGTATATTGTTAATTAGTATATAGGGCGCACCAAGACAGCGCTCGAAAATTTTTTCGTCAATTTAACATGATTTAACATGTAACCGTAATATTTACGAAAAATTTTACTGGAACAATTTTGCTGAAAATGTTACGCTCTTTATCGCCATGAATAGGTCGAAATTAAGAGGTTTTGCCGTTCTTCCAGTATTACAGAAAATAAGCAGCAACTATCTCTGTACAAAATTTCAACACAATCGGTCATTGCGTTCGGCTAAAATTGCGTACACTCGTCATCGATAAATCAGAGGCCGCCATCTTGAAAACAGAAGTAAACAGTACGTCATTTGGGCTTATACAAGGTATTTACCATCGTATCAAATTTCAAAACAACAAGCCAATGCGTCTGACTAAAACTGCGTACACTCGTTACTGTAAATCAGAGGCCGCCATCTTGAAACGGAAGTGAACGGGAAAAAATTTACACATACGTCACTGGATACTTCCGAACCAAATTTAAAAACAATCAGACAATGCTTCTGGAAAAACTGCGTAACAAACAAACAAACCAAATGCCGAACAGTCAAAACTGTGATGGAAAATCCGCGCTCGGGCGCGTGAATGTTCTGACTGCGCGCACGTCATTGGAGGCTAAACGAATGAACAGATTCGCACGCACGCGCGCGCGCACACAAACATTACTTTTAGGATTCAAGGGACTTGATAAAGGATAAATCCACCAAAGTCGATTTTTTCTTTATGATCACAATACTTCCTATAGCCTACAGAGTGTCCTGAAATTATCTATCAAAACTTTTGGTAAATGGTTCTATAAATCAAAACAAAAAACACACAATTGTTCGCCACGACTTAATCGCTTTCTTTAGGTCATCTGACTGCCCGCGTTATTTTACAAACTAATTTTCAGCCCACTCTTACTGAAAACGAACAGTTAATTTAGTTCCAAGATTCAAGTATTCATCTGTTATACGGGACACCTCTTCAAACAAAATTCAATTTGGCGACCGAAACCACAAAATTTCACGATATTTTTAACGCTAGCAAATATTTGTTTTATTTTAAAAAATGTAATCAGGCGAAAGCTTACTTTAATCAACGCAAGACGCATAATTTTATAACGAACAAATTGTTTTCTGTTTTTTTAAATCCATTTACAAAGAAACACTTTACGGCAAAGAAAACATTTTCAATTTACCGTGAGCAGGCCTACCATTGTTGTTACGTAAGCGGCTTACACTCACGTAAATTGAAATTGGTTTCTTTATTGTACAACGTCGGCCTACTGGGCACGTTATTTGTGAACGGATTTTTGGAAAAACAAAAACATTTTGATTTGAAAGTGTACATCTTTTGGTTGTTAAAGCGAACTTATGTTGTTTACGACAAATATTTCATGCAGTTTTTGTTAGTTATCGGCCGCCATCTTGAATTTCGTTAATACTTTTCTGCTTCGTCCATAGTTTTTACCCGTTATACTAACGACGACGAGGGATCGGCAGGGGAAAAGATTACAACAGTAACTAGTCTCGAACCTATGGCCGCCACGTCACTGTTTAACCACCTCGTCACACCGATTCTCTATTCACCGAGGATTCCGAATTACAGGTAAACCAGATGATTAATTACCTGGTCTGTCAAATTTCAAAGAGAGTCGTAATGGAAATTAAATTTGTAAAAATCACTGTACTTACTGTAACGTTAAAAAAACGAGATAGAATACGTAAACGGACTAAAAGTACAGCCACCATTATAAAAAGCGTCCTTAATATCAGAGGCTAAAGTTCAAGTAATTGGGCTATATGCCGCTAGGAACGCTGCAAGAATAGGGGGAGATGTTTGAGAAAATACAGTATGCTACTATTATCTATTTAACTGTAGTCGAACACTTTGCGCACCAGCAGCAAGCCAGCACATACTTTCATAAGCTCTATCTGCCACTAAATACGGAGCGGAGCGGAGCTTGAGCGGAATGGAGGTGAACGGCAACCAGAAACGGAGTTCAGTCAGTCTAAAGAACGCGTTTGTATCTTTTAGAATCGTAATCCTCGTAACTTTAACCTAGGTAACGAGAAATTATAAGTTTGGCGGCGTAGTCAACGTAGTGGGGGAAGCAGATTCAGCTTCAAACCGGACCTGGAAAGAGTGAAAGTTACGCGGAACGGAGCGCAGCTAACGCCGCTTGACTCCGCTCAGCTCCGTTACACTTTCAGTGGCCGCACTTACATTACAAACAGGTTAGATTTTGAATTCTAGTCCGCTCCGCTCAATGCAACTCTGTTCCGCATTCGTTTGCCAACTGGTTTAAGGGTTATCCTTCTAATACGTTTATATTCAATGATCACGTATAAGAAAGTTTTCTTTTTGTTTTGACCTACAGAATCGATTCCTTAAATTTTCGTAGATACTTCCGGACACCTTGTATACTTCGTACTGCGAGAGAACTTTATAACCGATACAAACGCTGACAGCCCGCAGGCATTAATCACAAACAACACTTTCGATTTTCTTAAATAGTTGATTTAATGAGCGCCTATTCATATCTTACTAAAACTACTGATGCTTCACAGACATCGGAACAATGCACACAATCAGCTGCTCGATTAAACATCTCCCAGCTGTCATCTGTAACTATTCTAGACGTTTCAAGGACACCGAAAAAACCGCCTGTCATACTGACTACTTACGTAAGCGGATCGCACTCGGTCAAGTATAATGGTTTCGAGTCCAACTGGTGGCAATGGTTTTTTCCGCGCACTCTCATCGCGTAAACAACGTACGTAGGAACTGAATCACGCAACTATAATTATAATTGCACCAACAAACATCGACGCTAAATCCCAGTTCTTCTCTCCCGGCTTTCAACAGCCTACGCCTGCGAACCACGTCAACACACTCCCCTAACAAATACTATCTTTTTAGGAGATTCGTAGTATAAGCGCAGTTCCGGTCTAAATACGCGAAACTATCACATTTCTGCCCAAGCATCTCCCCTAAATACTAGCTTCATTCTGATAGTTGCGTTTATTTCTGACGATATATATTTCTCGCCACAATTCCTAGTTGACCGAGCGAGTAAGGTTTCTGTTTCAACTCAACCGTTCGTCCGGCATTTAATTAGTTGTTGCGCAATTTTCACCAAACGCATTGTTTCAACTCAACCGTTCGACATCCAATTCGTGTGTTTGCGCAGTTTTGACCGAACACATTGATTCAAGTCAACCGTTCGGCATCCAATTCGTGTGTTTGCGCAGTTTTGACCGAACACATTGATTCAAGTCAACCGTTCGGCATCCAATCGTGTGTGTTTGCGCAGTTTTGACCGAACACATTGATTCAAGTCAACCGTTCGGCATTTAATCCGCGTGTCTGCGCAGTTTAGGCCGAACGCATTGTTTCAAGTCAACCGTTCGACATCCAATTCGTGTGTTTGCGCAGTTTTGACCGAACACATTGATTCAAGTCAACCGTTCGGCATCCAATTCGTGTGTTTGCGCAGTTTTGACCGAACACATTGATTCAAGTCAACCGTTCGGCATCCAATTCGTGTGTTTGCGCAGTTTTGACCGAACGCATTGATTCAAGTCAACCGTTCGACATCCAATTCGTGTGTTTGCGCAGTTTTGACCGAACACATTGATTCAAGTCAACCGTTCGACATCCAATTCGTGTGTTTGCGCAGTTTTGACCGAACACATTGATTCAAGTCAACCGTTCGGCATTTAATCCGCGTGTTCAGCAGTTTAGACCGAACACATTGTTTCAAGTCAACCGTTCGACATCCAATTCGTGTGTTTGCACAGTTTTGACCGAACACATTGATTCAAGTCAACCGTTCGGCATTTAATCCGCGTGTCTGCGCAGTTTAGGCCGAACGCATTGTTTCAAGTCAACCGTTCGGCATTTAATCCGCGTGTCTGCGCAGTTTAGGCCGAACGCATTGTTTCAAGTCAACCGTTCGACATCCAATTCGTGTGTTTGCGCAGTTTTGACCGAACACATTGATTCAAGTCAACCGTTCGGCATCCAATTCGTGTTTGTGCAGTTTTGACCGAACACATTGATTCAAGTCAACCGTTCGGCATCCAATTCGTGTGTTTGCGCAGTTTTGACCGAACACATTGATTCAAGTCAACCGTTCGGCATTTAATCCGCGTGTCTGCGCAGTTTAGGCCGAACGCATTGTTTCAAGTCAACCATTCGGCATCCAATTCGTGTGTTTGCGCAGTTTTGACCGAACACATTGATTCAAGTCAACCGTTCGGCATCCAATTCGTGTGTTTGCGCAGTTTTGACCGAACGCATTGATTCAAGTCAACCGTTCGACATCCAATTCGTGTGTTTGCGCAGTTTTGACCGAACACATTGATTCAAGTCAACCGTTCGACATCCAATTCGTGTGTTTGCGCAGTTTTGACCGAACACATTGATTCAAGTCAACCGTTCGGCATCCAATTCGTGTGTTTGCGCAGTTTTGACCGAACACATTGATTCAAGTCAACCGTTCGGCATCCAATTCGTGTGTTTGCGCAGTTTTGACCGAACGCATTGATTCAAGTCAACCGTTTGACATCCAATTCGTGTGTTTGCGCCGTTTTGACCGAACACATTGATTCAAGTCAACCGTTCGACATCCAATTCGTGTGTTTGCGCAGTTTTTACCGAACACATTGATTCAAGTCAACCGTTCGGCATCCAATTCGTGTATTTGCGCAGTTTTGACCGAACACATTGATTCAAGTCAACCGTTCGGCATTTAATCCGCGTGTCTGCGCAGTTTAGGCCGAACACATTGTTTCAAGTCAACCGTTCGACATCCAATTCGTGTGTTTGCACAGTTTTGACCGAACACATTGATTCAAGTCAACCGTTCGGCATTTAATCCGCGTGTCTGCGCAGTTTAGGCCGAACGCATTGTTTCAAGTCAACCGTTCGGCATTTAATCCGCGTGTCTGCGCAGTTTAGGCCGAACGCATTGTTTCAAGTCAACCGTTCGACATCCAATTCGTGTGTTTGCGCAGTTTAGACCGAACACATTGATTCAAGTCAACCGTTCGGCATCCAATTCGTGTTTGTGCAGTTTTGACCGAACACATTGATTCAAGTCAACCGTTCGGCATCCAATTCGTGTGTTTGCGCAGTTTTGACCGAACACATTGATTCAAGTCAACCGTTCGGCATCCAATTCGTGTGTTTGCGCAGTTTTGACCGAACACATTGATTCAAGTCAACCGTTCGGCATCCAATTCGTGTGTTTGCGCAGTTTTGACCGAACACATTGATTCAAGTCAACCGTTCGGCATCCAATTCGTGTGTTTGCGCAGTTTTGACCGAACGCATTGATTCAAGTCAACCGTTTGACATCCAATTCGTGTGTTTGCGCCGTTTAGACCGAACACATTGATTCAAGTCAACCGTTCTACATCCAATTCGTGTGTTTGCGCAGTTTTTACCGAACACATTGATTCAAGTCAACCGTTCGGCATCCAATTCGTGTGTTTGCGCAGTTTTGACCGAACACATTGATTCAAGTCAACCGTTCGGCATTTAATCCGCGTGTCTGCGCAGTTTAGGCCGAACACATTGTTTCAAGTCAACCGTTCGACATCCAATTCGTGTGTTTGCGCAGTTTTGACCGAACACATTGATTCAAGTCAACCGTTCGGCATCCAATTCGTGTGTTTGCGCAGTTTTGACCGAACGCATTGATTCAAGTCAACCGTTTGACATCCAATTCGTGTGTTTGCGCAGTTTTGACCGAACGCATTGTTTCAAGTCAACCGTTCGACATCCAATTCGTGTGTTTGCGCAGTTTAGACCGAACGCATTGTTTCAAGTCAACCGTTCGACATCCAATTCGTGTGTTTGCGCAGTTTTGACCGAACACATTGATTCAAGTCAACCGTTCGGCATTTAATCCGCGTGTCTGCGCAGTTTAGGCCGAACGCATTGATCGTTTTTAATTTGAAAAGAAGCTACCTTTTACAAAACCCAAAGTATTTACGTGTAAGATTTTTTCCTATTCATTTCCGTTTCAAGAGGACGGTCTCTGATTTAACTATAATGAGTCTAGTTGCTGGCTATTTTTTGTAATATTGGCCGAACGGCAAAACCTAACATAACGTTCACAGGCTCATTGTGAAAAAGCAATAACATTTCAAATAAAGATGATTCAGTACCATTTCCGTAATTCAGGTTAACGGTTAAATTGGCGGAGGAAGACGTTACGAGTGCGTCATAGCGTTGACGTGAGCAGTGGCCAGGCAATTTAATTATGAGTAACTTCGTCAGGCAGGCCAGCCACTACTACATTTTGCAGACACCAGCAAACACTTTACTACACTAACTTGCCCGGGAGGAACACCAGAAGCCAGTATTTAGGTCAGTACTACAAGACGACTTCTTACTTCTTGACGCCATTTTGAACGAAAAGCGCCTCACCGACCACCACAAAAACATCCGACAAGCACACTGCGAAAAAACGGCATGCTCAGTTCGCAAATATTTTCTGCCGCGATTTTCCGTAAATTTCAAAACAGTTGATATTAGGGACCAAATGAAAGTTCGGCATTGTGTCCCAATATAGATTGCACTGGAATCATAACTTGGCGATTGGTTTCCTTGACTTTGTGGGTTGTTGATCTTGGGTATTTTGAGAAAAATCGAATTTCGAACAGTTTTTACACACGCGCGCGCGCGCACACACACACACACACACACACACACAATTCTTGGGACTGAAAGAATGAACATACCAAATGTACTCTATAGAAGTGGTTTAAAAGTCTCAAGTGTTTATTTTAAATGATAAAACAGGTTGTTTGCCGGCAAAAGGCGTACTGAAATACAAACAGTGGATAACAATGATTAACAATGATGTTAACCTGTTATTATTTAACAGCTGACAGGTTCCCAGGAGTTCAGGGCGACCTATATTGCAGCAGTTGCTGGTTACGCGCCACAGTGTACATCTGCAGAGGTTACGTGACGCAGATATAATAAGGAAAATCCACGAAAATCAGGACCGTTTTATAATCGCTTAACAGTGGGGTGGGGTCTCTATGTCTGGCCGTGACAGCTATCAATAGGTAGATTTATAAACAACACCAGAAACGATAAGATAACCTTACAGGGTATTATCAAAGTAAACACTTACTGAAACAGGTTCCTCTGGGCGGACAGTAGAGATCCTGTGAAGACAGTAACGAAGAAGAACCATTACTGGGCACTGTGGTTTGAATTTATGTGACAGGATGACATGCTAGAGTTACTATCATACTGCGACTTTGTATTGTGCCTCCATTCTGTACTCCTGAGATGCTCAGTTCTCCGGTTCTAGTCACTTCATAAAGTATAGGATTTGGAGAGGTACTTCCCAAATTGGTGATTTCCCATTCATTATTACTGAGGTATTTACAGATGATTGCTTTGCTAATTCCCTTTCAATTTTCCTTTCTCTTGACCCTTATTTCAGAGGTTCTGCTTCACTTGACCAGCTTTCTGTTGTGTGGTGAGATCCCGCTCATTATATTTACATTTGTACTCATGGGAAAATGAGTTGCTAGAGAAATTACATTTGCCCACACAGAGCCCCGCATTCTGAGGAAGTCGCCAGGTATCCCCAGGCCCGAGTCATTCATTCAATCAGGACGGGTTGCTTCAGACTTGTTAGCGAAGGTTTGTGTGTCTGTGCGTGTGTGTGTGTGTGTCCGTGTCCTGAGTAGGAGAATGACAGTAGTAGAGGTAAAGGATCACTAGACCTATCAGCTGCCTCCTCCGGGCTCTGAACAGCATATACCGCGGAGGAACTGTATAGGATGGTCACAGAATTACAAGGCTCTTGCCAGCATACAAAAGATGTTTAATTTCCAGGACCCAAAAGATTTTCTGCTAATGAAGCAGTCAGTAGACTTTTCGAAGTACCTGAGGGAACCAGTTTACTGAACTAGTACTTAAGAGGCTTAATTGGACAATGTATTCTTTTACAGCGGTGCCAGAGGCCACCACATTCCATAACACCTAACTACCAATCTAATATAATTGCTTAATTAGCGAGAGGGATGGTTCTTGGTTCTAAAACCTTTGCTTTCTTACTATATACCAAGTACAAATATCGTGAAAAAATTGATTTGGTGAACATATACATATACGCATCAAATCTCTCAGTGTTTTACTTGAACGTCTTCCCACTGTGTGTTTGTGGGCATCGCTGGATACTTGACTAATCGATCCATTCTGACCAAGTCGGACAAATAGATACAGATCCTATCTGCTCATCTAAAGGACCTTCAAAATTATCCCGCCAAAAAAATTTAAGACCGATAAAACTGTACAAAAAATCCAGTTTTATAACGTGTAGTGTATAAAAACTCGATAAAAGATATTGCCAGGTAGACCTATTAAGACCGGTATACCACAAAAATTCTTTTAAAAACTATTAGGAACACCCCATAAAATCGCGTCATCAGATTTTACTAAAACATTGGTCATACTCATTATTAAAAATAAGTTGTAAGTGTAGTAGCCTAAAACAGCCCTCGGAGTTTTTCTTTTTAAAGAATTTCCATTAGAAGATGTGCAATGGGAGTAGCCATCACAGTTACATTAAGGCACGTGACCTCGAAATGAGCACCGATCCTGACCTTCTAGATTACTTTTTGAGGGATCGTTAAAATGTAACCTCCCTCATCCTGTCCCCATGGATCACACACACACACACACACACTTTGGGACACACACACACACACACATATATATATATATATATATATATATATATATATATATATATATAACCTGTTGAGTCTATTCCTGCGTCATGTAGGTCTATTCTGACTTATATATATATATACTAAAAAAATCGATTTTGATAACAGCTTGGACAACATCGTTAACAAGCAAATTTCCTTCAGTTTCAAAACGGCGGCCATTTAAAACCTCTGGAAATTCATAACTATTTTGTTTTGATTTTTGATTTCACCATAGTAATCAACGTTGAAAACTGCACGAATTAGCGTTTTGAATTTTCAAAATCAGATGAAAGTTTATTCAAATCAAGAAATTTATTTTGACGGCGGTCAGGGTTCATTTTCGTATTTTCATTGTATATCTGAAAAAAATATACGCAGATTTTAATCGGAATTTCAAAAAAAGTGTTACGTTACTTTTGGAAATTCGCTTCAAACACGTCAGCGAGACAGTTGTGCGCCGCGAATATTTCTGTTCACTCTTCAACGCGAAGCTGAACGAAATGTTACACAAAATTTGAACGAAATCTGATGAACCAATTTTGTGAAATTCAACCGATTTTTACTTATTTTGTCGATAACTTTCTAACCAGATCTTGAATTAGAAAAAAA
The DNA here is from genome assembly GCA_022606455.1 of Callitettix versicolor. Lineage (NCBI taxonomy): Eukaryota > Metazoa > Arthropoda > Insecta > Hemiptera > Cercopidae > Callitettix > Callitettix versicolor. The sequence goes on along the minus strand of CM040185.1, from coordinate 25,453,966 downwards.
ATTGTATAAAGTATTTGCACATTTATATTGCGTAACTTATCACATAAAACTGTCTGGGGTACAAATTAATGTATTTATACATAATGACGGACAATAAATACAAGTGAGGTGAAATTATTGTATACAATTTTTCACGCTATTAAATTAAATTATTTAAAAGTTTCTACAATAAGCACATAAAATAAACCGTATGAGTCGCTATTTTTAAAAAATCAGGTTCGGACTACATAGGAAAAAACGAAAACTCTGTAATAAGGAAAACCTAAACGGTCTAATTTCATAAAATCGGGGTCATCTCATTTACGTCAAAAAACTACATTTTAGTTAAATTTGAACAAAATCTTGAATGCAGTGTAAATATATATATATATATATATATATATATATATATATATATATATATATGTGTGTGTGTGTGTGTGTGTGTGTGTGTGTGTGTGTGTGTGTGTGTGTGTGTGTGTATTTAAGGAAGTATATTGTATTCCCAGCTTAATTCCGATAAGGCCTAATAGTGAGCACATTTGTAAAAACTAAAGAACACCAAACAAAAAACCGCTGCGAGCGTAACGAGCAAACGAGTCAGAACAATGCCGAATTCCGAGTTTTGTCGCCTAATAGACAAATGTCTTTTAATGTCTGCTGCATAATATTTATGAACACACTGTACAAGTATAAACTTAAACAAAGTCATGAAGAGGAAGCACTCTGTCCACTTCATTGGCGCTGAAGTTATACTACGCCAGCAAGTACGTCGGCATGACGTCACACGTTTAAGTTGGCACTTGATACAGGCGCTGAATAATGGGCAGCACAAAATGTGACCTATATTTTTATAATTTATGTAAAGTTTTGAAACAAAACCCGAAGGCTGTTGCGAATCGGTAACAGTACGCGCTGTCTATGTAAATATTTAACGGAACGTTTTTGAGGACGTCCCTGGCCGCTTAGCTGGTCAACCCTGCAACATTGTTTTATGAAGAAACAAACAGCTCAGTTAACGCGAAAAAGAAACAGCTGTTTTTAACGTAAAGTAATGTCAGATGTTTTGGAGGCGGCAAATACCAGTGCCACAGTTTACAAAAGGATTGGCTTTTAGTAGACCCTAATCTGTATAACCTATCAAGCTAGGCTTGAATGTTTTCAAGTTGCCTATTCAATCTCGAAAGCGGTCCATACACGGGCGAATCTGCATCGCCTAACCTGGTTCTACGAACAAAGTTTGTATTCGTCTATCACCACACACGGCGGTGGGGAAACAAGAACTGTTCCAATTCCAATTTCGCCCCAGATGCAGACATGAGTTGTTCAAAGTTTGCAGCTGCTGTTATTGTTTTAGACGAGTGTGGTGTTAAAAAAAACAGTGGTTACGTGACAGGAGAAAATAGTTACATTTGAATATTTTAAATCGTCTTACGGAAAGTAGTGCGAGCGACTTCCAAAATTATTTAGGAATGAATGAAGTTTAATTTAATTATATATTACAACTTGTAACACCTCTAATATCGAAACAAGAAACAAACATGAGGACACTTATATTGGCCAACACCGTCTTGTTGCTACGCTGCGTTATCTAGCTATCGGCAGGAATCATGTGCAATATCACCACAATCACTGGCCTGATCATTCCAGAGACTTGCAGGGCAATATACAATAAACAAGCGTGCTCCCAAAACGCTTCAAATCACTTAGGAAGTTGGGGTTCATAAATTTAACACTGTTCAGCGGACATTTTAGTGAAAAAATCAACTTTGATTTAGCAACTACAACGCTGGAGCAACACACAAGGTGGCGAACAAGGTTCTCCTTCCTCTACACAAGGGCGAACGCGGTGCGGTCTAGAGGCGAACCGAACACTGTTTTCCACACACGGGCAAAATTTAGTTCGCAAGAACCAGATTCGGCGGTCAAGGTTCGCCCGTGTATGGACCGTTTAACAGTGGTGTGATTATGTGGGGGGAATATACGCACAAGTTAGCAACACCGCCGCAACTACCGTTGAGGCATATGAAGTACACTACGTGATCTTCCTTTCTCTAAATGTGAACTAAAAACCTAGTTAATAACTCTCCAACACCGGTGAGCCTTCAGTATATGTATTCAGATTTCTGTGGTAGTTCATTCCATTTATCATAGACTTGCACGACCGTCACTGGGCCAGCTTAAGGACCTGCACACCTTCCAATCCAAATACGATCTGAAGACCTAAATGGGGGAAGATTTTTTTTTGTGTTTAACGTCCGACTATTGTGCACACTTGGGCTAATGCAGACGATGGGATGATTTATAGCATATGAAAATGCCAAGCCCTGGCCGGGAATCGAACCCGGGTCCTCGGGGTGAAAGCCTAGTACGCTATCCACTAGGCCACCGAGGCGGAAGAAAATCGTGTATAGGAAAATAGTACTGTTTTCTGTGCTTTACGCAACAGCAACTTGTCTAAATTTTATCGCCCCGGAACTGGAATTTACCATGATGGCAGCATTTATAGCTTAAAAAACTCGCCGGAAAAGATACTAACGACGTAATATTATTATACGCGCATGCGCACGACTGGCTTGTGACTTCATCGAGTGTAGAATCAGCTGTTGTAAACCACGCTCAGCTACCAAGCAACACTCACTATAAACATATACAACTGGCAAGGTCTGTACAAAGTGGGCAGTTACAAGGTAAGACTGTGAGGCTGACTCAACTGTGTCGCGTGGGATGTGCAGTATGACGCAATTCCATCTACAGTTCTGAATCCACAGTTGTAAAACAGTAAAAAAAAAAAAAAAAAAAAAAAACAGGCTAAGTTGTAGTCAAACAGTTTATTTTTTTAACGACCGACTATTGTGCACACTTGGGCTACTGGCAGACGATGGGGTGATTTATAGCGTATGAGAATGCTAAGCCCTGATCGGGAATCGAATCCGGGTCCTCGGGGTGAAAGTACGCTATCAAGTAGGCCACCGAGGCGGCTAAAACAGAGTTTTAATTAAAACACAAAATCAGAAAGAAATTTTACGGTAACCATGCCCTCTTTTTTCAACTTCAATACTTTAGTAATAAATTTTACACGATAATCATTTAGGCAAAATCTGTTGAACCGTTTTTGAAAAAAAAACCAGAACGAATATTTTTTTTCAATTAAGGAACACAATTTTGTGGGTACACAGTGACCTATATATTTAGGTTTGGTAAGGGGCCTACCCCCCCAAAAAAAAACTTGTTGGTTGTCAAATCCTCAAAAAATCCTGTTTCGGAGCTTTCGAGAAAATACAAAAAAGATTTAGATAATCAAAAGTGGTTAAATTGTGTGATCACGAAGATACTTGACTCTATTCATTAGTAAATTTGAAAAAAATTGATTTATTTTAATAAAATACAATGATCAGACATTATAATACGGTCACAAGACCGGAAGTGACTTATGCCGCGGAAACTTTATTTAATCTAAGAAGCCGACACAGAACAGAGGAGCTTCAAAAACTGGAAAGAAAAATATTCAGAACCATTATCAACAAAAAACACATGGTAGAAGGAACATACAGACTGCTGCCAAGTTCAGTTATCTCTCAGGATAATGAACATCTGATAGACAATATTAGAAGGAGGTAATAATGTAATATTAGAAGGAAGGAAAAAACCAATTCTTAGGAATAAAAACACTAGATTAAAATTTAAAGAAGGAACAAAAAGAGTTGCCTTTTACTCGGAGGAAGTTAGACTACAGAGATCTATAAGACTGAAAAAGTATTGGGAGAATCTCAAAAACCTAAAAGAACCAAAGTTGAAAGCTCAAAAGAACCAAAATTGACTAAATGTGCTCCATTGAGGGCTAAAAAAAATATATATATATTACAATGATAACTATAATATGAAGTTATAGACTTACAATCTCCATGAAACCTATTAACGTGAGATGTTCAGTCAAAATCTTACCTGAAACAAAACAAATTAAAGTTTATTACATTAAAATTAATTACAGAATTACAGCATTCATTAATCTAGGATGTAGACTCTGTAGAGTGAGGGGAAATTCCATCTCATTAAATGTTTTATCATTTTTACATACAGATTTTTTTAAATTCTGTTCCTAAAAGAACGCCTCGTAAAAACTAGATTTGAAAAAAATACTTATTTCACTCATAAACGAAATTATTTTAAAATATCAATTTTCAAAATATTTTTTTTGGTGTTTAACGTCCGACTATTGTGCACACTTGAGATAATGCAGACGATGGCATGATTTATAGCGTATGAAAATGCCAAGCCCTCGCCGGGGATCGAACCCGGGTCCTCGGGGTACGCTATCAACTAGGCCACCGAGGCGGCTCATTTTCCGATGACATTTTCCTAAAGATAAAGCATTTCAAAATGGCCGAACCTGCCGCTTCACAATTCCACAGCATACCGTTTAAACGCTATACTGTACCTACAAATACACATCCTAAAAAGTCTGACACTGGAACAGGCGTATTTCATGTGGAAGATCACGTATCAATGGAAGCTTGGCTAGACGGAGTTCAACGGCCGATGATTGCTTCTACATCTCTACCCTTTCATAATGTGTCTGTCTGTCTGTCTGTCTGTCTGTACAGCCTGCTACGGGTTCTATTACTGAATATCAATTCGCCTCTGCTGTGATTTCTTCCATACAGATACAGTAGAGCCATTCTGAATCTAACGGCACAACCGTTAGTGGGAAGGGATTTTTCGTTATCCCTCCATAAAGCAAGTCAACAATATTTTTATTACGAGGCACAGCCAGGCTTGTAAAACGAAATATATTCAAGGGGATTTTTGTGCCTTATATCAGTAACGTTATAAAATTGCAATATAGTTTTAATACGTCAGCTTCGCAGGCTAACCAGGCTCAATGAGCACCTATTAATGTCTAAAACTAACTACTTGATGAAAATAATTTTAATTTTCCTTTTGTAATACTATTCGAATTTTATTTTGCTTACAATGTCAACGTATAAAACTGTTTAGAAATATTTTCAATCAAGACCCAGACCTAAAAATGAACACCGTTTCTGACTTCGATACCACTATTTCGAGGGTTCGCTAAAATAGGTGTGTGTGTGTGTGTGCGCTCGCTTTCGCTTTCATTTAGATCTAAACTGATTCAAACGGGGCAAAAAAAATCGGTTTTGGTAATGGCTCTGAACAAGTACTCAGCAAAATTCGTTCAACAGTTTCAAAATGGCTAACTAATCTTTAACAAAATCATAGTTTTCTCAGCAGTATCATTTCACCAATTAATTAGTGTTGAGATCTGCATAAATTAGTGTTTTTTTGTATCTTCAAAGTAATTTTAAATAAAAAAATTATGCAGATTTTAACTCTGAATGTGACGGTGATTGATCAGATTGTCGAATAAAAAAAAACCACTGCGATACAGTTACTTTTTGAAAATCCGCGATCACAGTTACTTGGAACTACCAAAATTTGACAAACTGCTGTACAAACATTTTCTTTTTTAAACAATGGCGGTGTCGAGGACAGAAGAGAAACCTATGACAGTGTTAACACTTGAATTGCCTGCCTATTCGTGCAGTTTAGGCTACTTTCTCCTGTGTTTTGCATAAAACCACAGTGAAATTTGTACTTTCTATTGTTTTACGTCGCAAATGAGTTGCGAGACCAAGAGCGGTAGGTACAGGAAGCGCGCGACAGTCTGCAAGCTCGGGTGTACTTCGCCACGAAGATGAAATTAACAAAATTCAATCAGCGTTAAAATTTGTAAGAAACAGCATTTTAAACGTATCAAATTGCATTGTAAATAATAGCGGCACGCAACTGTCTCGCTGACGTGACAGAAGCGTGTTTTCAAAAGTATTTTTCTTTAACTTAACCTTTTCAAGTTCCGATGTTACCATCGGAATTAAAAGCTGCATATATTCGGATTTTTTAACTATGAAAAAAAAAACACTGAAAACAAGAAAATGAACCATGACCGCCGTCAAATTAAATTTCTTAATTTCAACGGATTTCGAAAATTCAAAACGCTTCATTACGCAGTTTTCGACGCTGAAATCGTATTTTAAAAAACAAAATAGTTTTTTTTTAAAAGTTTTAAAAGTCCGCCATTTCGAAACTTTCGAACGAATTTTGCCGGTTAACGAACGTGTCCAAGCTGTTAAGATAATCGATTCTTGGACGCAGTTTGGTTTAAATCGGACCGAAAACTGCGAAGGACCCTCAAAAAGTGATCTAGAGACCAGGATCGGTGCTCATTTCACGGTCCCGAGTCGTACCATGATAACGTTCCAATAGGTAATTTTTTCGATAGAAAATCGCTAGAGATCTGACCGCCGGTGAGTTATGCAATATAGAAAAGTTATTGACCTTGAAAACACTTAATGCAGCCTTTGAATTTCTCCAGCAACGGCGGTCACTTTATGAGATCATTGTTACAAATATATTCGTAATGCATTAACCACAATTCATAGTACTTCATTTTGTATGCGCTGAATAATTTTCACATAAACATTTTTTATTCCACTCCCCATAAATGGATGCCATAATAAAGTCAAATGGATTTCAGAAATCGTTTCCACAGTGATACATATATCGTCAGCTAGTTCTCAGCTGATTGATTGTTAGTACTTTGGGTGTTATTTCGAAATACATAAAAATAACTGAATAAATTTATGTGGATTATGTTAAATAGCATCTATTTTTTCATTAATAAATTCATACGTCATAGCCAGATATTACACTGGGATCAATATCGCATTGAACGATTTAGAAATACAGGCCTATGTCTTATATATTATTATGCTAAGCATTCCGATCGGGTTTGTACCAAAAAATAAGCACTGCCTTACTGAAACTATATAAATGGGGTAGCTACAGATACATCAGAGAACTTTTTTTTGTGTTTAACGTCCGACTATTGTGCACACTTGGGATAATGCAGACGATGGGATCATTTATAGCGTATGAAAATGCCAAGCCCTGGCCGGGAATCGAACCCGGGTCCTCGGGGTGAAAGCCTAGCACGCACCAACTAGGCCACCGAGGCGGCTACGTCAGAGAACTCTCACGCTACGTACTTCTCCATTTTAAGACTTTACAATAACATAAAACCGACTTAAAACCGATAAAATGTTCCGATAAATAAAATTCCACATAGTGTTCTCTTGAGAGTGTAGCACAATGCAGACGTGTGTCTAAACAGCTGATTGCTAAAAAAACAATGTTGAAAGTAACATTTAAATTATTACTGTATCCAAAACAAATGATTACTGACTGAATCAGTTTTGAAAATAGAATCGGCAAGACAATCTACGCCACAGTTTTAATGTGTAAATATTATTAAATAAAAGATTCTGCTTTTAGTAAACAGTAAATACTGTAGCCTAATTTAGGTACGTAATGTAAAATCTCGTTATAGTACGTTTCATGTGCAAATATTCGAATAAGGCACAATGGTAGAATTAAGTCGTTAATTTTATTGGTTACAGATTTACATTACATTAAATAATTTAAATATAAGGAACTATGTTTTACTAACACGTCATACAAATATTAAACATAACTTAACGCCTATTTTAACAGAAGAGGTGCTGTAACACTGTTCACCGTCTTGCTGTACGTTGTATATTATTCGGTTTTTCCCATTAACTGCGAAAGTGTCCCACGAGTCTACTAGTGCGTCTTATTTGTATTTGTATTTTGAAATCTACGCGAAAACTAGATCCAAATGTTTTCACTACACCGTGAAATTTTTCAGTTCGACTCTATCATTTACTCTATAAGATAACCGTATCATTTGCAAGTAGTGATTTGGTAATTTTGGGTTATCTCTTGTATATACATGATAAAGATATACCAGAACACTGCCTTGTGGAACTCCTGCTTTTATCCAAACTGTATTAGATCAGAAATTCTTTTATGACACGGAAAATCTGTCAGCTAAATAAGATTTTAGTAACAGACTTTACTGAAGATAAAAAAATCTTCGCGATGTTTGACCTACTTTACACTTATTTTCTTCGCCATTTTGAAGCCGCTAAACAAAACTGCAGGTTGCATTTTCTGCTTTACTTAGACGCTAATAAACCTTACCATAACACACTTATTCACGGTTAGAAACAAAAACTTCTAGTTATGGTAGGTTAACAAAACTTTCAACTAAAGTATACACGTTTCCTATGTAATCTGCCATAATAGTTTGACGAATGTGGCCTTGAGGCTTGGTCTCAGACACGTGGGCCCTCAAACCGGGCACTGATCCCTACCCCCGAGGCGGGCGGTCAGCAAATTGCCCCATCATCAGACCTGCGCTCTTAAAGGTGTGGTTACACGTGTTGTATTCGTTCTACGCTTTCATCTGCACGTGCGTGCGTGCGTGTGTGAGACGGCTGAAAATGCAGTCCATAAGAAAAAAACAAATGTATTGGTAGATATATTTCCGAAAATCCGATCCAAACTGTCATTGTTTGAGGACAAACAATGTTTTCCTCAAACATCCTTTTTTTCCTCATTCTTCGTTCCATTTAGATTATTCACAACTGAAGTTAGTGTAACAAAATTTCTTTTTTTTTTTTTGTTAACGTCCGACTATTGTGCACACTTGGGCTAATGCAGACGATGGGATGATTTATAGCGTATGAAAATGCCAAGCCCTCGCCGGGAATCGAACCCGGGTCCTTGGGGTGAAAGCCAAATACGCTATCCACTAGGCCACCGAGGCGGCTAGAGCAAAATTTCGTGCACGATTCGAGTTACGATTATTTCGTAGTGACCAAAATTTGACTGAAAAGATTTTTTAGTAATTACGCCGCCGATTATCCGAAACTGTTCTGTGGGCCCAAATGGTTAAATACCAGGAAGTTTTAGTGCAGTTTTGCACTTATTTTATCAGGAGATGTATGTAAGGAAGATGTGGTAGAATAAAAGAAGGAAGCCAGTCAGTCAGCAAGAAGGAAGACAGAAGAGAACTTAGGTTGAACTGTCAAGTAGGCTAAAACGTTTAATCAGGAACATAATCACTGCTCTACCTCCTTGTACTAGCTGGACGCGAACTGCTTTTTGATCATTTGCTGTTTAACAATTGGTAACGTTGCTGGATTTATCCTAATTCACTTAAGCTCTTCACAGGAATTTCCCTTGATTTTTCTGTCAAAATTGCAAAAACCCTAAAAAAAATACTTTTTAAATATAATACCCACAAAAATAACAGCGATTGTCATTGTTAATTCTTTTCAGACCTGATTTTGCGCTTCTCAGAACAGACCTGCAACATTTAAAATTCTATTTATTTCCCGTCTCTGAAGAGCGCATTTAGAACTGGACTTCCGACAGGTCAAGCAGCGAGAAGACTTAACACGTCGTTTGTTCGACTCTACTTAAGTACGTGACACACGTACCGCGCGCGGTAAAGTTTGCAACTTTTAACAGAGTTACGTGTTTCTTAGTCTTCGGAACGTAAATTTGTCAGCAACGTCGTGTTCCGAAGCCTAAACTATTTACTGCTCTGAACACAATGCGGACATTTTATTTCAGTACACTTTACTGGCTTTCATTGTCTTTTTATGTCCCTTTGTTGACGAGTATCGTTAAAAGCCGATGAATGTACGACTACTGATATTCCATTACGGGAGATGTCTTCAGTTTTTTGTTAGAAGATTTACTTCTTAAGGTTATGGGTGCAAATAAGCCCCTTGGATTCTAATTCAGTAAAGTGGTGTCCACAAGTCAACTTACTAGCTCAGGGTTCCGACAGCTGAACACCATTTCCCTCCTGCTGGCAAGAGCATCACAATCATAGATTACGTGGTCTACAGTTTCCTCTTGCTTCCAATATAATGGGCTCTATTTTTCACATCCAAGTTTGATCCCTGGGACGTCGTCTGCTTCTAGATTTAATTAATAAAAAGCTCCTTACTACCGCCTCTTCTCTTCTCAGTACGCTTTTCCGTTCCCGGTACAAGTTTGCACATCTACAAACGTCTGTTTTACTTTATTACTGATTTGAGATGGTTAATCCCACTTTTCATTTCTTCAACTATAGATTAGGTTGCATTTAGTAGATCGACCTAGCGTGTCTACAGTCAGCTCTGATTCACTGCTTGTAGGTTCCACGGGGTTAGATCGACCTAGCGTGTCTACAGTCAGCTCTGATTCACTGCTTGTAGGTTCCACGGGGTTAGATCGACTTAGCGTGTCTACAGTCAGCTCTGATTCACTGCTTGTAGGTTCCACGGGGTTAGATCGACTTAGCGTGTCTACAGTCAGCTCTGATTCACTGTTTGTAGGTTCCACGGGGTTAGATCGACCTAGCGTGTCTACAGTCAGCTCTGATTCACTGTTTGTAGGTTCCACGGGGTTAGATCGACTTAGCGTGTCTACAGTCAGCTCTGATTCACTGCTTGTAGGTTCCACGGGGTTAGATCGACTTAGCGTGTCTACAGTCAGCTCTGATTCACTGCTTGTCTGATTCACTGGTTTCCACGGGGTTAGATCGACCTGTCTACAGTCAGCGTGTCTACACCTAGCGTGTCAGCTCTGATTCACTGTTTGTAGGTTCCACGGGGTTAGATCGACTTAGCGTGTCTACAGTCAGCTCTGATTCACTGCTTGTAGGTTCCACGGGGTTAGATCGACCTAGCGTGTCTACAGTCAGCTCTGATTCACTGCTTGTAGGTTCCACGGGGTTAGATCGACTTAGCGTGTCTACAGTCAGCTCTGATTCACTGCTTGTAGGTTCCACGGGGTTAGATCGACCTAGCGTGTCTACAGTCAGCTCTGATTCACTGCTTGTAGGTTCCACGGGGTTAGATCGACTTAGCGTGTCTACAGTCAGCTCTGATTCACTGCTTGTAGGTTCCACGGGGTTAGATCGACCTAGCGTGTCTACAGTCAGCTCTGATTTGTTTGTAGGTTCCACGGGGTTAGATAAAATCACAGTTTCCTCCCCTCTTCATGCTACTTTCATTCTCTAGGTTCGCTTTAGCCAGTTACCCAAGATTTTCTAAGCTTTGAAGGTTTGTTTCGCTCCATCAAAATGCCACAAGTAGTTAGGAGAATAAAGGCCAATATGCATGCTTAGGTCCATTCTACATTAAAACTGGAAATTGTCTGGTCCACATACTTAAGCTTAGCTCCTCCTTAGCCATGCAACCTTAGCTTGGGATGAAGGAATCTAATCCTACACCAGATAGATGAAAAGAGGTTCCAGCTAGGGCATCTCGGGATTGCCAAACCCGTACTCACAATGTGTAAGCCCTTAAGGGGAGTTGTCTTTAATACAAACACTGTCCTTTCTCCTTCTTCTTACTCCTGATAAGGAACATTGCCCGTTTTTCCTTCCCTGGTACACATACCCCATCAGCTTCACTTTTTTCGTTCGTTGACTTATCTCTTGCAATACGCACTAATCTGATGATTGAGTTAAACATCGCCGTATGTCCAAACTCCATCCTTTTGTTTGGTACTCGTAGAATTATCATTTCAACTAAGTCTAATATTCTCTGTTACAACAAGACCGGGCTTATTTCAGCTGTCTGACTTATGCTTGCTTTAGTCTAGAATGAGAAAATTTGTTATCTAAATGTGGTGTTGTTGAGGCATCCTTCGATTCACCATCAAATATTCAAGTTATGAATACATATTTCGTTTATAAAAACTTTGCTGAACTAATTTCGAAAAATCGGATTCTTCAGTTTCTTATAAGCAGCTCGCAGAGGAGACTTTTTTTCGCAAAATCATGGAAATATATTTAGTCTTATCATATAGATTATTTCTCGAGTCAACGTCCCTTTTTCTCAGCACAGGCATAAATGAGGTATTTTTAGAAAGATTTTTTAACCGGCTTCTGATATTGCAAAACGATTTGCTTCGACTTACTGTTTGTGGAAAATTTTAACATAAAAGACACTTTTAACTGTCACAGGCAAAACGGCATCATGGATGCGCAGCTCGCATGCGCATGCGAGTCGTCACAAATCAGACAATATTTTACGACGCTAACTTATTAATCACGAATAAATAATCCCATTACAAATGCCACTTTTATGTATAACGTGCTTAGAAAAATTTCAATATTTACTTAAAAAAGTCATTAAACTTATAGGGTATATGGACCTACTGAGAGTCCCTTATCTTTGCCCTTCGAACAAGCCGGGACAAGCATTTCGAATTTTAGCTCTCATTTTTTGGACACTGTTTTTACACAAATACATTTGTGAGTTTTCCTTCCATAGTGCATTCATCTATTGTTAATCGCTTTTCGATTTATTTTTTAAACATGTTTTCCCTCCCTTCCAACTGCCGCCCTCATCCCAACCACTACTCTTATTCAAAAGGCTGTGTTTACTTCAAACTTTCATTTAAGTTTCAAATGAAGTGAAATACGAAATAAATTTCGCACGAGGCTCCCTTGTTTTATTTATTCTGTGTTTCCAATTAGGATGAAAATGGTTGAGAGTATATGTCGTACACCAAACGTTAATACTGTTCTCTAACAGACGTACAAGAAGACATTTCTGTAAGCACTCTAGAAATAAAACAAAGTTGTTTTAAACTTGATACAGTTTATAGTCCTAACAATTAGAATTGAATACATAATCCCGTTCAAATATTTTTATTTAAAAATTCTATAATAAAATATGTTCTCCAACTTTTATTAAAGATGTTTGAAAACCTTAGTCTACAGCCTACGTTTCTTAGCTAACAAAATACGTTGATCAGAAAATTTTCAATTCACTTAAACAACAAAGGTTTCCAACGGCAAATGAAATAAAAGCAAACAACCAGACTTAACGTATTCGGTCAAACAAAATGTATGCTATGTAAATACAGGCATTAACTTAATTTACGACCCACCCTGTGTTTATATTCAGCGTGTAACTGAAAGGGGGGTCGTAAGTGGTCGACCACTCTTAATTTTAATTACCCACTAACTCCCTTTATTGCCCGACACTTTCGTGCGTTAAACACGTGCATGCTGGGTAAATATGGCTGCCAAATTACAGTCTGAAAAGAAATAAACGTTGCACAAACTTTTTCGGATAAGTTGGGAATCAAGCGAAATACTCGATAGCGAAGGAAACGGTAACTCTTGTTGAGTAACTTTGATTTCATGCGGAAAAGCAATTTAGAACATTTTACTTGTTAAAAAATATGATCACAGCATGCAGGTGTCTCGCTGACGTATTGGAAGCGAATTTACAATAACTAACCATTTTTTTTTTTAATATGAATTGTTTTGAAAATGTTATTTCACCATCGCAATCAAGAGTTAAAAAGAAATGAACCAACGTAATTTATCGTATTTCCAACGACATATGAATATTTAACGTTTAGGCTAACAAATACAAAAAATTAGCGTAGCTGTAAAACCCTGCACATTTTCCAGATTTTTTTGGGAAATAATTGAATTTTATGTAGTGATTCTGTTATTTAAAAAATGTATTTATTAAATTGTTTAATGCACTTAAAGTACAAGTCCGGTATTACTAAATACAGGCCATTACCGGCCACCAAAGATTACATAATTTTAATCAACTTTCATCCAGCATTCTATAAGACAAGTTCTTGTGCGTTTCTTTGAGTGAAGAAATATTTTTTCAGTCAGCGGTCCCTATTCCCACCGCATCACGCACCGGCAATAAATCCTGTTTTATCCCGCTCTCTCCAGCTGTTCCCCAAGTCTGGAATTGTGAAAATATTCCCCCCCAAACTTACATATCTTAATAAGATCTACGATATCCTGTACAGTTTTAACGTGGTATGTTTTTCCTTCGATGGCACCATTAACAGTAGAATGTGGATTTTGTTTTGATATCATCTGATAACTTTTAAACCGAGAATATATAATTTAGTGTAGCTCACTATACGAAGTATAACAATCGACAAAAAATAGGTTTGTATACCATTTTTCTTTTTCCTTCTATTTTACACAATTACAACAAGTTTAGGAGAACTACCTATTAATATTTTTCTAACGATATACTGGCTGCGTAGTTTGCTAGGCGTGCTTCCAAGACATTGAGACGATCATGGAGGCTGGTTGCCTGTTTGTCAGCAAACCTTTTCACATATAACTACGCTCTAACATTACTTTTGTAATGTCTGCATTACGAGAACGTGACCCATTTTCGTGCATCCACACAATTCTGCACTGCATGTCGATGTCATATGTGCACACTGGTTTTAAAACTTGCTTGAACAGAAGCAGTTTGTTATTCAAGGACAATTCGGAGTTTCTTCCGAGAAGCTGATACATTTATCCGTACCCGAGTCCCAGTTGTACTCGTTCCTTTACCGCACTTGCTTTTTTTTTGTGTTTAACGTCCGACTATTGTGCACACTTGGGCTAATGCAGACGATGGGATGATTTATAGCGTATGAAAATGCCAAGCCCTGGCCGGGTATCGAACCCGGTCCTCGGGGTGAAAGCCCAGTACGCTATCAACTAGGCTACCGAGGCGGCTTACCACACTCGCCTTCCAACAAAGTCTGGCATCCACAGTCCTCCCTATCTTATTCTAGGTACTTTGCCTCGTTATCATGTGGAACTATATTTTCTTTTCGTTTTTAAGGTCTCCCTAAATGTAAAAAAGTGAGCTTTACTTCGTCGTGTGCGCGCGCGCAATGCGTCGCTGAAGATTATTCATTTTTTGAAATTCAAAATTTAAGCTGATTTTTTTTTAATTTTGAAAAAAAGAAAATGTTTTTCGAACCCATTTGAAAAAGGCTGAAGAACTGTAAAAATTTTAGAAAATCAAAAATTCGCTGTAATAATTTTGATCAGTTTGCTCAAATATAAATACCAAAATAAAACGAAAAAGAAAATTTCGATTGTTAAATCATCGATTGCGTTCTAAAGTTCGCAATTCTTATTCGATCTGATAATCGAATTATGCGCAAAAATTTATTTCGCCAATAGCCGTGTTTCACATTGTATTTTGAACTAGCTTATTACCCACCCAAATCCGTTCAAGCGTATCAATATGACGGCCATTCGGAACTTAAACGCGATGGGGTCATATGACCAAAAGATCAAACAACCAAAAGTTCATTCAACCAAATTCTATACTAATATTTTGGCCCAATGAACTTTTGGTCATATTAACCGTGTTTTTAAGAGGCGAGATCATATGACCAAAAGACCAAACAACAAAACGTTTATTCAACCAAATTATATTTTAATATTTTGGTTGAATGAATTTTTGGTCATATGAACTATGTTTTTATTATTATTTTAAACACCATCATACTACTTACCCAGTCCAATTTAATTATTTAACATTCAAGCGTTAATTTTATAACAGTGACGTTTAATGCATTTATTATATATTAGCAGGTGTGAATAATAAATGTTTACATTATTTTAAACGCCATCATATTTTACCCAGCCCGACATTTATTTTTAATTAATTAATTTATTTTTAATTAATTACCCAGACCGACATAATTATTTAATATTCAAGTATTAATTGTATAACTGTAACATTTTATTCGTGTATTATATATTGATAGGTGTGAATAATAAATGTTTAAATCATGTTAAACGCAATCACACTACTTACCCAGTCCAACTAAATTATTTAGTATTGAAACTTACCTCGATATGCAATAATAAAAAAAGTGAATACATAAAATATTGACAGTATATTCAACTATAGGCCTAAACACTAAAACAATATAGAAATGACTGGTCTGAGTATGTAGTGAAATGGTGTGTATTATTAATTTAAATATCAGTAATGACACTGATCTATATGCAATAATAAAAAAACCGTGTTTTACAAAATATCCTCCTTCGAAGGAAATACGAAGCTCGATGTTAATAAATCTCTAAGTTATTTTTGGTCGAATGAACTTTTGGTTGTTTGATTTTTTGGTCATATGATCCACTCTGTTAAAAACATAGTTCGTATGACCAAAAGTTCATTCAACCAAAATATTTAAGTATAATTTTGTCGAATGAACTTTAGGTTGTTTGAACTTTTGGTCATATGTGCTCTTCCCCCTTAAAGGGGGGGGGGTGCAATAAATCTATTAAGTTATTGAAAAATCTGATTATAAAAAAGTTTGAATTTGACGACGGCTAGTGTTTTTTACTGTGAAATATGAAGTGTTAGTTCTCTCGTTTACCGCTTACATTTATCAGCTGCTTGTCGCCTTAATTTCTTTAATCTAAAATTTAAATACGTTTGTCTTTCAGTCCTCGGTTACAAATTACAGAATACCGTACCGGTCGTGCAGGCTCTGTCCCACCAGCTACCACGGTCATAAAGTGACTTTGATGCAGTAATAATAAAAAAAAAAACATCAATACTTAACGCGGTAATACTGGTGTTTAGGAGGCAGATCTTATTAAGATCAGCGTAATTATTTTAAAGGAACAACGGCCGGGATAAACCGGGATTTACAACACGGGCGTGATGTGTCTGGCGCTGAAACCTGGCGGATATTGTATAAATTACAGACCAAGGTTGCCGGTAAAATGAAAAGAGCATTTCTGACTTTCCCGGTGACATCATCACATTCACAAGTCACGTGACTATCAGTAATAACGCCTGTATGATTTACTACCTAAATACCAGTGCTTCGATTCACCGATCAACGACTACTACACAGCTAAATTTGACCAACATCGTTTTTGCTGTTTGTGCGCAAATTGATTTCACTTTCTCACACGTCAAGATCGTGAAATCTGTATGACTGACTCTATTCCACCGGAAATCCAGAAACAAAGTGGTTTTCACTTGAAGCTCTGTCACGTAGGCTAAGTAATTTTATTTACTGAACACGCAGTCGGTATTTTTTGAAACTCTAAGATATCCAGGAAAAGTAGAACACAGTTTCACAAAAATTCTTTTTATTCAGTGAAATATTTCGCCGTGAGGCATCTTCAGACATAGTAAAGCTAAAAATTATAAATTGTGCTTATACATAAACCCAAATTTTAATTTAAATGAACAGACAGGGGTTTTCCCAACCTGCTGCTCACCCACCTTCTTACACGGTCAATCTTTCCTTTCAGTTTTAACATCAACTGTTTTTTTTTTTGGGGGGGAAGTACATTGAGGCTATTATCGCCTCCCTAAATGTAAGTGTAAGTGTAAAATGTTAAAGTCGTAAGTTTAGTGTTGGAAGTGTAAGTGTATGTTAGACTCGGGTACCGTGAGGGACGTCTAAATCCTCTCAATAGGTGCAGCTAGTCTGCACCCCTATTTATATTTAAACACACTATAATCTTAGCTTCATTATTCCTCAAGATGCACATGTCACTGAATAAATAAATAAATAAATATAGCCTATATATATATATATATATATATTTAAACTATATAAATGTTCTATTTTCCTGGATAATCTGCTTATATCTCGGGATCATTCTTTTCTCAATCGTTTTGAAGACCGTTTTGGTCGAAAAACACTTAAATCGGTTTTAACGATGTTGATTAACAAGTGTTCGTTTGTAAGTACCTAAATAAAACCACTATATCCCCCCAAAAAGTTAACTATCGAAAATCAATTCAATTTTGGTTATATATAAAGACTCAAGATCAAATCAGCGTTGACAATTTGAAAAAAAATTTTAGGGCCACAAAAACCTAAATTTTTTAAAACATTACTGAATGTGGGTAAGTCTATGTATTGTTTTTCGAACGAACAAACTCGAAAGTATAACGATCTTAAGAAAAATCGATTTTTGACTCTGACGGATATACAATAATACCCGTTATTATTTAACAAAAACTGAAAAACTGCCCTTATTGGTTAATCAAATTTTACCAAAATTTTAGGCCTACTCGTGAATTTAGTCCAAGCTGACATAGGACTGCTAAATTTTCAATCAAGAAAAAATACGTATCGGAAATAAAATCCGAAAACCCTAAAATGAACCCGCCTTCGAGTCTCTTAAATAATTTAACTGTACCAATCATTTGTTTCCCCGTAAACATAACAGTACGCGATTGACGTCACACTGCACAATGTTCGCATGTACTCGATACAGTACAGGCATACAGATGACGCTGAGTTGACTGATACCGTAGCTAAACAGGTTCGCACATGTATAAGTAACGATATAAACACGATATAATTAGGCCTATACTATTATTCAAGGTAACTGTTAACCGTTACAGATAATGGCACAGTTTACTGTATCACGGACCGTTACACGGGACGTTACAACTGTTACACCGTCTTGTCTTTGTAACCAGTTTCTTTGTGATTTCTTGGAACGGTCGATGCGGCAGACAACGTACAGTGCACGGATTACAGTCGGATTATAATGCACCGTAACCAACCGTCAAGGAAATATTAATAGTGACTATACAAACGGACATTTTGAATGGGGTGTTAAAACACTATAAAGAAACTTTCTTTAAATTCAAATATACTAAAAAATGTATCTAGTTTTATAGCAACGAACAAAAAGTGACGAATAAGTCCAACAGGTTTTGTGCTTCTATGAAAAATCAAAATTAAAGTCCGTGCAATAAATTTACTGTAAACTATTGACGAGTAAATCGAAAAAACCAAACGGCGGTCAGGGTTCACTTTGGTTCTTCACCATTTATCCTGTGCCGTAAATTTATTTTATTAACGGATTTCTATTGGAAAATGAACTGTTGCAACGGCCATTATGGTAAGAGCTTAGACCTGGGACCTTAAAATGAACGACGATTCTGATTTCTACATTACTTTCAGAGGGGCCGTTAAAATTGTATAATGTTCGTGTTTTTAGCACAACACCTATTTTATTAATAGATTGGACAAGATCGTTAACCAGCAAAATTCGTTCAATAGCTTCAAAATGGCGGCCATTTAAAAACCTTTAAAGATTCGTAATTTGTCTTAAATGTTTTGTGAAAATCTGATTTCACCGTCGTAACCAGCGTTAAAAGCTGCATACATTAGCATTGTGAATTTTCAAAATCCGTTGAAACTAATAAGATTAATTTGACGGCGGTCAGGGTTCCATCGTAAATGCAACATGAAAGTTTACAATGCCAATACATGCAGATTTTATCGCTGTTTATGGTGATATCAGAGTTTCAAAAAAAAAGAAATTAAAAACAATCTTTTGGTAATTCGCTTCAACCGAATTTACTTATTAACCAAATTTAAAGAGAAAGATATATCGTATCGATTCTGGAGAATTATGCCTACTTTTAACTGTAGCTAATGGACCTGATTTTTTTTTGTGGTAAATGTAGTGACTCATTTTCTTTGAGAGCTTATGGACAATATTTGATTAGAATTTGATCAAAATCGTTATAGCCGATTTCGAGATTTTAGATTTTTTCATTTATTTTTTTTGACAAAAAACGCCGCACAACTGTGAGAAATTCTGAAGAGGTTCCGACGTATACAAAACCACGTTTTCGGACTCCGGTGATATGAAACCGGATATGTCCATCAAGATTTTAAGAAAGATTTGTTTACCATCAACAAACTTTATACATGTTTCGTAACGCAAGAAAATAAAAAGATTTTTACGTGAATAGGCTCTTCCGTCTGGTTAATTTTCATTTTTTCTACAGATTTTTGACTCTTGCCCAAGTTCTGTGTTCGTGTTCAAGTTTAAATCAAATCAGACTAAATTTTGTGAAAGCTTCAGCGCTGCTTTCAATTACAATACACGTAGTTGTAATTACTGATATGCACACATCATTTTTTTTTAACGTCCGACTATTGTGCACACTTGGGCTAATGCAGGCGATGGGATGATTTATAGCGTATGAAAATGCCAAGCCCTGGCGGGGAATCGAACCCGGGTCCTCGGGTTGAAAGCCCAGTACGCTACCAACTAGGCTACCAAGGCGTCTTGCACACATAAAGTAATCTGGGAAAGTATTTTATAAACAAATATTAGGGGCCTATAAAAGTTTTGATGAAGCGATGGGAACTAGATCTAGAAGTATTGACGCAGCTGTCTCGCTGACGAGATAGAAGTATAAATATTTAGAATCGCCGCCATTTTCAAACTCTAGAAGAAATTTCTCTGGGCAGCGGACTTGCAAAATATATTTTCGCACTTAGTCTGAATGAAATCGGACCAAAATTTGCAAACGCTAGAATGCTGAACCCCCTCAGAAGCACTAAGGTGTGCTAGAGTGGCTACACATAACGATTGTGGAATCAGATTCTCAAAAAGTGATTTTTTCAAAGATGGCCGTAAATTTGAAATGGTTGGATGGATTTTGCTGGGTAACGAACTTGTCCGAAGCCGTTATGAAAATCAATTATTGTGCTAAATTTGAATCTAAGCGGACCAAAATTGTGAACTCGAGTGGTAAAACACACCTACATAAAAATTTTAACGGCCCCTGAAAAATTGATTTAGAGCAACGGTTCCCACAAACGGTCGCGGGAGCAGTTCGGATGGTCGAGAAAGGGCGGACGGTTTTTAAGTCTTTTCTCGACTACAAAAAAAAAAAAAAAAAAAAAAAACTGATCACACCTCAAGAAATATGTTCTATAATTCCACAAAACCTGCTTCACTGCTAACTATAAAGTCACACACAAAACGGATATTTGCGACAAAGTGAACAAGGCAGCCGTTCTGGGCTCGCGCTACTACTGGAACTACGACATGCATCTAGGACGAATCTGTTTGAAAAATATAATGAAATAAAAAAACTCTTCATATTTCGTGTATAATAATTACATTACATCAGAAGAAAAGATATAAAAGGGTGTAGAACTGAGTTTAAAAAAATTAAGTTACTTCTACACCATTTTCTTTTATGATAAAATACAGTCTAATTAGACTATTAGATACAAACAAAACATAAAGAGATTTTAACTTCATTTTATTTTTGTGGTCTCGTTATTTATAATATAAAATAATATATAGGCCTACTATAAAATAATATACACTATATATACATAGTGAACAAAATTTCAGGCTAACGGTGGGTCTCATGACAAAATTTGGGAACCGTTGATCTATAAAGATATCTTATAAAAACACCAACGTACAGCCAATACTATTATAACTAGAGACTTGAAATTTTCACCATCTTTCAACAATGTCGATGTGCATTAAGAAAGGATTTTGCAAAAATTTGATTTCAACGCCATTAAACTACTTACACAGTTCAATTTTAATAATCAACGAAGGGCCGAGACTATTATAGCTAGCGATTTGAAATTTTCAGGGTACCTCTTTACAACAATGTCGAGGTGCACTTAGAAAGGATTTTGCAAAAATTTGATTTCAACGCCATTAAACTACTTACACAGTTCAATTTTAATAATCAACGAAGGGCCGAGACTATTACAGCTAGCGATTTGAAATTTTCAGGGTACCTCTTTTGCAAAAATTTGATTTCAACAATTAAACTGTCGAGGTGCACTTAGAAAGGATTTTGCAAAAATTTGATTTCAACGCCATTAAACTACTTACACAATTCAATTTTAATAATCAACGAAGGTTCGAGACTATAATAGCTAAAGATTTGAAATTTTCAGGGTTACCACCACATGTAGGGGTGCACTGAAAAAAGATTTTCCAGTATTCAACCCCTAAAGAGGTAAAAATGAGGTACAAGAATTTTTATTGGAATGTTTTTCGTCTGACCTTCTTAAAAAGTAACATAGTCACTCTTAAATAGAAGTAATGAAATATATTGATCACCATTTCCCAAAACTCATATCCTAAAGAGATTGAAGAAAATGTAGACTGTAGAAAATGTAAAAAAGGGGTATACAATTTTCAAATTGAAGAAATATTTGTTTTGAATCCATATATTCTAGAAATATGCTATGAAACACATATTTTATTATAATTATGATACACGTAATTAAGCATCCCCCGAATTCATCCTCTAAAAGGACATAAAAATGTATAAATGTTTGTATTGGAAAAAAATAGTTTTTATCAAATTTTCTTAAATTCGATTTTTTTTTAACGTCCGACTATTGTGCACCCTTGGGCTAATGCAGACGATGGGATGATTTATTTATAGCGTATGAAAATGCCAAGTCCTCACCGGGAATCGAACCCGGGTCCTCGGGGTGAAAAGCCTAGTACGATATCCACTAGTCCACTGCGGCGGCTCTTCTTAAATTCGAATGGAACACGTTTGAAGACAATAAAACAACATATTCAGGTTATAATATGTTTTCATATTCACTGTAAAATAATCATGAGTTTAGATGATCACGCTTTTATTAATATAATTTTTTATGTTTCTAAATTATGTCATTAATGAAACAGTTTGTTACTTGGGCGAAGCCGCGACGGGTAATGCTAGTTATCTTATATCAAACACAAAACGCGGTGATATCTCAAAATCGGTTTATAAGATTTTGTTCACATTCAAGTCATTTTTTATTCCAAATCAGTGAAGCAAGCAACAGAATTAATGGCTCGAGTAAATCGAACAAACAAAAATAAACCCTGACCGTTATCGTTTTTGTTTCTTGGTTCATGAAACATAAAATATATGTTCAAATTGACGTTCTGAATACTTTAACGTTCCAATATTTTCTCTCCAAAGGGTAGCAAAAAAGTAAAAAAACCCGACGGGAAAATGATATTTCACAAAGGGCCGAACAATAAAATAAATTTCACTGGAGGTGTAAATTTGATTTCTCGATTAAACATTCAGCCGTTGTAGGCCGGACCAATAAACTGCTTGCCGAAGTTCCTCAGAACTTTATGTCCGCACGGGTGCTTCTGAATAACGGCCGCCTTCCCGCACAATTTTACGCCTTCCTACAGCACTTTACGAGGCGATACTCTGCTTTACAAAATTGATTTCTATTCACCAACTTGGCAATTCTATTTAGGGCACTCGTACTGTCCTCACGCAGATAACAAATAATAATAGGCCTAATCCCGTCGCGTGACGTAATGGGAAGCTTGATCTTAATTTTTTTTTTCTTTTAACGTCCGACTATTGTGCACACTTGGGCTAATGCAGACGATGGGATGATTTATAGCGTATAAAAATGCCAAGCCCTGGCCGGGAATCGAACCTGGGTCCTCGGGGGGAAAGCCCAGTACTCTATCAACTAGGCCACCGAGGCGGCCCTAGATCTTAAAGTGCTGAACAATAAATGAAGAGAGATCAGTTGAAATGATCACCGCACACAGCTGTCTCGCTTACAATTTTAAAACTATTGTACGAAATTTGCTATGAAACTACCTAATCTGCAACAAACCGAACGCTAATATACACATACTTTGGCTTGCCATATGTCCAAAATGTAAAACCGGGACTACAAACTTACTGGTTGGGAAGGGAATGTAGTGCCCCACTAGGCAGCAAAATCTTGAAATTTGTTATTACAAAACGTGTTTGGATAACTTTTTAAAAAAATTGTTTCTATTTAATAGCTTTTAGACGCAGCTAAATTTTTCTTTTGTTCAGAAAAAACCAACCGAACTATTTTTGTTTACAAACCGTTCATACTTTTCCCAAGAACGATTTTTTTAAAATATCTTTCTTTCTTTTTTCATAGCAATCTGAGCAAAAAATAACCTGTATGTACATGTAGATCTCTGTGAATTTTTTTCATTCTTGATATACCACGGTGCACCAATAGCTGTCCGCAATAATTTATTTCGGAACGTTTGTATAATTTTAATGTTGGACACTTTGGTGCAGCCCCATAACTGCAAACCGTACGTCCACACCGGTTTTAGCACTTGTTTATACAAGAGCAGTTTATTATAAGTGTCTAATTCTGATCTTCTACCGAGGGACCAGTACATTTTTCTTCAAGTTCTTCTTTCTTCTTTTTAACCTTAGCACCCAATGCTATGCCAAGGTACTTCACTTCATTCCTAAAGGAATTATTTCACAGATAAGAAACACAGGCACTGCACTTATTCTTTTGTTAGTAAAATTTACACAAGTTGATTTGGACTCATCAACTCTATGCGCCACTTCTTTGTCCAAGCACTAACCTTAAACGCTGATTTAACTTTTATTTGAAAACATAAAACATTTAAGGTGTACATCTGTATACCTGGATTTTATTCCTGAATGTATACCGGGGGATACGTGAAGCATAGGCCTACACGTTTGGGAACACTGTGTTAGACTGCTAACACACTAGCGTTCGCATATTGTGATCAGGTTTCATTTTCGTGATTTCCGTATCATTTCAAAGATTAAAAACAAATGAATATCTTTGTGATTCGAACCTAGCCAAAAAAATTAATTTCAGAAATAGTTCGTAAGCATCGTCACCCAGTAAAAAATCCGTTCGAAATCTTAAAAATCGCATAACTTTCTTGTTATCAGCCGTTACTGCATAAATATTAACTTTAAAATTCCGCTAAACTTGCGAACGAAACAAATATTTTTGTAAATTCGCTTCGGTCACGCCAACGAGGCAGCTACGCGCCGAGGTTATTAAACAGTAACCAGTAACCAGTAACAGTTGCGGATATTTTTATTGAAACCTGTTTACTTTATGCAATAACATCTGTTTCTCACATAACGTCATTTACAAAGGGTATTGAAAGTTCAAGGCCGAAACACAATGAACACAAAGGACGTTAGCGTAATAATATATGACAATAAAACTTGCCAGAGTTTTGAATAAACTTTCTTACACACAAATAGACTTTAAACGTTTGGCCAGCTGTTCTAAACTTTTCTGTTAAGGAAATATATATATATATATATATATATATATATATATATTATTTAAAATAGAAAAAAGAATATTTATATTTTGCTTGTGTCTAATAATTACATTTAATCAGAAGAAAAGAGAAAATGGCGTTAAAGATAGTTTAAATACTTTTATCTGGCTTATTTTATCTTTACTTCTGATGAAGTGTAATTATTAGACACATAATATGAACAGCTTTCATTTCATTTTATTTTTCAAAAACATTCATCCTAGTGTATGAATGAACTTGTAGTTCCAGTAGTATCGCGAGCCCAGCACGGCTGCATTGTCTTATCGCCTTGTTCACTTTATTTCGAAAATATCCGTTTTGTGTGTAACTTTACAGTTGGCAGTGAAGCAGTTTTTTTTCAGCTGTAAAGAACACTTTCCATAGTTTGGGGACCGCTGCGTTTGACTATCTAGGTAACATACAGAAACTGTCCAAAAGTTGTGGTTTTGGAAAATTTGTAAAACGCAACAACATTCCGGAAGTATAAAGAAAACCCATAACAGCCTGTAGTTAACATCGTTTTCTTCCGTATTGCTCTTTTTTAAATCCATGTTAGCCGCACTTGAATCGCACGTTTCGAGAAACCATAGTTGTTTGTGTTTTAAAATTTGTAACTAATCAAACACTGTATTGATTTTTGATTTTTTTTTGTACAAACAGTAGGTTTTTTATGGAAATGTATAACTCAAAATAAGGTTCGGGAGTAACATAGACAAAATAAATTATTCTTAGCCAAAACCGCCTTTATGATTTCAGCGAATTTTCGTTGGGAAAACGGTAATTCACAGCCGCCATCATTGTAAAAGATACAGTCCCGGGACCTTGAAATGAGCACCGATCTTGATCTCTAGATCACTTGTTCAAGGGGTCGTTAACATATATGTTACACACACAAACACACATTCTGTGTGTGTGTGTGTGTGTGTGTGTGTGTGTGTGTGTGTGTTAAACAGTTTAGGGGTAAAAACTGTATAAATTAGCATTTTGAATTTTCAAACAACGTTTAAATTAGGAAACGTTTTAGTGGCGGTCAGGGTCTACTTTCGTATTTTCAATATAATTTAAAATGCTAATAATATATGTAGATTTTAATGCTGATTACGATGGTGAAATCAGAATTTCGAAAATTATAGGCTAAGGACTTTTTGAAATTCGTTTTATCACGCCAGCGAGACAGATGCGTTACGCTATTTTCTTTTTAAAATATTTTGCTGAAAGCTGTCTGTTGTACGTGAACTTTCGGAGATATAAACCAAAATGTTTTCTTCGCTGTTTAGGCCTAGATGCTTCATTTGAGTCCCTTTTAATTTCACTGAACTTGAAAAAAATGTTTGCTGTGTACATATGCATGATAACACATAAATCGAAGCCGCCTCGGTTGCCTAGTTGATAGCGTACTGGGTTTTCACCCCGAGGACCCGGGTTCGATTCCCGATCAGGGCTTAGTATTTTCATACGCTATAATTCATCCCATCGTCTGCATTAGCCCAAGTGTGCACAATAGTCGGACGTTAAACACAAAAAAAAAACACATTGTACGGCCTCCAGAAACGTAATAAATCGTTTGAAAATGAGCTATTACATGGTAAGACCCAGACCCGGGATCATGAAATCAACTTTCAGAGCGGCTATTAAAATTTTCAAATACATTTTTGCACCCTTACGTTCGCAATTTTTGTCAGATTTAGATTGAAACGTGACACAAAATTCGACTTAAAAAAAAATCTGGACAAGTTCAGAGAAATCCGTTCAATAAATCTGGATATTTCAAATAAACCTTAATTTTTTTCTGAAAATCTTATTTCACCATTGTAATCCGTGGTGTTTACTACTGAAATTACGAAAACGAATCTAACGGTGATCAGTGCTCACTTTTTTCATTTTTAAAGTAATTCCATCACACGCGCGATACAGCTGCGTGCCGCCGTTATTTATTTATTTAACACATAAATTTCCGTATAAATGATGCACTGTTCTTAGATAACTGGATAGCCTTACGTTAGTAAGTGATGCCAATACAGCAAAGGTTATTGGCGCCATTTCCCGTTTACTGCAGCCATTTCTTTTAATACCGCTCATTACTACAGGCTCTTTGCTCAGCCATTATCCTAATCTAACGCCTGATGTAACCATCTGAATATCGGAAACATAAATTTATCTAAAGACATTACTGTAACTTGACAACGGTTGGAGGGATATACGCGCTGTCCTGAAAACATCGTGTTGCCACGCGAGTCGTGGTTTTTCCGCTACTAACAGTTTTGGGTTGGAACACATACGAGGCGTTTTTCGACACATTCTGTATCACGTAACTGGTCAAAACGCACGATACTCAGGCGGTGTTCACGTCGCCTGGACACCGACTCGACACATCATCCTATATCACGTAACTGGTCAAAACACACGATACTCAGGCGGTGTTCACGTCGCCTGGACACCGACTCGACACATCATCCTATATCACGTAACTGGTCAAAACACACGATACTCAGGCGGTGTTCACGTCGCCTGGACACCGACTCGACACATCATCCTATATCACGTAACTGGTCAAAACACACGATACTCAGGCGGTGTTCACGTCGCCTGGACACCGACTCGACACATCATCCTATATCACGTAACTGGTCAAAACGCACGATACTCAGGCGGTGTTCACGTCGCCTGGACACCGACTCGACACATCATCCTATATCACGTAACTGGTCAAAACACACGATACTCAGGCGGTGTTCACGTCGCCTGGACACCGACTCGACACATCATCCTATATCACGTAACTGGTCAAAACACACGATACTCAGGCGGTGTGTCACGTCGCCTGGACACCGACTCGACACATCATCCTATATCACGTAACTGGTCAAAACACACGACACTCAGGCGGTGTTCACGTCGCCTGGACACCGACTCGACACATCATCCTATATCACGTAACTGGTCAAAACACACGATACTCAGGCGGTGTTCACGTCGCCTGGACACCGACTCGACACATCATCCTATATCACGTAACTGGTCAAAACACGACACTCAGGCGGTGTTCACGTCGCCTGGACACCGACTCGACACATCATCCTATATCACGTAACTGGTCAAAACACACGATACTCAGGCGGTGTTCACGTCGCCTGGACACCGACTCGACACATCATCCTATATCACGTAACTGGTCAAAAACATGACACTCAGGCGGTGTTCACGTCGCCTGGACACAAACTCGACACATCATCCTATATCACGTAACTGGTCAAAACACACGATACTCAGGCGGTGTTCACGTCGCCTGGACACCGACTCGACACATCATCCTATATCACGTAACTGGTCAAAACACACGACACTCAGGCGGTGTTCACGTCGCCTGGACACCGACTCGACACATCATCCTATATCACGTAACTGGTCAAAACGCACGATACTCAGGCGGTGTTCACGTCGCCTGGACACCGACTCGACACATCATCCTATATCACGTAACTGGTCAAAAACATGACACTCAGGCGGTGTTCACGTCGCCTGGACACAAACTCGACACATCATCCTATATCACGTAACTGGTCAAAAACATGACACTCAGGCGGTGTTCACGTTGCCTGGACACCGACTCGACACATCATCCTATATCACGTAACACATGACACTCAGGCGGTGTTCACGTCGCCTGGACACCAACTCGACACATCATCCTATATCACGTAACTAATCAAAACACGAAATTCTCTCCTAAATGCCCAATGAGTCTTAAACCTTTTTAACATGGTATATCTTATACAATATTTACAACCCTTTTTAAAGACACTTATCCTTTGTCCTATTTATTCTAACTAGCATAAAGTATGGACGAGTTCATTTCATTCAATATTAAAAAACTACACAAACAGTCCAAAGAACAGTAGACATCGAAGTATTCTAAATTAATTGTCTGGCCATCGCTATGACGTGCGTCTAATATTTTCCGCCATTTTAACCGGTAACCGTAATATTTGGGGCAAATGTTACTGGTTCAACTCTATTGGAAATTGTATGCTTTCTCCATGAAACGTTCAAAACTAAAGCGAATGTAAAAAATCTTACACATACGTCTTTCAGGCTTTATACAAGGTACAAACGTACCAAATTTCAAATCAACCGGTCAATGACTTCGGCCAAAACTACGTAACAAACAAACAAACTAAATGCCGAATGGCTGAGTAGAAACAGAGACCTATCTTCGTTCGGTCATTACGGATGAAACGAACTATCCTGAGGTGCAAACGCGGCTACGCAAAGAATTGAAAGCTAACCACGTGTCACTCCCACCAAATAGCAGATAATAATTTTGCTGCGGTGCCACATTAGCGAAGCTGTTTCGGATTGCAATTACTTCTTCAGGTACGTGATTTTACCGTAAAGCTTTTATATCTAAACTAGAATCGGTTACAAGTTTCATTTAAAGCGAATCGCTTACACTTTCCGTACCGAATTACTGAATCACGGTGTACGTGATTTATTCAGGATTAAAAACAAGCAAAGGATCAACTCACACACGGTTCTCCAGTGTCCGGTGAAAGGTCACGACACAGAAAGCAGGATCTGTCAAAGGATACGCCCGGTAACGCTGTAATCCTTAAAGTCCTGCAGAAGGACAAGATTAATCGCCGAGAAATAAAGTGAGGCGAGGAGAAAGCTGTCTGCGGGCGTAAGACGTTTAGGAGCATTTATTTTGTTTCAGCTTAACGGAGACAGAGATCGTACAAGGTGAGCGTATTGCAGAGATAGAGGGAGATAGTGAGGCAGAGCGGGAGGGGGAGAGAGTTTTCTGTGGTTTAACTTATTTTCTTTATGCTACACTAATGGCAACGGGTGATTGACGCAACACACTGAAAAGCTAAAGATAGTAATAAGATTCGAATCTGCGCTGGTGGTACCAGCGAACTACCAACTATCCTATCAACTGATCCACAAGTGCTCTACATAGAGAAAGAGTAAAGTGATCAAGGAAGGGACAATAACATTATCAAGTTTATAAAACAGTTGCATATGTTAAAGTGTTGATACACCAATGACCACTGTGTTTCTGGAAAAGTTATCTATCGACAAGCAATCGCTAGCGTTTATACGTTAAGTAGAAAATTACGAAACTCAGTTAAAACGTAGTAAATACAATATACAGCGGTTATCATTTGGAAAACGAGATGTAAGACTCAGACCTGAACTATGAAACGAACGCCATCATTTTTCGCTTTAATTTTAAGAAATACACCTTTCCTAAACACGGACCAACTCGGAACTTCTTCTGCGGTTACCATAACAGCAAAGTATACGCTAACCGACCAATACCGTGCCAGAATGGATATTTTCACTTTGTTGCTTAACGTCCACACTGTGTGCCACTTAAAACAGTGTGGATGAGGAATCAGTGTTAACGGCAAGGGAAAAACTTACGGCAGTAACTGAAATCTCGGATCTACATCTGAGTTTAGCTAACATGAGCAGGCTTTAAAGACATATCGTTGGCCGAGTCTGCTATGAGCAACACCAGGCATAGGATAACGTTCATTCAACACAGCAAGCCCTATTAGATAAGGTTCCTCATGGCAGCAGACATCTTGGGCAGAGAACAACTCAGGAAAATCATGGGCTCATTACTGTGGTTTGAGGCTGCACACAAACAGGATAGGAGAAACAGTGTGTAGATTACGCAGTAAAGAGGAGGAACTGCCGGAGGCTAAGGGTTTTTGGTTACCAGAACCCTAGGGACCTCCAGAAGGATGAGCTAGTCAGGGAATTGTTAAAACTTACTAAGTGCACCAATCTGTTGAACTAGTATTTAAGAGGTTTAGTTGCTTAATAGGTCCGTTGATGGCAGTGTCCGGGTTTTTATAATCCCTACTTCTAGTTTCTAATCTAATCAAACACAAGTTTCAATCTTAACATTGAAGGGAGGCACAGCACCTCGGTACACCGACAGAATGGTAGTGCTAAAGTAGTGCACCACAAACAGGCACACGCTTACAGGATTTCCCCCTTCTAAAATACTTCAGTCACGTGACGTGTCAACATAACATATCAAGGTCACTAATATTCGTAAAATAACAAGTGTAAAAATACTTTCACATAATGAAATTAAGTAATTTCACAATAAAATTTATTTATAAATAAGTTGTTTAATTTTAAAACTATCATGCTTATCAACGTTTACCGCACCCCGTCTAATCAACGCGTTTTAAACTCAAACCGCTGACTATAATAAAGGTCGCATCGGCAAATACGTGTTGAATAGTGGGCCCGTGCAACCTTTCGCAGTTAATGGGAAAAAGAAAAGAATACAACAATGTACAGCAAGAAGTTGAACAGTGTTATAGCACCTCTTTAACCTTAAAATGGAAACGTATGAGTCGTGAGAATTCTAGTTTCAAAACTGATTCGATCAATAATTATTTAAGTCTTGGACACAGAGACAGTAATAAATTAAATATTACTTTTTTCAACAATGTTTTTTTTAGCTATCAGCTGTTTTGGTACACATTCCTGCCTGCATTGTTCTGGACTCTCAAGGGGACACTTTAAACTGCTACTGGAATTTTGTTTATAGAGCTTTTATCGGTTTTAAGTCGGTTTTATTTTATTGTAAACCTTAAAATGGAAAAAATATGATAGTGACAGTTCCCTGGTATTCTGACGAACCTGTAGGTACCACATATATGTAGTTTCAATAACGCAGGTTCTTATGTTTGGCACAAAACGGATCGAAATGCTTAGCGTAATATGAAAGATGTTATGAAGAAACGTTTTCAATTTAAAAAAAAACAAGTTCAGCGTAAGTTCGATGTTATAGCTTGCAATTTATGTTTAGCGACCTTGACCTTGATTCCCAAATTTGCAAGTCTGCGTACTCAAGGCCGGCGAATGATAAACATGTCTGAAGTCAGTGCTGTCCTGCCGAAAGTTATTTTATACTACAGTTTGTTCCCCATTACTTGAAGTAAGGGGCAAGGGGGACTTGAACACATAAAGGGGTCCGCAAGTTATGTTGAGTACTGTACAAACTTTTAAACTATCACGAAACCAAAAACTAATCATTAATTTTCCTTGATGATCCATGTACGTATTGAAAACCAAGAGATCAACGATGTTAATATTTTCGTGGTGTGGTAGTTACGCATGTGGTAGATGCGGAAGGGGTGTTACTCACTGTTAGCAGAGTCAGGCAGAAAGGGTGATGTCGTAGTAGATGCGGACTGGGTG
Organism: Callitettix versicolor; assembly: GCA_022606455.1. Classification (NCBI taxonomy): domain Eukaryota; kingdom Metazoa; phylum Arthropoda; class Insecta; order Hemiptera; family Cercopidae; genus Callitettix; species Callitettix versicolor. The sequence goes on along the minus strand of CM040185.1, from coordinate 25,422,129 downwards.
TTACTGTTAGCAGAGTCAGGCAGAAAGGGTGATGTCGTGGTAGATGCGGACTGGGTGTTACTGTTAGCAGAGTCAGGCAGAAAGGGTGATGTCGTAGTAGATGCGGACTGGGTGTTACTCACTGTTAGCAGAGTCAGGCAGAAAGGGTGATGTCGTGGTAGATGCGGACTGGGTGTTACTCACTGTTTTCAGAGTCAGGCAGAAAGGGTGATGTGGTAGATGCGGACTGGGTGTAACTCACTGTTAGTAGTCAGTAGAAAGGATGATGTCGTGATAGACTGGCACAGATTGTTACTCACTGTTTTCAGAGTCAGGCAGAAAGGGTGATGTGGTAGATGCGGACTGGGTGTAACTCACTGTTAGTAGTCAGTAGAAAGGATGATGTCGTGATAGACTGGCACAGATTGTTACTCACTGTTAGCAAGATTTTTTTTTCTTCCTTTTTTTCGGCGAAAAACCGTTAAGGTTATCATCGCCGATTGTTAGCAAGATTCAGGTAGAAAGGTAGAAAGGTTGATGTGGTAGACGGGCACAGATTGTTACTCACTGTTAGCAAGATTCAGGTAGAAAGGTAGAAAGGTTGATGTGGTAGACGGGCACAGATTGTTACTCACTGTTAGCAAGATTCAGGTAGAAAGGTAGAAAGGTTGATGTGGTAGACGGGCACAGATTGTTACTCACTGTTAGCAAGATTCAGGTAGAAAGGTAGAAAGGTTGATGTGGTAGACGGGCACAGATTGTTACTCACTGTTAGCAGAGTCAGACAGAAAAGGTGAAGTAGTTGCGCCGTTTCGTAATTACTTTTTTACAAAAACATGTTTAGGCCTCTTAATCAAAAATCTGAGCAAAAATATGCACCCATTCATATTCTTTTTTGAAGTACGTTCAGCTCGGTAGACTTCGCAACAACAGATATATTTGCATGCGGGTCATTTTACAGGGAGACACAGATTTCTTATCACGAAAAACGACATAGGACAAACAGGTTAGAGCCTAGTTACTAACGTTACCTTTTCCCGTGCGTTTCGTCTTTCCACCGTAATCATCAGTGTAACTGGCGTGAAGGGAAAACGTTAAAGCACAAAAACTATAAATTACAAGCACAAAACTAAATAAAGCTTCCTTGACAAGACTACACAACAATGCTATCCATCGAGGTCACGTGATCTTGTTTACACTATAATGCACATGTTTACTTTAATATGAGTATACATACATACATACATCATTACTTTGCTGTATGTAATGTATGTAATTATGTATGTAATGCTGTATGTAATTAGAGCCGCCTCGGTGGTCTAGTGGATAGCGTACTAGGCTTTCACCCCGAGGATCCGGGTTCGATTCCCGGCGAGGGCTTGGCATTTTCATACGCTATATAAATCATCTCACCGTCTGCATTAGCCCAAGTGTGCACAATAGTCGGACGTTAAAAAAAAAAAAAAAAAAAAAAACATCATTACTTCCGACGTCTAGCTCTAAATTATAATGTACTAGAGAAACACCCCTTCATAATTTGAAACACTGATATTTTGAAAACGCTTATCGATTTATCGATTCAGATTTTATGAAAACTATGAATGTCTTATTAGCGAATTCCCATTGGAAAATGAGCTACTGAAACAACCATCGTGGTAAGAACCAGAACTGGGGCCTTCAAATTTACGTCTAATTAATGTATAAATCAATTTAAGGAGTAGTTAATATACAAGACATACACTATACACTATACACTTATGAATTTTTAAAGATGTGAAATGACCGCGCATTTTGAAATTGTTGAACGAATTTAGTTGGTTAACAAACCTGACCAAGCTATTATGAAGATTATCAGACAAAACCAAGCATTCCTGTACGGTCTTCCAGCTCTACTAGTACTGGAGAAAGTCGAACAGTATAACTGATTTTTGTGGCAAGTTTGCATCAAATCGGACCAAAATTGAGAACGTGAGCGTGCTCTCTCACGTGCGTGCGCGCGCACGCACGCATACAAAATTTAATAACCATTCAAAAATTGATCCATGCTAGTTTCACGGTTCCGGGTCTGGATCTTACCATGATGGCTGCTCCAATAGCTCATTTTTCCAACTGATTTCTCTAAAAGTATAACTTATTGAACACTACTGTTATCACAAATGCAATATACTAGCGTGTACAGACTAAAACAACTTGTGAAATTGATCAAACATTAGTAATTTACTTCAAAAATTACCGTCCGACTTTTGAAGCCGATAAAAACCGCATCCGGCGACGCTAACAGGAAATGAGAATTTTCCAACCGCAAACGCTGCGCGATGGTTTTACGTCCTGTTAATTACGAAAATAATGATAACACTTCTTTTATAATTGCAACGATCAAATTTAATGAAGTTGTTCCATTTACTTGGAGCGGTAACCCAGTTGCAAAGGAAAAACAACCTTCAAAAGCTGTTCTTGATTTTCACTTTAAAGTGTACAAACTTAGGATCAAAGAGAAATAATCACCGCACACAGCTGCCGCGCTCTTCAACATCCGGTTTCACCACCATAATTAGCGTTAAAGTCAGCATTCACGTTGAAAATGGATCATGAACGTCATCAGAATTATTTTCGCTTTTATATATATATATATATATATATATATATATATATATATATATATATATATATATATATATATATATAAAGCTTTAGAAATTTTCAAATATCGAAAATAATTACACCAAAACGACATTTTCCCGGAACTGGAGTCTGCAGTTTCATGAAGCAAGTTTCATGAAAAGCAAGAATTTGTAAAGCAGCCGGCCCTGATTATATCGGAACCGATCGAATCCCCCAAAGTCTGGAGTATAGAGTAAACGGTATCACCTTTATCATGTTTGCAGTGCCTATGGTTATCACACAAATATCGGTATTAGTGTAAGATAATCCAGCTCAATTAGTAACGGAGACAAAGACGAACAGTATCGCAGATCGATTACTGTACGATCTGTAATCAAACAGTAATCGAAGATTATCACACAAAAACCAAGCATTTCTGTACGGTATTTCAGCTTTATTAGTACTGTAGAAAGTCGAACAGAAGATTATCACACAAAACCCAGTATTTCTGTACGGTCTTCCAGCTCTACTAGTACTGGAGAAAGTCGAGCAGAAGATTATCATACAAAACCCAGCATGTCTGTACGGTCTTCCAGCTAAACTAGTACTGGAAAAAGTCGAGCAGAAGATTATCACACAAAACCCAGCACTTCTGTACGGTCTTCCAGCTCTACAAGTACTGCAAAAAGTTGAGCAGAAGTTTATCACACAAACCCAGCATTTCTGTACGGTCTTCCAGCTCTACTAGTACTGGAGAAAGTCGAACGGAAGATTATCACAGAAACCCAGCATTTCTGTACGGTCTTCCAGCTCCACTAGTACTGGAGAAAGTCGAACGGAAGATTATCACACAAACCCAGCATTTCTGTACGGTCTTCCAGCTCCACTAGTACTGGAGAAAGTCGAACGGAAGATTATCACAAAACCCAGCATTTCTGTACGGTCTTCCAGCTCCACTAGTACTGGAGAAAGTCGAACGGAAGATTATCACACAAAACCCAGCACTTCTGTACGGTCTTCCAGCTCTACAAGTACTGCAAAAAGTCGAGCAGAAGTTTATCACACAAACCCAGCATTTCTGTACGGTCTTCCAGCTCTACTAGTACTGGAGAAAGTCGAACGGAAGATTATCACAAAAAAAAACAGCATTTCTGTACGGTCTTCCAGCTCCACTAGTACTGGAGAAAGTCGAACGGAAGATTATCACAGAAACCCAGCATTTCTGTACGGTTTTCCAGCTCCACTAGTACTGGAGAAAGTCGAACGGAAGATTATCACACAAAACCCAGCACTTCTGTACGGTCTTCCAGCTCTACAAGTACTGCAAAAAGTTGAGCAGAAGTTTATCACACAAACCCAGCATTTCTGTACGGTCTTCCAGCTCTACTAGTACTGGAGAAAGTCGAACGGAAGATTATCACAAAAAAAACCAGCATTTCTGTACGGTCTTCCAGCTCTACTAGTACTGCAGAAAGTCGAACGGAAGATTATCACACAAAACCCAGCATTTCTGTACGGTCTTCCAGCTCTACTAGTACTGGAGAAAGTCGAACGGAAGATTATCACACAAACCCAGCATTTCTGTACGGTCTTCCAGCTCCACTAGTACTGGAGAAAGTCGAACGGAAGATTATCACACAAACCCAGCATTTCTGTACGGTCTTCCAGCTCTACAAGTACTGCAAAAAGTTGAGCAGAAGTTTATCACACAAACCCAGCATTTCTGTACGGTCTTCCAGCTCTACTAGTACTGGAGAAAGTCGAACGGAAGATTATCACAAAAAAAACCAGCATTTCTGTACGGTCTTCCAGCTCTACTAGTACTGCAGAAAGTCGAACGGAAGATTATCACACAAAACCCAGCATTTCTGTACGGTCTTCCAGCTCTACTAGTACTGCAGAAAGTCGAACGGAAGATTATCACACAAAACCCAGCATTTCTGTACGGTCTTCCAGCTCTACTAGTACTGCAGAAAGTCGAACGGAAGATTATCACACAAAACCCAGCATTTCTGTACGGTCTTCCAGCTCTACTAGTACTGCAGAAAGTCGAGCAGAAGTTTATCACACAAACCCAGCATTTCTGTACGGTCTTCCAGCTCTACTAGTACTGCAGAAAGTCGAACGGAAGATTATCACACAAACCCAGCATTTCTGTACGGTCTTCCAGCTCTATTAGTACTGCAGAAAGTCGAACGGAAGATTATCACACAAAACCCAGCATTTCTGTACGGTCTTCCAGCTCTACTAGTACTGCAGAAAGTCGAACGGAAGATTATCACACAAAACCCAGCATTTCTGTACGGTCTTCCAGCTCTACTAGTACTGCAGAAAGTCGAACGGAAGATTATCACACAAACCCAGCATTTCTGTACGGTCTTCCAGCTCTACTAGTACTGGAGAAAGTCGAACGGAAGATTATCACAAAAAAAACCAGCATTTCTGTACGGTCTTCCAGCTCTACTAGTACTGCAGAAAGTCGAACGGAAGATTATCACACAAAACCCAGCATTTCTGTACGGTCTTCCAGCTCCACTAGTACTGGAAAAAGTCGAACGGAATATTATCACACAAACCCAGCATTTCTGTACGGTCTTCCAGCTCTACTAGTACTGCAGAAAGTCGAACGGAAGATTATCACACAAAACCCAGTATTGCTGAACAGCCTCACAGCGCTATTAGTACTGGAGGAAGTCGAACATTATTGCAAAACATAATCACACAAATCCAGGCATTGCTTCTTGGCTTAATTACCTGTAGCGGTTAGCCTACGACAACCCTTTGTTGCGGGTTTTTAATTAGCACCAGCCTTCCATTCTTCAAGCCGCGCCGCCGTCTCTTTAATCAAGCAGGCAGTAGATACAGCGATGCGTGTATTCCGCCCTTATATTACTTTTTTTTCACAGAACTACGGATTACGCGTGTGTGACGTCCACAGAACCGTGGGATTAGAACCTCACGTAGTAGGTCGATTAGTACTTAACGTTATATTATATATAGCACTTGTTTTGATTAAAACACATATTGGAAAGCTTGACGTAGGAACAGCGAATTTCAAATCTGACACAACTTAAGAACGCGCGCGCGTGTGTGTGTGACCAATTTTTCCTGATATTAGATAAATTTAAAATTTGTTTTCGAAATCACCCGCCGAATCGGATTTCATTGAGGATTTAGTGGCCGATACGTATTATTTGAATACTTACTCGTATCCAACAGCTTGAACCGATTTAGGAAACATCTGTTTGTTACTTAATAAACATTTTTGGAAGCTATAGGTTGTAGACTCGATTTTTTTAATTTAAAAATGCCGTGTTTCATAAAAATCTGAAAATTATCTACTACAGTACTATACTATAGCCTACAGTACTACACACATAAGCGTTAAGACATCCAAGTAAAAACCACTTTTTGGACTACGGGGTTCTGAAAGCGAATATATTTTAAATTCTCTCTTCTGTTCAAATAATTTCTATTTTAGCTCTGTATTACTAAAAGCAGGCAACATTTCTCCGCCACTATTGTGCGATGAGTGTATTTCAATTTCCCTATAAAACGGCAAAGCCTTCTATATCTCTCGTTAAAACAGTGAAAACAGCACTTATTTTAATTGTGCGATTTTTTACATTAATTGTTGGAAGCCATCTTAAATTATCCCTTAAGGTTGCGTACTTTTGTCGTGTACCATACGGTAAAGTGTTGAAAAAAGCTTGAATGTAGTAATTTTAAATGTTTTTAAAAATAATTTCCATATTTTGAGTAAACCTTCCATTATATGTTAAAATTACTTCCTCCACCATACAATTAATTATAGCATCCGATACAGTGTAGTACAAACATATGTTTCAAAGACCGGCAAAGATACGGCGCTACATTAGTTTGCTACATAATTAAAAAAGCCTTAAGGTTTAAGTTTGTTACACAACAAGGACCAACCATTCCAGTTTACATGCAAACAAATAACTGACTTCTAAATTACAAAAAAAAAATCTCGTTATTAAAAAAGACGTTTAATATTTCGCAGATCCTTTAACTGGTAATAAATTGCGGCCAGAACACGATTAATAAGGACTACCAAATGGGAACTGCTAATGGGATTGTTGTCTGATTGATGACACTCTGGGCACGGAGGCCGCAATTAGGCCGAGTGACCGGGACCCCGGCCCGGCAGCTTCAAGCTTAATTACGCGTTTTACAATTTACCACCATCCGTTTTTAAATACGACGGCAAATTTAACGACCAAACTGGAATTACAGTCACTGAACACTACCACATGTACGCTTACGTTTTGTTGTCTGTCTGTCAGTAACGAAGCTTTTGCGCTTAAAAATCATGTAACATAACAAATGCGCTGCCAAAAAAAACAAAGAAAAACAATCGCAACACGCAGCTGTATCGCTCACGCGAATTTCTAAAAAGTGACAATATTACATAAAGTGCTAAGTAAATGTTATTAATCAGATTGGCTAAGCTTTGCACTTCCACCACAAGGCTACGCCACTACAGCAAAACATCCACGTGTTGCCAAATCGTTTTCTTTCATTACTAAAAGTAGAGTTGGGTAGCATGTATCAATTACCTATTAAAAAAAATATTGTTAATTGGTATCATTGTTAAAGATGAGATAAGGCGACTTGGCAATACTGTTAAATAGTGGCGCAGTGTAGCGATAAAAGTGCTAAACTGCGCTAATCTTTTTTTATGAACGTTCAGTAAACAAAAACTAATATGGAAGCAATAAAACGGCTTATGAAGTACACTGCGTGCCATACTGTTCTATATTTCAACTATAAACGCAGTTAACTCTCCAGTACCGTCGAGCGGTTTAGGCCGAATGCGGAACGGAGTACATTGTTTGTAATTTTAGGTAGCTTCGACTATGTCTAGGTCGGTTTTGAAGCTGTCTTTGCTTCTCCCACCAAGCTGACCACGCCTTTAATTTATTATTTCTCGTTATCTAGCTTACCGTTGTCTAGATTACGGTTTTTAAACACAGTAGTTTCCGTAAGCCTAAATATTTAGGTTTTAATATATACAAGCGTGTTATTACACCGACTGAACTCCGCTCACCTCCGCATTTTGTGGCCGCTCGGCCTTATTCATTTAGATTTCTGTGCTTATCTATGGTATAAAGTTTATTCGTAAAAATGCACTGTTTATACGAAATACAAACCTAACCTAAACTACCGTATCGATTGACAAGACATTTTGTATACATACACGTTAAATACTGGGGCAGAGTTTTTTTGCAGAATCAGTCGTCAAATCGAAGTGAAAATTGCTTACGCCTTAATTATTGCATTCAGTTGTGTATATGGGCAAGCCGGCAGACATTTACAGTTGTAGTCTTCGGAAGAAATAGTTTGGGCATTTACCAGGTCAGCCGAGGGCTGGTGAGGGACTCTTCCGGTTAGGAAAGGTGAGGTGAAAGAAATTCGCTTCTTAGAATTGGCCGGATTCCTATTCCTCAGGAGCAATTTGTGGTCACTTGTTCCGAGAGTTGATAGGCTGCTGTATAGCTGTTCTTTAGTGGGTGGTCTTCCTCGATGTTCTGCCGAACGGCGGGAACCATAATTTCTCAGAGATCCACTGTTAAAACTAGAGAAATAACGTACCAATCAGAATGAAGCTATAGTGTACGGGAAGTGCGAGCTGATACATCGGCAGTAAAGTGATAATTTAGCGTAATATACGATGAGCACTGCGAACCAATCAGAAGCGAGTACTGGTTAACGGGAGAATGGTACAGATTCACAGGTGTTTGAAAGCGGGAGAAAAGTGCGGGAATCTAGCGTGTTAGGAAAGGAAATTAGGTTGTGTAATTCAGTTCCTATGGTGTTTTTTTTTTTTTTTTTTTTTGGTGTTTTTAACGATGACTACAGTGCTCCCTATGGACTGAAAATGCCAAGCCCTCGCCGGGAATCGAACCCGGATTACTGAGTTAGTGATCTGTGATATTCATATGGTGTTTAATTGACACATTATAAACAGTTTGGTTTAACATCTGTGATATTCATACCGTTATAAACAGTTTGGGTATTCAGCTAGCACAGCTGGTACAATATAATTACCAAAAACGTCGTTAACTAGAAAACAACAAAATTTCAATAATCACTGTATTTATTTGTATTCCACTTGGACAAATATAAATATTCATCAATTAAAATAAAATTAATAATGATTTATTTCTATTCAGCGATAAAACATGTCTACAAACATAGCCCTAGTTGCAACAGTATTAGCGAAGGAACACCTGGGGTGCGAAATCAGCTGTTTAAGTGAATTACCTCCATCCCCGCATCTCAATAACAACAAAATGTTTTCGCTGCACATCAGTCTTTATGTTTTTATACAGAATAGTAGATATAAAACGTCTACAAATTAGGCTGGCTATAAATGAAGTGGTTACACTTTATCCTTTCTACTTAGTTGCAATAAGTAATTACAAGTAATAAATAAAACTGTTTATAACCCCCGCAAACATCCTCCATAATGGACAGTTCAATTCGCGACCACCTTCACACACAGATTAACCATGTTAAATATTTTATCGTTAGATCCTCTACACGCTCACAGTTCCGAGCTTGCTTTGAACATTGTTATTTTAACATTACACGAAGTACATACAGTACTGTATAAAGTACTGGAAAATTCGATTTTAAAATTTTCATGAACATTTTCGAGTCCCCGCAGTTTGAATTGGAAGTGCGCGCGCAAGCAGAGCTGGAGGACTGCACGAAGAATTGATTTCGATAAATATTTTAGCGAAATCTCGGAATTATTTTCGAAATTGCTTTCACACCTAATTGTGACAAAAAAAAATCTAAAACAATTTTACCTAAAATGGAAATACAGCGTACAAACTTCGATATAGACGCCTTTGAAAAAAAAAAAAATTGGTAACTTCCTAAAATCCAGCTACGTTATTAAACTAAAAATTAACGGAAGTACTAAACACGACATTAATTTACAATTCGGGAATCACAAAGAAAAAAAACGAACTAAAATTCGGATCGCCATTGTGTCTTACACATTAATTTCCTTAAATTCAAAATTTGGTACGCTCGATTGAAATTAAAAAAAAATCCGCGGCAAATATATTTCTCGCTGACGTGATGAAAGCGAACTTATAGAAATTTTTTTTGAAACTCTGATTTCACCGTCATAAACAACATTAACATTTGCATATTAAACTCTCAAAACGCATTGAAAATTCGAAAATACCAATTTATGCAGTTATTAAAGGTGATTACGATTGTGAAATCATTTTCAAAAATATTTACGATAAAAAATGTTACGAATTTTTAAATATTTTAATATAGATTGAAAATAGCCGACATTTTGAAATTGTTGAGCGAATTTTGCTATTTTACGAACATATCAGAGCTAATAAAATCGATTTTTGCGACAAATTTGAATGAAACTGAACAGAAATGACGACTGTGAGCGTGCATAGTGATCTAGAGATGACGACTAGCGCTTTACTGAAGATTTCCTCACCATGACGGCCGCTACAGTAGCTCATTTTCCAAAGCAAATTTGCTAATAATGTTTAATCTAACAGTTCCTCGCGAAATCTCTACTCCACTTAAACTCAGGACAAGTACAATATCGTGTTATATTATCAGAGGGAATGTTTAGAGAGCTAAAGAAGATTACTTCTGCAGTTCCCTTAATAAAGGACGACTGGAATTATAAAAATAAAAATCACAGAATAAATACAGTGAAGCCGATTAGTAATAGCGGCGCTATCAACGAATGAAAATAAAGGAGGCACGATGGAAGCGGACTTTCCAACAATATTTTCGAAGTGAGTACTTCTTTACGCCCGTTATAGTACACATTTTTTGATGCAGTGAAATCGAATTGAAAGTAACAGCTGATAGTTGAAACAGGTGATTATAATAGGTGACAGTCAGTGAGTAACAATAATATGTATTATAAAATCAAGATGCTTAACCATAGATACACTACTTAGTTCGAACACTGAAATGCAAGAATGAATAGGGATTACTAGCTGAAAGTATTAAAATGAATAAAATAAGTGAAATATTATTGATGTCAGTCAGTGACTTACAACAGCGACATGACCATAGACAGACTACTTAGTTCGAATAAATGAATGGCGAGAATGGAATAAATCTTAAATAAAATAATGGTAGAATTAGAAAATGTTAAAATGAAGTGAAATATTACTGATGTCAGTGATTTACAATAATATGTATTACAAAATCCAGCGACTTGATATACTAGGGTTGTCCGTAAAATAAGGTTCCCAATAATTTTTGGAAAGCTTATACTTTTTTCTATTTTTCGACATAATCGCCGTTGAAATCGATGCATTTTTGCATACGGTGAACCATCTTTTGTATGCCTGAGTCGAAAAACTCTCCCGCCGCGCCGCGAAGGTAGATTAAAACTTTTCTTTCAGCTCCTCTCCGGTACTGAAATGCGTCCCACCTAAGTGTTTCTTCAAATTAGGGAAGAGATGGTAGTCACTTGGGGCTAAGTCCGGGCTGTAGGGCGGATGTGTGACAGTATCCCATTCAAATTGGTTGATAAGATCGGTTGTTACACGGGCGGTGTGCGGACGAGCGTTGTCTTGATGGAAATGAACTCCCTTCGTGAGCATGCCTCTCCTCTTGTTTTGAATCGCGCGGCGAAGGTTCCTTAACGTCTCACAATAGCGATCACCATTTATTGTTGTGCCGGTATCCATGAATTCGCACAATAACACCTTCCTGTCCCAAAACACACTCGCCATGACTTTGCCGGCAGACAGTGTTTGTTTGAACTTTCGCGGTTTCGGCGACTCTAGATGTTTCAAATGACGTGATTGTTCTTTCGTTTCCAATATCGTGTACCCAGGTCTCGTTTCCAGTGACAATGGAGTTCAAGAATTTCTCGCCATGGGTTTCGTAGGCCTGAAGAAATTCGCGGGCCGCATCAATCCGTTGCCGTTTGTGATCTGCTGTAAGCTGTCTTAGGACCCACTTTGCACAAACCTTGCTATACCCTAAACGGTCTGTCAACATTTTATCAATCCAGGTCTTGCTGACATCAGGGATCAACTATGAGAGCTCCCAGTCACCCTTCGATCGTTCAGCATTGCTTCTTCCTCTTTCGCAATCGTTTCGTCCGAAACGCTGTTCATCATGAACGTGTGTACGTCTGTCTTTGAATTCTCTGCACCATTTGCGCACGTGTTGTATGTTCATACATTTTTCTCTGCAAACTTCACACAGTTGGATATGAATGTCCACCGGCGCAGTTTTTTGCACACAAAAAACGATTCACACAGCGTAATTTGCACCTGGCGGGAGACAGAAAAGACAACTCCATTATTAACGGCTACCAAGCCAAGACTGAACGTCGCAGACCGATCGCGTAGTGGGGATTGGGAGTTGAGAAACCAAGCTGCAAGCCAAGGTCACCGGATCCAGCGTAACAACGTTCGCAGCGGCTATAGCCCTTTGGGAACGTTACTTTACGGACGACCCTCGTAGATAGACTTCTTAGTTTGAATACTGAAAAGTGAGAAAGGAATAAATATTACATAAAATAAGTGAAGTATTATTTATACATTTTGCTAATAACAATAGAAGCTGTAATTATATACAACTGTTATAAAAGTCTATTATAAGCACAACTTAAAAACACGTTTTACGTAGCAAAATTTAAACAGATGTTATGTAATATGTGTTTATGTAATTTTTAGGTTATACAAGGCAATTTACGTTGTGAGGAGGGTTTGTATTGATTTTAGAAAGTTAAACAAAATGGATAAAAGTATTTACTTCTAAGTCACCAATTTTTTTATCTTACACTTTTTCGAAACTAATTTCTCTACCATAATTACCGCTAAAATTTGCATAAACAAACATTCAAGTTATTGAAAATAGAAAAAGTTAACCTAACCTCCGTCAGATTCATTTGCGGAATTTTAATTCATGCAGGTTTTTTAATGTTGATCAGGTGGTAATTTTTTTTTTAAATAAGATATGCAATGTATGGATTTTTAAGCTTTGGAATGGCCGTTATTTTGAAATAGTTAAATGGATTTTGTCGGATAAAGAATTTGGCCTAGCACGTAACGAAATCAATCTTTTTACCAAGTTTGAATAAAATCGAACAAAAATTGCCAACGTTAACTAACAAAGCTACACTTTGCATGTACAAGTAGAGTCTCGATTAACCGTAGGTTAAGTCTATTATCTTACATTTGTAATAAGTAATAAAAAGTAATCTTCTAGAGAAAACAAAACACTGTAACTGGACACCACTTATTTATAGCATAGATGACGGTAGCTGACCTAATTGCTACCTTAAACAAACATTGATAATCGAAAAGTAAAGGATCCTATCATATAGTGGAATGAAACAAAAACACTTCAAATAGTGAAACAAATTCCGCAAGATTGCATGAATGTTTCTACTGAAATATAAATACTGTTACTCTTTACGATAATACCATTCAGCGTCTAAGTCGATAACGTAGTAAATAAAAAAAAATAATAGAACATTAATAGCTATAAACGAGTATAGCATGTTATTTTTATCGATCGCCTAAAGTACGAGTGACCTATTTCTGTCATCCGTCGTCCCAACAGTGCCGATAATGACGGTTAATCGAGACCCTACTGTACTGCGTACAGATCTATTATTTATAGATCCCACAAAAAATAAAGGGTGTTTACCGGGAACCACATTTTTTGTATTGGGCAGTACACGGCAAGTAATAGGGGATGGGAGTTGCGAAGGTCCTATTGTGTATAGGGGAGTTGGAAGTTTCAGTTACACTCAAGATGTGGGATCTTGAGCACCGCACTTTTGTTATGAGACTGTTTTACGCTAACGGTGAGTCCTAACGAGACTTTTGCCGGCATTTCAATGTACTGCGAGGCGCGTGGGCTGATTCCGGATCGTAACACAATTTTGAGGTGGATGCATAATGTTAACAAAACGGGATCATTGATGAAAAAACCTCCAGGTCAGCAAACACCGTTCGTACGCCTGAGAATGTTGACCGTGTGCGCGTCGCTACGTTGGAGAGCCTCAACCGTTTGCTAAGGAAGCGAGCCTCAAACCTCCGCATTTCTGCCTCTACGGTAAGAAACATTTTGATTAAAGACCTCAAGTTCCATCCGTATAAGGCTCACACTGCTTGAATTTCGATGGAACGTGTCCGACAAGCTTTCCCGGGAAAAGTAATCTCTCGTTTTGGAGATGTTCCTTGCCCCCCCGGTCCCCCAATCTGACGATCCCGGATTTTCCTTTGGGGTTTCTTGAAATCACTGTTTACGTTGAAAAACCACGCAACTACCAGAGTTGAAGGAAGCCATCCGAAGAAAAATCCAAGCCATTCCAAGAGAAATGTTACTTACAACTGTTACAAGATTCAATGCGTAACTTCAGGGAACGTCTGGAAACACGTGTTCAATCGGAATGGCGCCATCTATACGGTGTTATTTTTGCTACTTAATATTTTGTAATATTTTCTTAAAATTCCGAGTTTGTAGAACATATTGTTTAAAAAAAATAAATTTTTGCTTCAAAATATAAAATTGTGTGGCTTTTTGAAAACCATGCGATTCCCGGTAAACATCCTGTATTTAATACAGGTCAGGATCAGCTCATTTCAAGTCTCGGATCTGAGCCTTACCATGTACGAATTAACGGTTCAGATTTTTTGATCGCTGTCGGGATTCTGTTACGCTTTTGCGACTTTCTTCTGTTGTTAGGGTGCTTACTTCAGCAAAGTTATATATATTAAAATGTTTTCGTTACACATCAGTCTATGTTTTTATACAGAGTAGTAGATATAAAACGCCTACTAATTAGGCTGGCTGTAAATGAAGTGGTTACACTTTATTCTTTCTACTTAGTAGCAATGACGTAATCACAGTAACACAAAACACTGTTTATCTACATTAAAAAATATTTCCGAGATATGGTTAAACCAAATATTATGAAAAATCAGTAAATTGCTTTCCAGTGTACAGACTTACAAAAAACTTAACAGAAGCCCACTTTATCTGATTCAAAGACAGTCTAACCAACATAAAACTTTTCACTTATGATTAGTATAGCAAGACACAGATAAATGAAACCTTACGAACGTACAGTGTTGTTAAATATTCAGATTAATTTCATCCCCAACCTGCACGATACAGGACGTGACAAATTCGTATTTCTTTAATGCAACTTGTCGACTGCCGCGGAATAGTTTTGCGTATTCCTCGACGCCGACTGATCCTGTATGATTGATAGTCGCAGGATCTGCAGGATGTGTGACAGGCAGTGCGTGTGTGTACGCTACGTACTGGGAAGTCGCATGTTTTTCATTCCTACACTTTTCGTCGTACTGCCTTGTACACAAACTGGCTCACCTAAAGTTTGGCTTCTCAAAGATTTTGGTTTGCAATATTAAAAAAAAGTAAATCAAATTTGAGACAATGTTTCCTTTTTTTGCAAATAAATGCGAAAACAACTCACAGATTAATTTTATTTAAAAAATGAATAAATTTTAATGATACACATCATTATTGAAATTCCATTAAAAAATTAGTACCACTTTTCATTACGATAATACCAGACACGAGACCTTGAAATGAGCACCGATCCTGATCTCTACATTATTTTTTGAGGGGTCGTTAAAACCTTTGTGTATTGGTATATACTTTTTATCCGATTGATCCAATTTGGCCACTAGAATCGATTTCGCTAATTACTCAAAGATTCTTCGTTCATCAAAAAGTTCGATAATTCCAAAATGGCGGCCATTTTAATTCTTCAAAAAAATGACAACTGTTCTTTCTTAAAGTTTTTCTCAGAGGCTTGTTCTGCATTTCAACGAGAAGATTGCAACGATGAAACACAAACTATCAGAAATATTTCGCGATCCTTCGAAAACTGATCGACAGGTCATTTTGAAGTCCCGGGTTAGAGTATAACCATGTTAGGGTTACTATTACACTGCTACAGTTTAATAGACCGAACCCTGCTTAAGAGACGCCATGCAGGTTATCCCATTTTGCCTGGTGTTGCTTATTAATCCACCTATTAATAGCAGACCTGACCAACGACAGAGAAATCCCTAAAGCCGGCTCAGGTCCGATGAATTCCGATGCAGATCCCAGTCCAGCCAGTCGGTCTGCCTCCTCATTACCCGGTTATCCAGGGACAGAGCGTTAAGGACCCGCAATTGCTGTTATTGCTGCCTGACTATCGGTATGAATATGAATACGAGCCTTATAATTATTATTAGTTTAGATAATAACTAATAATAAGGGAAATTTGCTAATCGGGAATCTTTTGGACACGCTGACAGAATAGAGTTTTAACAAATTTTATTCTGATACAGTCCGCTTGGTTACCCAACACAACCTACGTGTGGTAAACATAATCAGGCCTCACACACTTATAATACGGACTACTTAAAAGTGGGAAAGTAAGAAGGTAAACAATGCCCCGTAACCATCGCAACGGTTAAAAGCTCACTAACGGAAGTGTACTTGTGAATTCGGTTAGACACAATACTAATTACATAAGGGAAACGTTGCTTTGCGAGAGAAAGCCAATACACTATAAGGTTACATTACAGTGAGGAAGTGAAACGCGTCTTGTTTTTACCTCAGCTGTAACCAGGACTGCTGGACCGAATTCGGGCCAATCAGATACGGTTTGTGCAGAGTAGAGTTAACTTATTTTAACTCGGATTCATCGCCGCACGCAGCTGTCTCAGTGACGTAATGGAAGCGAATTTACAGAAAATAAAACCGCATTCAACACTCGTTCTCAAGTGCTTAATCTAAACGATATCCCAGTTTCGTGATTTCAATAAATTTTAAAAATTGTAAATTACTAATTTATGCACATTTTAATGCTGATTAGGATAGTGTAAGACAGAAATATTTTAAACATTTGGAACGGACGCAATTTTGAAACGATTTGCTGTTAAACAACTTATCCACGCTATTACCAACATCGATTTTTGTACCGTTTGAATAAAATAAAACCTCAATTTCGATTCTGCACACATAGCGCCATTGTGAAACTGTCGAACGAATTGTTCTGGTTAAAGAACTTGTCCTTGCTAAAATTGCGACGTGAGCTTGCTAGTACAAATATATGCAGTACAAGTACATTCTGTGTACGGGACTGATCTCGGTGTCCCGATTCGAAGGTCCCGGGCCTGGGCTTTACCATAACGGCCGCTCTAACAGCTCGTTTTTACAATAAAAATTCTTTAATAATGAAAAACATTCAAGCTTTGGAAGTAAATAAACACTGACACCTTTCGTGATTGCCCGAAATTCGCACGCAGGCAAGCACGCTCGCGCACACACGAATTTATAAATTGTACAGACCCCACAAAAAAGTAAATCGGGTCCGTTCCAAGACCCTCAGATTAGAGTCTTAGCGCAATGACAGCTCCAACTGAAACTGCTAATTTTCAGTGTTATTAAAAAAAAGGAAAAATACGTCTTGTTTCAGATGTTTAAATACGATTTACTTAAAGAAAAAATACAATAAATACAACTGAATACGGAAATGTTTGTGCGGTGTCACCTCTACAGCTGTTGTAGCACTTCCGGCTGTCATCGTGCGCAGGACCCCCTCCTCACAAACACACACTGTGGGGTCTCCTCGCAGACGCGCGTTATCATATTATAATGTTAATTAACCGAACATGCACAAAGGTCGATGTGTTCCATTGTCTTGTACACTTCACTTCCTATCTGCCACATGCAGAGTTTGTCAGGTCAGCTGTTGTACAAGAGACCCACACAAGTACATCAGCCGATAAAGTCCCAGATTAGAAATCAAGTCCCGCACGTTCACAGGCGACGAAAACATAATACAAAGTGGCAACTGCATTATAATAGGCTAGTTAATATATTTATTTTTACTTTTTAGAAATTATGGCGATAATTTTCTAGCTGTGGTGTGTGTGTTTACGCATATCCCTGAAGAAAACGAACTGACACATTTTTCTTAACAAAATCTCGACACAATTTGCAAAAAGTAACATCGTAACATGAATATTTTCGTTCTCTTGCTTAATTTTGAAAAGACTTTTTCCAATACACAATCTGCACAAATTAGCGCTTTTAAATTTTTAAAAAATACAGCAAACGAAAATGAACCCTCAATAATGCCTGATTATTTTCGTACCTTCAATGGAATTTAAACAATTTTGTTTATGTTAATTTATGCAGTTTTTAAGGCCGATTATCGTAAATCGTATTTTCGAAAACCCGTTAGATGCTTATAATATACTATTACAAAAAGATTACCGAAAAATCATTAACAATTGTAAATGTTAATGATTTTATTAACATATTAACATATTGTAAATGTGGTCAAAGATTTAAAAAAATATGTATGCCAAGAAATATTATAATGTTCTTTCAAATGCTTTAAAAATTTTAGAATGTGGATCTAAAACTCTAAAAAAAAGTTAAAAGGACAAATTAAAAAAAATAACGTGATCTAAGTACAAATCTTTTATAAGTGATTTTGTTTGTGTTAATTGATTTTATAATATAAAAATGTTTTTGTGTTAAATAACCGTTAAATTTAAATTTTATAATAATAGTACTGAGAGATACAATTTTTAAAAGTATTTACGTATAAGTAAGGAATTAATTTTAAGGACCAACCTATGTACAGGCATTTTTGCCTCCTGTAAGTCCTTCATATTTTGTCTTATATTGTATAATTTTTTAGGGAATTTTGGAAATAAATATGGATAACTTATACTATTAAAACAATAAAAGAAAATGGCACATAGCAGTATAAAAAATTATAATAGACTATTTCAGAAATATTTGCTAACAGTTTTATAGCCGTATCAATGGATAATACAGGTGGTGAGATTGTAAAGAAAGTGACTGTGCGCAATAAGTTAAGAGAGCTAGTGCGCATGCGTTATTTATTTCACTCCGCCTCAGCGTCACGAACTCACACACCTCACTGCCTGTAATCTAGTTACCTTATGTCCAGTCCGTTTGAACTAACCTGAAACAAAGTAAAAACAAACTTTAAATACTTGTATAAGAAAATATTGCAGGAAATGTAAACATTATATAACAGGATGTTTCGCAAAGTTTTCCACGTACTAGGTGTGTTCAGAAAGTAACGAGAATTTTAATTTTTTGAACAAAATATTTATTTATTCTTCTACATTGATGTTGTCGCCTTCAAAATAATCCCCATTGGAGATTACGCCTTGTGACACTGTAACGCTTCTTCCAATCCTCGAAACACTTCTGAAACTCGATCTTTGATATACCCTTTAGTTCTTTCAGCGATGCGCTTCTAATGTCATCTACGGCTGTAAAACCCCTTTAAGGTTTTCTTTATTTTTGGAAATAGGAAAAAGTCACACGGAGCTATGTCTGGCGAATATGGAGGCTGGGGCATCGTTACAGTACTGCTTTAGCCACAAATTCACGAACAATGAAGTGTGAGCTGGTGCATTATCGTGGTGCAAAAGCCATGAATTGTTTTTCCACAGATCCGGGCGTTTTTTCCGGATTGCTTCACGCAAACGGCGTTGAACTTGTAGGTAGTACTCCTTATTAACCGTTTCACCTGGTGGCAGGAATTCATGATGCACTATGCAATTAGTCTAATATCGAAGAACACAGTGACCATAACCTTCACGTTCGACCGCACTTGTCGAGCCTTTTTCGGTCTTGGAGAGCCAGAATGCCTCCACTGGGATGATTGAGCCTTAGTTTCGACGTCATATCCGTAAACCCATGTTTCGTCACCTGTTATAATACGTTTCAGTAATTCTGCATCGTCGTTGACTTCATTTAGTGACTCCTGAGCAACTTCCATTCACCGCTGTTTTTGTTCAAAATTCAACAATTTTGGAACGAATTTCGCTGCCACGCGTTTCATACACAAAACATTGGAAACAATGTCGACATGATCCAATCGATATGCCAACATCATCAGCGACCTCTCTAATTGTGATTCGGCGATTGTTCATAACCATTTCTTTCACTTTTTCCACGTTTTCATCGGTTGTTGATGTGCTGGGGCGTCCAGGGCGTTCGTCATCTTCAACATCTTCACGGCCTTCTTGGAAACGCTTATACTACTCGTAAACTCTTGCTTTACTCATAGCAGACTCACCATAGGCCTTTGTTAACATTTCACACACTTTGTTACACTTTATTCCATTTTTTAGGCAAAATTTGATATAAATTCTTTGATCCATTTCTTTTAACAAACGAAAATAACCGAGCTCATAAAAACACGTCTAACCTTAGTGGCTGTCACAGACAAAGTCAACAATGAAAACAGCTGAAAGTTTTATCATACTTCAAGGGCATGTATACCAATATAATATAAAAAATGTTTGACAATCGGACTCTCCAAGCCCGCGAAATTAAAAAATTATCGTTACTATCTGAACACACCTCGTACTTCGTCTTTTTGTAAGACAAAACAAACTTTATACGTAAGGCTATCGACTATATATTCGATATTTTTTTATATGTTATTCTCATTATTTAAAAAAAAAAAATTATTGTGGATACTCAAAAATTATCGCCATAGCTTTTTTTTGAAAATTGTTCTTTTAGCGTGAACTATTAAATTTATATCAGCTAAAACATTATATTTATCACTGAATACTAGAAATATTATATACACTATATTTTTTTACTTTGTAATTTTATTTAAAATTATTTTTTATTTCACTAAAATTTGCACATTTTTTTTATTTTGACGTGTGTTTACAATTTATATCGGAGGCCATCTTGTTTTGCGATATATTCTTTGTGACGGCCAACTGGTTCCTTGTTTCTTGTTTTATAATTAATTAATCTTCAATGAAAACAATAGAACTTTAAAGAAATCACTGACGAACCTAATCCGAAGTTAGTATTGCGTGGAAGTAATTAAACGAACCTTAAAAGACTAAAATATGTAATTCCAGTGTGCTGTTACGCTGCTTGTGCTGGCAAACTCGCTACAGAAATAAAAAAGGGAACAAAATTGTTGGTAATATATGAAGAAAAAGTAGTTAAACTGCCATTAAAGTGTTATACCAGTAACTATATAAATGCTAAAGTATAGTTTATGTAATATTTGTAGTATTCGGTGAAAAAGGTTACGTTTTATGAGAATATTATTCAAATATTTCTCGCGAAGAAAGCAATTGTCGGAATCGCTATCTTATTCCATAGTAATTTTCGGAAAAATCGCGACATTTTTCGAGTCCTCCTCCCCAAAAATTTTTTCACTATAATATTCATAATAACGTACATTAAAAAAAACAAATCTGAGATAACAGTGGTCACGCTATTCAAAACAGTACCACAAACTTTTTAAAAAATTCAAAATTGTATCGTTTAGAATTACAATTAACGTTATATATCTCAAAAACATTACAAAAACTACGAACTACTTTTTTTATTCTAATGGCGAATAAATTAATGTTTTGTGCAGCGTGAACACGTACTGATGCCTCTCTTCAACTACCTTTTATCACCCCGACATAACCTACAAGTGTTGGATTATGTCAGAAAACCGGAAACAAACAAGATATTCACGCTATAACAGTTAAACGGGACGAAGGATTGCTCGGGGGGAAACAGCAGGACGTCACCTTCACCCAGTGAAACCGAGATTTAATTAAATCCGCGGTTAACTGGGGCGAGTTTTTGTTTACCGCCTCCCCCTCCCCACTCGGCCCGCAACTGCAACGCCAGCTAAATAATTGCGCGAGACTAGTGAGGCGTCTTTACTTCTTATGATAAAACGCTTTATCTAAATAAGGCGTTATCAAAGTGAAAACAAAGCGATCAAGTATCTGCGCATATTGCCCGCAGTAGTTTCGTGACAAACATAACCACAACAAGAAGTAAACGAAGAAACATCTGTTGTTCAAAATCAGCCGTTTTGTGAACATAAATAACAAACCGTGTATAAATATTACGTCGGACGGCCACCAAATGCGAAACGGAGCTGCGCTGTGCTAAGCCAAGACAAGAGGAGCTGAGCTGAAAGAGTGGTGTGTGTGTGTGTGTGTGTGTGTGTGTGTGTGTGTGTGTGTGTGTGTGCGCGCGCGCGCGTTTGTGTGTGTGTGTTTGTATGTGTGCGCGCGCGTGCTTGTGTGTGCGTGTGTGTGTATGTGTGTGTGCGCGCGCGCGTTTGTGTGTGTGTGTTTGTATGTGTGCGCGCGTGTGCTTGTATGTGTGTGTGTGTGTGTGTGTGTGTGTGTGTGTGTGTGTGTGTGTGTGTGTGTGTGTGTGTGTGTGTGTGTGTGTGTGTGTGTGTGTGTGTGTGTGTGTGTGTGTGTGTGTGTGCGCGCGCGCGCTTTGTTATAGAATAGTGCAACTAGTTTATTATATTACCAGTGCAGTATATCCCTGACAAACATACGAGGTAATTTGAACATTGCACGATGTATCTTGTATCATTTAGAATATTTTGTTTTTCGATTATCAATTCAAATGAAGTCGGGGGCTGCATCCCAATATATTTGCAATATACAAATTTCTTTTCTTAAGTTACGACATCCTGCAGTCTAGTTCCCTTCTTAACTGACCACTCCTTTTAGATTGTAAATTTTTTTGAAACTTGGTACAAAACTCGATTTCGTACCGAAACCTGCATGAATTAAAATTCCGCAAATGAATCTAACGGAGGTTAGGTTAACTTTTTTCTATTTTCAATAATTCGAAAGTTTGTTTATGCAGATTTTAGGTGCTAACTATGACGGAGAAATTAAAGTTTCGAAAAAGTATAAGTTAAAAACACGGTGAGTTAGAAGTGAATACTTTTATCCATTTTTTTAACTTTCTAAAATCAATACAAACCCTCTTTTACAACGTGAAATTGCCTTGTATAACCTAAAATTACATACACACGTAATACATAACACCTGTTTAAATATTGCTACGTAACACTTGTAATACAACACTTACATAATTGTAGTTTCTATTGTTAACAAAACGTATAAGCAATACTTCAATTATTTTAACACTTATTTCATTCTCACTTTTCATTATAAGAACTAAATAGTCAATCTGGTCAGGTCGCTTGATTTTGTAATACATAATATTGTAAGTCACTGACTGGCATCAATAATATTTCACATATCTATATCGTAACCTGGGCAACTTGAAATAAGTTTAGATGCATGGTCATCTTAGCGAGGGAAGCGGAGTCGGCTTTAAAACCGAATCTAGACATAGTCGAAGCTATGCGCGCTTTGAGTGGCCGTGCGTACATTTAAAACGGTATATTAGGTTTTAAATGCGTATACACAGATTCATAACTGAACTCGATGCTCTACGAGAGTGAAAACAAAACAAACACGAGCGGCCATCATGTAACAGCCCAGGCCCGAGACTTTGAAACGAGATCGATTTCGTACACGAATTGGACACGGATGTTCCGACCCGTTCACATATATTGTATGCTTAGTAGCAAGCTCACGTCGCAATTTTAGCAAAAACAAGTTCGTTAAACAGAATAATTCGTTAACAGTTTCAAAATGGCGGTCATTTAAAATCTTTAAAAAATCAAGACTTTTTTATTGAATAAAAAAAATGATTTCAATTTCCGAAATCAGCGTTAAAAACCGCACACATTTTGAATTTTTAAAACTCGTTGAAATTGAGAAATACGGCGGTCAGGGTTCATTTTCGTATTGTCAGTGTAATTTATAAAAGTTTAAAACGGTAAAATATAGGCACATTTTAATGCTGATTATGAGAGTGAAATTATAATTTTAAAAAACGGTAAGGTAAAGGAAAATTGTTTCCAATCATGTCGGCGAGACAAGTGCGTGCCGCGATTATTTCGACTTCGTACAGTCAGTAAAGTGTAAAATCACTAAAATAGTGACAGTTAAACAGGCTTAAACTCTGCGCCTATTTCTCTACCCATCACTGAAACGCAAGTTTATTATACAAGTCACCTCTGCCCATTACAGATAACACAATGACATGTTAATTTTAACACGTATTTCCTATTAACAACAGGTGTCAACTCAGCAAGGCCTACGTGTAAGTGTGACCTTGACAATAAAATCAATAAACCTTGAAGCCTAACAATACACATCAAATGGCGTCCAATTAATGTCAATACCCCGGTATGGTTCTTCTTGACCACTATAATGCAAGGTTAAACGTTCCGACACTGTAAACTGTTTTACTACAAGAGCAAGGCCGCAGTATTACGAACATTAAAAACCTGTCTGTCTGTCTGTGTACACATTAGTAACCAACATATGAATACAGTTGTTTAAAACAAATATAAATTGAGAAGGTAGTGTAAAAAAACATTGTGAAATTAATAACACCTAACTAAAGTTAGACTGTGTTAGTTCCAATACAAAATAGCATTTATTCAAGACAGTACATGATTGGGTTCACAATAAAACATTAAGGTATCAAGACTTACTACTTACAATTTTACAACTTTCGTCTGTCTATAATTTTTGGAAAATCTACAATAATCTGTTGACGTTACCTCATAGCTGCAGCATTTAACCTTACACTGCTCATAGAATTCCTTAAGTAGATTTTCACTTGCTTTAGGGTTAAAGTCGCGATGCGTTGTACTTGTGTTGTGGTTGCTTCTACCATAGTATAGAAACAGACTAGAACTACAGCCACCATTATAAAAAGTGAGCTCGATATTAGCGGCTAAAGTTCAAGTAATATCGAACGCTGCAAGACGACACTAGTAGCGAGCGCTCGTAAAGCTCTCTTAAGGGTTATCATTCCAGTGCCTCAATATTCAATGCATTTAATTAAAATGAAGCAATGATATTTATCGTCTTCTGCTTTCTTGCCATTGTTAAATAACAAATTAACTTACTACTATTAATTACTAATTTTTTCACAACTTTTTAAAAAAATTTTGGACGCCTTTTAAACACGGCCCTACAAAGGCTAATGGGAAATACGGCCCAAAGTGGCAGTCCTACACGTAAAAATACTACGTTTGAGGTCATGATTATTGGGCTAGATCAGCATATCTAGGGTCCGTAGGAGTTCGTATATAGGAATACTGGTTTGACGTTCTTATCGTGTATTGAACTTAATAATATACTACATTCGTTTTAACTTTGTAATTTAATTTTTCACTGCTCCTGATTGCTACCTGGACCGGAATCCTTTCTCAACAAGCACGTCCGCGCTTCAGGCAGACTGTGGCCCACAACAAACCTTCTGCAAGCCTACAATATATTTTTTTAATTTACAATTAGCATATTCTACTGGCCAACAAGGTAAGGGTGTGTGTGTGTGTGTGTGTGTGTGTGTGTGTGTGTGTGTGTGTGTGTGTGTGTGTGTGTGTGTGAGAGAGAGAGAGAGAGAGAGAGAGATTTGATTCAAACTTGGCAAAAAAAAAATGATTTTGGTAATAGTTCGAACATGTTGAATCGGTTCAATACGTAAAAATCGCTTTTTAAATTTGATTCTAAAATCGCAATCAGAGTTCAAATCTGCAAAAATCAACGTATATTTTTCTTATCCTGCAATGAAAATTTTAAAAACAGGTTTTAACGTTGATCACAACAGTGATATCAGATTTTCTAAAGAGTGTAAACTAAGTTAATTTTCTTAACATTACCATCCATAGATTTTATTTTATCTTATCTGTCAGCGTGCGTGCTAGAAAACCATGCACAATAATTGCACAAACTATCTCACAAAAAGCTTATGGACGATAAACGTCCCGAGTCGGCTTCATTTTGAGCAAAGTCGTTTTCACATTTTTTATTCGGAACACCGCACCGGGCAAATAAATTTTGTTTGGGCAGTTGGATATGTATAGCGGGAGGTTTTTTTTTAAATCGAAAACTGTCATTAAAAAAATTATTTTGACTAATGTCCTATAGTATAGGCAAACCGATGCAGAATAATACAATTTTATCACAAGCCACTACTTACAGATGCACAGACAGACAGACAAATATTAAAGGAAACTCTATTTTTTGGCAAATTTTCATTGGAAAATGATCTATTCTAATAGAGCTGCCATCATGGTAAGAACCATACTTTGAAATGAGCGTCAATTCCGATCTCTCACTTTTTGAGGGATCGTTTATATATATATATATATATATATATATATATATATATATATACGCGCGCGCGCGCTCACGTGCTAGCACGTTAACGTTAACAATTTTGGTCCGATTTTGTGGCAAAATTTGCCTCAAAAATCGATTACTATGAAAGTAACTTGGGCAAATTATTTACTAGCGAAATTCGTTTGACAGTTTCAAAAACATTTTTGATTTTTTTTTTTGAAATCTGATTGTAAATAGCGTACTTGAATTTTCAAAAAATCAGATGAAATTTAATTTCACAGCGGTCAAGCTTGATTTTCGTATTTGCAATGTAATTTGAAATTTCGAAATCGTAATACATGTACATTTAAATGCTGATCATGATGGTCAAATCAGAATTTCAAAAAAGGTTAGGGCGGAGAACAATCTTTCGGCAATTCGCTTCTATCACGTGAACGATACAGCACGAAGGAGGTTGAAAACGAACAGATGCATTAAATATGCCAGATCGATTTTTTCTCTTTTTTTACTTTTCGATCACCCTGTACGAATGGCGCTTTGTGCAACGCTGCCTAGGAAACCTTAATCCTCTGTTTCCATGGTAACCTTTTCAGTGACGTCATTTACGACCGCTAAATCGCGTCACCGATACAGTTAGCCTACGCGAGGAATCAAAGCTTTCACTGTTAATCTCCCAATAAACGTTCGGCTGATTGAACCGCGTCACAACGGAAACGAGTTTTGAGAAAATTTAACAGCGTTTATTTTCGTTGTCATTAATTTGCGACCAACGGTAACAGTACTAAGAAAATTAATATGCTTAGCGCAGTTGTTTATTAGCGGCTGTGTCGTAATACGAGGGGAAAACAATGATTGCACGAGTTTAAAATAGGTCTACAGCAAGGCCATCTCTCGAGAAAAGTACAAAAACAATACATAAACTCTTTACGATTCAAATAATA
The DNA here is from genome assembly GCA_022606455.1 of Callitettix versicolor. Taxonomy (NCBI): domain Eukaryota; kingdom Metazoa; phylum Arthropoda; class Insecta; order Hemiptera; family Cercopidae; genus Callitettix; species Callitettix versicolor. The sequence continues at coordinate 25,395,533 of CM040185.1, read as the reverse complement.
GCAGTACGCAGAAAGATGGAAGCAAAATATTCTATTTTCGAAAATCTTATTTCACTATCATAAACAGCAATATAATCAGCTTACGTGAAGGCTTTTTTTAAACATTCAAAATGTATCGGAAATTCTAAAGATGAACCCTCACCGCCGTTAAATTAGATTTTTTAAGTTTCAAAGAGCTTTATAAATTTAAAACCATAATTTATCCGGTGTTTTAGCGCTGATTAGGGTGAAGAAAAATTTTCCAAAAATATTACAAATAATTATGAATTTTTACAAATTTAAAGTAGTCGCCGTTTTGAAACAGCTGAACGAATTTTGCTGGTTGAAGAACTTGATAAGCTTGTCCAACAAGAATCGATTTTCGGTCAAATGCCAAGCTCGAATCAAGCCGGACCAAAAATTTTAACGTGGGGTGCGCACCCTCCCTCCCACGCTCACCTACTCAAACACACACACACTCACTCACTCTCACACACACACACAAACGCGCGCGCGCGATGATGAAAGAGCGAGGATCTACTGGTGCAAGCGAAGTGCTGAGCCGCTCATAGTTATACAGAGGAGCGAAATCGAACCCTGGGGACATGGCAGCGACAGTGGGACGAATCAACGAATGGACGATGGACATACCAACTCATAGGTAATATATCCAGGGTTGGTGCAACAGGGAGCATGGGGAGGTGGACTTCTATCTCACACAGATTCTCACTTGACACGGTTGCTTCCTAGCTTACTCGTTCGTTTCAGGTTGGAAACAGACTCGGCTTGTCCCTCCTGTCTTCCAGCAGTCGAGGAAGATGCGGAGCATGTGTTTTTCCGGTGTCGAAGATTCGACGAGGAAAGGATGAAGCTGCAAACATATCTGCGTGGCAGCATTACACCGGAAAGTCTGGTTGCGACAATGATGGCTTCAGAGGCCAACTGGAGGGCCATTACGGGATTCGCTGCAGTTGTCATGAAGAAGTTGAAGGCTGAGGATCGAGAAAGGCTCTAGACGAGTAGGCGATCAACCAGTCCACCTTCCCACGAAGTAATGCCTGGCGGCTGTTCCGTTGGGGGAGTTTAGAGAAGAGGAATGCTTTTGGTGGTTTTTTAGTGGTTATTAATATATCTTAACTTGAGTTTGAACTAAAATTGAGTTCCACAGTTTGGAGCAGTGGCAGTACTCTATCCCAGGTAGTCTATAAAAGATTTTCCCACTTTTCTATCGCAACACACACACACACACACAAGAGCGTTAACGGCAAGGGTAAAACTTATGGCAATAACTCCAGTCTCGAAACAACGACGTTGACGTGCCTCAGCTCGGAAAGGCAGCTGACTGACCGGTGCTTTATCACCTCGGATTCTCCAAATCTTTTTTTAAAATTTAAATGACATAAAACACATGAAAGAAAAAAATATAGATTCATGTTTTTACGATTACCACGCCTGTAATTTCATACAGTGAGAGATTGAAAACATTTCATTTTAATTTTCACTGAATTTACCTCCACAAAACACCAGCTTGTCGGATATGAGAAAGTTTGTGCTACGTTCTCGTACCATTAATTTTTATCAGGCTTGATGACGGGACGAAACGAGCTCACAGTTCGTCGAAAGGTATAAAACAGAAAAGTAAACTTTCCAATTGACTTTACAATACCCCTGAACAGAGTATCTGCTCTACAGGCTACAGTAGTTTGTTGGTCGAGGGAAGAGTTATGTCAATATTACGTTAACGGAGATTACGCAGCTACTGTAAACAGTATAGATTGCATTCAGTGTCAAGTGTACGGACACGGACATGACACTGACAGATCTGTGATTGTAAAGAGTTTGCACTGTGACCGCAATGCGGCACAACCCTTTGACGGAGCCCACACCCTAACTTCCATTCAAAGTTTTTTTTGTCGCCATCTTAAAACGTAAAATCAACCTGCAGCTCAGCCCGGAACCCAGTTTTACGAGTACTATTAGTTTAAAACAGTACGGTACGCAGCTGTCTCGCTGACATGATAGAAGCGAATTTCCAAAAGTAATTTTCCTTATGCTAATCTTTTTTAAATTTTGATTTCCAACATCATAATCGGCATTAAAATTAGCATATATTAGCTTCTAAACTACAAATTGCTTTGAAAATACTGTACTAAAACGAATCCTGACCGCCGTCAAATTGAATTTTTTAATTTCAAGGTATTCTGAAAATTCAAAATGCTAATTTATGGAGTTTTTAACGCTGATTACGACAATGAAATCACAATAAAAAAATTAAGGTAAAAAAGTTAAGAATTTTTAATGGTCGCCATTTTGAAACTGTTGAACGATTTGTGCTGAGTAAGTATTCTGTCCAAGTTATTATCATAATAGATTTTTGTGCCGTCTGAATCAAAATGGACTAAAATTAAGAACGAGAGTGTGCTAAAACACACACACACACACTCTCTCTCTCTCTCTCTCTCTCTCACACACACACACACACACACACACACACACACACACACACACACACACTGGAAGACTTTTTAAAAAATGATCTGGAGGTCAGAATCAGTGATTATTTGAATGTCCCGGATCTCCGTGTGCAGTTCATATTTCCAGCTGTAAGTTGCTAATAATATTTCAACGAATATTTTACTTCACAACAGCAATACAAAAACTAATCCTGAACTTTATAACAATTAACAATTGTATAACAATTGTATTTTATTGACAAAAATTTATTTAAAGCGAACTACGAAGCCATATTTACGCAGACTTCAACGCTGATTGAATCACGGCGATGGAATCAGATTTCCGAAAAACTTAAACTAACTACCTTGGTGCAATTTTTATTACGTAGAACGGCCGCCATTTTGAAACGGTTGAACGGATTTTTCTGGGTAACGAATTTGTCCGAACTGTATTTGAAATTATTTTTTGTGCGAAGTTTAAGAAACAAAAATGGCGAAAAACTGTCTACTATTTGGATGAGTTCGTTACCCAGCGAAATTCGCTCAAAAGTTTCAAAATGGTGACCATTCTAAATTTTTAAATAACGTTATCGTTGTTTTTCACAAATTTCGTGTGTCTTTCGCTTTTGAAAACAGTGAAATAATATTTTTGTGGTCCAATGATGATGTTACGTCATTGTCAACGGTAATTATGGCTACAGCCCTCAAGTAGTTTTTCACTCGCCTTATGGGTGAATTCAGAGAATTATGTTGTGATAGGAGTTTGTACTTAAAATGAAGCAATGACACTTACCTTCAAAATTCTGTCTTGCCATTGTTAAATAGAAAATTTCTAACTATTTCTACTAACTTTTTCCGAAACTATTTTAAAATTTCTTAAAACTTCTTTTTATTTTTGGTACCCTTACTTTTTGCGCCTCACCCCAAAAAAGGAAATACGGCCTTGTTTAACAGCCCAATTTGGCAGACCTACATGTAAAAATACGTTTGAGGTCAAGATTATTGGGCTAGATCCGCATATCTAGGGTCCGTAGGCGTACGTATATAGCGAAACTGGTTTGACGTTCTTATCGTGCATTGAACTTAATAATATACTACATTCGTTTTAACTTTGTAATTTATTTTTTCACTTCTCCTGATTGCTACCTGGGCCGGAGTCCTTTCTCTATTAGCACGTCCGCTCCAGGCATGCTGTGATCCACAACAAACCTTCTGCAAGCTTGCTACACACACACACACACACACACACACACACACACACACACACACACACACACACACACACACACACACACACACACACACACACACACACACACACACACACACACACACTAGGGCTGTACAGAAAGTAACAAACGTTTTGACCTATTGTGGCAACGGATGGAGCTACAGCCGCCATCTTGGTGTCACAACGTTCCTACACTCCGTACGCATCCAGCTATGGTAGCCTGAGACCTGAGACTTTTACTTTGCTCTCTGTGACGTGATAACTTTGCGCTGCACTCGTGAGGTGCGTTCTGTGATTAGGTTTTGTTGGCAAAAAAAAAAAAACAAACATATTGAAATTTATCGCCAACTTTGTGATATGTATGTACAAGGAATAATGAGTGAAAGCCCAGCGAGGCAATGGTGCATTGACTTTAAAAGTGGTCGCATCAATGTTCACGATGAGGACCGCTGTGACCTATCACTTTGACTGATGAACTGGTGATGAAAATCAACGACAGAATTCATGAAAAATCGCCATTTCACGGTTAGGAAATCCCGCACTTTCCCCTAAATTATATATATATATATATATAGGCCTATATATAATTTTGAAATTAGTATATTTCTATTGGCCAACAAAGTAAGCGTGCGTGCGTGTGTGTTAGCACGTTAACGGCTTGCTGTCGTTCGATTTTTATTTAAAATACGTAAAACGAACCCGACCGTAATAAACAAAATTTGTCTTTAAGTGATTTGTAACTTTTAGAAATTCGCTCCCATACGCCAGCGAGACAGCGTATAGTTGTGAGTGAACTACTGTTACACTATCGCCCTTCTCTTTCTGTCTTTGTGTTCTGTATGAATGCACGTTGCACAAGCCCAGTCACACCGTGCGATTAGGTAAGGATTAGAAAGCACGTTATTTGCAACACGGCGACCGGTCCGGTGTGTCCGACAACCGGTTCCTTCGCCGCGCTAGCTCAGCTTCCTTCCTTTGTTGTCGGTTGTGTGCAGAGTACTGGTTGCGGTAAACATAACCTATATTTCTTAACAAGTACGGCAACAGCTGTTAGCTCGGCTCATCTGCGCGTGCGCTAGAGGTAATCGCGAAATTAAAACACTAATTAAATATTTACAACACACGTTTCAACAGTCACCTCAATGACAATGCAAAATTAGAACAGCTGATTTAGGTCAGCTGATAGAGACTAGCGCTCAAACCGTATGCATTGGAACGTCACTCAGCCTGCGATGAGGAAAATATTATGCGCATTGTTTCTGTTTACCCTTATAAATTTCTAATATACGGATTTTTTTGTGTTTAACGTAAGACTATTGTGCACGCTTGGGCTAATGCAGACGATGGGATGATTTATAGCGTATGAAAATGTCAAGCCCTGGCCGGGAATCGAACCCGGGTCCTCGGGGTGAAATCCCAGTACGCTATTAACTAGGCCACCGAGGCGGCTCTAATATATGGAATAAACACTACTGTCGGTGCATTCAAGTCTCGATTTATCTTACTTCCCGGTGCACGGTTTTGTAAAATGATAAAATCAAAATATATTTTAGTATTATTGTGCGATCAGAAGGCACCTGGTATAGTAAGTTCGGTTAATTTAACGGGGGGGGGAAGCCAGGTGACCCGTGTAAGGAAAGCGACTAGGCCTCCCAAATAAAGTGCTTTTACAATGAGCATAGACAGTTTTGTTGTCTCGCAATGAGCCGGCAGAAAGAATATCTGAAATGGAAATGGCCCAGAAGATAAATTACGGACTAAAATGATAACCCTGAAGGGGTTATCCCCCTAAAGCAGTCAGTGCTGTTGGAATGAACATCGGTAGTTCCGTTGCCTCGCAACGAGCCGGCAAAAGAATATTTGAAACAGTAATGACACAGAAGACCAGTTAAGGATTTTTTTAAAAAGCTTCTCCTGAAACCGTGTGCCAGCTAAAGGAATCAGTTCTGTTGGGATGAGCTGAAAGGCCACGTTTAAGGATTGACAAGCTTGTTATGATCATGAAAGGGTCATCGGTGACCGAGGACAAATACTAAAACTCTTGTCCTTAAGGAATCAACCACCAGACAACAAAAGTTTTGATGTGTCTGAAAGAGCCTGCAGAAAAAATATCGGAAGTGGTTTGACTCAGAAGAAAACAATGAAAAATTGAAATGGTTGTCTTGAACTGATCACCTTCTGAAAACAAAGAAGGCTGTTTTGTAATGATCGTTACGGACTGAAACGTTTGTCCTAAACGAGTCAATCTTCAAACAGCAAAAGGGATTTCGTTGTGATGAAATCGTTTGGAGAAACAAATATATTAGAAAAGGGAATGACACATCATTCCGAGACTGAAGGAGTCAGCTCTCTCTAAGAGTCAGTGGTGTTGAGTTAAGCCACGATTAAGGATTGAAACACTTAAGTGATTAGCCGAAAGACGACAGTTACGTTGCAATGCTTGTCTTGAAGGAATCATCTTAAGAAAATACAAAAAGTCGCGTTACCCCAGAACTGGCAGGCAGAATGAATATCGGAAAAGTGTTTTAATAAATCATCATTTCGTCAGCGCGTTTGTTGTATCAATGTTCCTCTTTCATTAAATTATACAACAGAAATACTTGAAAATATTACGCCAACATTTATTATTTGACTATGCAATCAGCAATATCCATCAAGCGAATTCTTTCCGCTACTGTGCTCCTGAACTCCGACCACTGCTTGCCAGCCAACACTGTTAATTATGTCAAGGAAACGAACCTAGCAAATAACAATACCGTACTGCACAGTTATAGTAGAGTATTAACGAATGATATTATCTGCAAATAGCGTGTTTGCAGCGGTAAACGCAAGTTGTTGAGGTTAAGTTAAGTAAACGTTCTGGGCAACTGAGCTGTAACTTTTGTTAATGACCTTGTACAATTTAAATACACAAAATTATTGGTTTTTACACTTAATTGGCGTGTAGTACGGCGATCGAAAAACAGAGGTAACCATTAATTTCAGCTCCTACTTTCGTTCAGATGTTGAGCTAGCCTACAGCACACACATTTTGTATCTGTATTTCGCTGATATTTTTTCTCGTATCTTTTTACAAACCCTTATCCTTATATAGCCTTCTTCCTCGGCCGTTCTATCTATTTCACACTATAGCTAGCAACCGGGTAAAGTAAGATCAAAAATCAAGTACAAAAAATTGATCTTTTTTGAAGTGACTACTTCTTATCGCGGGGTATGGGTGATGTTTTGCACGGGAAAAAATTCAGTTTGCCGTCACGTTACGTAATAACACATCATACGAGCACTCTAGTGAACGTTATTATGCCAAACATTATTATTACAAGCATTATTACAACACATTATTATTTTTTAATAATTAATAAAAAAAATTGGAGTGAAAACTTGTATGGTCGCGATTGACAAAACATGAGTATAAACATTTGCTTTCACGTCACGCTTGAATCCGTAATGCATACCTCACAGCATATATTGTTCTTGTGTGTATATATAGACTGGAAGTGACTACTTCTAAACAGCTGATTTCGCACAATAGCTTCAATATCATTGCAATTCAGGTTTTGTTTATTGTTCTGTTGATTTTCTAAATAAGTGTAGTTAAATTATTTAATGTATATGGCCAATACAAATTCCTGAATGCCAGAATCACAAATGCATTTATTATTATATTTAGACAGTATAACTGTCAAAAGTAGGGTTATGAACTGATTAATTATTAAAGTCCCTTATATAGCCTAAGGTTCTCAAATTTATAGTCTGTGACAGTTTAAAGTAATTTTTAAGTTGTGTATCTACACATACTCGAAATTTAATACGAAGATAATTTTCAAGAGTTGCCCTTTCCTGAAAGCATGCAAATTTTTAAAAAAATAATTAAATCATAATAGTATAAAAATATACAGTCAGGCATGCCAAAAGAGGTAGTCACTTCTGTCGGCCAGTCTCGCACTGACTTTTTCTTGCTGTTCGGAGCTATATCTATAAGCAATAATTTGCGAATATTCATGGAAAATGAGCTATTCGAGGCAATCACGCTAAGATGCTGGCCCGAGACCACCGATTTTGACCTCTAGAATGGGGTTTTAAAATTAAATGAAATTATTTACTACACAAATAATGGATCTGTGCTCATTGCCCGGAGGGGAGTGGGTTCTTACAATTACAGTCACATTTTCCAATCGCAATTCAGTAAAAAACTACTGTCAGTAAGCAAAATATCAAAGTAAAATTTGTTGAATCAGAATTATAACCGTCTGACAGCAACTTATAATAAAAAAAGTTTTAATGGAACCCGATATCCCCACGGAATATTTAGGCCTCAACATCGTCCGCAACCGTATAGCTTTGGCTGTAACCAGACCGTCAGACGGATTTCAAAGCTGCAGACAAAGGGGTGGTGTGGGGCGGGGTGGGTCATTACTTGCCTTCTCCGGCCAATCTCAATAAAAACTAAACTCAAAAAGCAATTAACTGGATTGTAATGAAAAAGACTTTCTTACAAATGTAATTTTATTTCAACGTGTATTGATCCCTGGTTAAACCTTTCACAGAACTTGCTAAATTTGTGTCGGAGAATCTCTATTGGAAAATTAAGGTATTGGGGTTGCCACCGTGGTAAGGCTTACATCAGATATATGAATATCTTGTATGAAATGTATAAACCTATTTCATCGTAGAAGTATAAAGAACCTATTTCATCGTAGAAGTATAAAAAACCTACTTCATCGTAGAAGTATAAAGAACCTATTTCATCGTAGAAGTATAAAGAACCTATTTCATCGTAGAAGTATAAAAAACCTATTTCATCGTAGAAATATAAAGAACCTATTTCATCGTAGAAGTATAAAGAACTTATTTCATCGTAGAAATATAAAGAACCTATTTCATCGTAGAAGTATAAAGAACCTACTTCATCGTAGAAGTATAAAAAACCTACTTCATCGTAGAAGTATAAAGAACCTATTTCATCGTAGAAGTGTAAAGAACCTATTTCATCGTAGAAATATAAAGAACCTATTTCATCGTAGAAGTATAAAGAACTTATTTCATCGTAGAAATATAAAGAACCTATTTCATCGTAGAAGTATAAAGAACCTACTTCATCGTAGAAGAATAAAGAACCTATTTCATCGTAGAAATATAAAGAACCTATTTCATCGTAGAAGTATAAAGAACTTATTTCATCGTAGAAATATAAAGAACCTATTTCATCGTAGAAGTATAAAGAACCTACTTCGTCGTAGAAGAATAAAGAACCTATTTCATCGTAGAAATATAACGAACCTATTTCACCGTAGAAGTATAAAGAACCTATCTCATCGTAGAAATATAAAGAACCTATTTCATCGTAGAAATATAAAGAACCTATTTCATCGTAGAAGTATAAAGAACTTATTTCATCGTAGAAATATAAAGAACCTATTTCATCGTAGAAGTATAAAGAACCTACTTCATCGTAGAAGAATAAAGAACCTATTTCATCGTAGAAATATAAAGAACCTATTTCATCGTAGAAGTATAAAGAACCTATTCCAGTATAAAGAACCTATTTCATCGTAGAAGTATAAAGAACCTATTTCATCGTAGAAATATAAAGAACCTATTTCACCGTAGAAGTATAAAGAACCTATCTCATCGTAGAAATATAAAGAACCTATTTCATCGTAGAAGTATAAAGAACCTATTCCAGTATAAAGAACCTATTTTATCGTAGAAGTATAAAGAACCTATTTCATCGTAGAAGAGTATCGTAGAAGTATGCCTACTGATAGTGAGAGAAATCGAAGTGTGTGTGTGTGTGTGTGTGTGTGTGTGTGTGTGTGCGTGTGCGCGCGCTTCCATATCTATGGAAACCAAAATATTTTGACTAAACTGAAAAGTATGTTTGATCTCGGAATAAACATTTTTTTTCAAAAAAGGTTTTTCGTTCCTTTTGGCCAAAAAATACGTTTGAAGCAGGATTTTCAAAAAATTCGCTCCATGAATTTTGATAAAATTTTGCTATAATGTAGCCCACAAGTATTAAAACAAAATTTTTAAAAATCTGGTTCTAAAACTATCGAAAAAACAAAAACTGAAAAACGTCAATATTTCTCAAAATCGGTTCATCCGATTTCAATCAAACTTCCATCATAAATTAAGCTTCATAACTCAAGCGACTGCACCGAATGTTAAGTAAAATGAAGTGACATTTACGGTTCGCGAGTGAAACGGGAGGAGGGAACAAAAATATATTCTGACGCACTGAACGCACGAAACAATGCAAGAGTTATCTTTTCCGCAGTAACAAATTTCCATGCTACTTGTACCGTGTTATAATTTTACCAACACGGTGCTTTTCCAAAGCTTATCCTTATCACTTGACTTAAAAAACACCAACAATCGCCTACTTCCAGGTCTTATCAGTGATGATAGCACAAGTCCAGCTTCCTGTATTCAAGCTTATCAAACTACCGATAACATGTCACATTTCTGTGTTCATTGTTTTGTTCTAATTCGAAGATCAAAAACATCATGTTCCAAAGAAACCGTTACATTGATATTTACAAAAATCTAAGAACTACCGCAGCCTGTATCGCAGGGCAATCTTGTTCGTCCAAAATGCAGTAATGGAGTGCAAAAGAATAATGGCCAAACCATATATCGGTGCTCTTATATTCGTGTAAGGTCAAAAAACGTACGACCTCAAACCTGTTTTTATCAAAAAGGTTGACTTACAGCTCTGGGATCAGTTTCATTCAATTTTTTATGTCAAAAACCATAACAAACCATCAAGATTACCTTTTAATTCAGATTCCTAGAATTTCAGTATGGCTTGATTTGTTTCATTTTCCACGAATCATGGCAAAAGTTTCACCAGTTGTAACTCGCTAACGAAGCGTTTCCAGAACCATGTTTATATAAACTTTTTCATCATTTTCACTGGTAGAACTCGCCCTGCAATTCTTTCCGTTTATTCCTTCCTTCGTGCGTGCGTGAGGGCGTGCGCGTGTGTAAACGCTCCCGTTTTACGTTTGCAATTTTGGTTAAATTGATTCAAACTACATACAATAATCGATTATGATAATAGCTTGGACAAAATAGTTAACCAGAAAAATTGGTTCAACAGTGTCAAAATGGCGTTCATTTCAAATCTTTAAAAATTATACATTTTTTGCCCTAATTGTTTATGGAAATCTGATTTTATTGTCATAATCACAGTTAAATTATTAAAATGCGTAAATCAGCATTTTGAATTTTCAGAATATGTTGAAATTAAGAAATTTAATTCGACGGCGGTCAGGGTTCATTTTTGTATTTTCAAAAATTAAATTTTCAACACTTTTTTGAAAAATCTGATTTCACCACAGTAATCTTAACTTTAAATCTTCACTCGTTCAGCGGATAGTTGTTTCCGTATCACGCTAACTTTGCAGGAGGGACAGAACGAACGTCAAGGATTGTTTTTTCAAGTTCCATCGTTAGCCTGTACACAAACACCGAGTCCAGGATCAAAGGATTGTCTTGAGCAGACGTCCAGCAGGACGTAAACAATGTCGGGTCGATGGACTTCCCGGACGGCAAATTAGAACTCTTAAAACCAATATACAGCTTCTATCAAACAGTTTGTAAAGCGCATATCGTTGGCCACCTGGCGTAATCCCTTCGCACGCACACTGACACATGTTCTGTCTCAAACAAGCTGCCTAATTAGTGACTCACCAAGCGAACAATTTTGATAGTGGCGCTCTCTATCTCGCTGAATTTCCAAAAAGCATTAATATCTCAAAAATAATTCTTTTAACACAATTTTTTGAACATATGATTTAGCTGACGTAATTAGTCAGCGTTAAAATCTGCACAAATTAGCATTAAATGGTTTGGCACACATCGTTTTTGGCATTATCTTAGACAAATTTGTTAATTAGAAAATCCGTTCAATAGTTTCAAAATGGTGGTCATTTATTTATATTTTTTAAAAATTCGTAACTTTTTTGTCTTAAATTGAAAAAATCTGATTCCACCGTCAGAATCAGAGCTAAAAACTGCACAAATGAGCACGTTAAGAACTTGAAATCCGTTGAAATTAATAATTTTAATTTGACGTCGGTCAGGGTTCATTTTCGTATTTTCTATTGCCTGTAATATAAAAGTTTAAATTAAAAATGCTAGTATATGCAGACTTTAATGCTGTTTTGATGGTGAAAACCGAAGTTCATAGAATGGTAACATTAAAAAAAAAAACTTTTCGAAATTCGCTTTCATCACGTCAGCGAGACATTTTCGCCGATTATTATTTATTCTCGCCGATATGAGAGCGTCCCGAGATTATTTTCAATTTGCTTACGAGCGGAAAAAATTATTAATTTCATTTTTTTTGTACTGGTTTGAGTAGGATAATGTCATATTTATAGAGTCAAAACTTAACAATAACGCGATTTTCCGAACTACGGTTGTGTTTTTACCGTTTTTCGATAGCTCCCAAACCAAACCTTTTTGGATTATAACGACCCACAGGTATTTGGTTTGGGTACTGAAATACTACTCGTAAACAAAATTTAGCCGTAATCGTTTGAAACGATTTTCAGAAAAACCGTTTTCACAGTTTTTGCCCACGTAATGGGAAAAACCACACCTAAATATTAAACGTCATAAACACCTGTCAATTAGTCTCGGACACACACAGACATTCCTCAGTGGATCTGAAAACAGGAAGACCCTACAAAATCTTAAGACTGATTTATCACTTTCACGGTAAACAAATACCAAGCAAATCTAATTAGAAAACGCCAATGGCAGAAATACAGTACACTCTCAAAAGTATAAATAATTGAGTGGGTATTGTACAGCAGAAATGTACTTTCTCTTCCGCCTTAGATGACAAACAAAATACAATACAATACACCGAGACGCAACACATTGTCGTCCCATAATCACCAAGGCATTGAATATTTCATTTACGGTTTCTCTAGTACGTCTCCGCTTCTATTCGGGTTTACGAACTGATGAAACAAAATGCACTGCCATTGAGATAGCACGTTGCTTTACGAGTGCCTTCGACGAAAGATTTTAATCATGTTAGCACCTCGAATCTTTGCAAAACGTTTTGATCTGAAACAAATGATAAATAAACGTGGCAAATAATCTACAAAAAGATTTTCTAAAACTCAGTTATTTAAACGACAAATCTGGTTTGGAAGCTATACTAAGAAAATTAGCTTAATTTCTAAAAATGGCATTAATTTCCCTCAAAATTTTATCTTTAATGAAGATTCATATTACTTTAATGGTTTCCAATACGCACTAAAACAAGTCGTACCTTATTACTCTTTATAGACAGGGCTGCCATATCCCGGTTTCACTGGGAGAGTCCCAGTTTTGGGATCTTGTCCCGGTGTCCCGGCCGGATTTGTGCAACAGGAAAAATGACAGGAAAATCAAAATTGTAACAAAAACACTCAATATTTATATTACAAAAGCCAAGAGTGACTAGTTTTTAACAGTAATTGGCTATACGAGGTAAGCTATTAGCCTAAATAACGACTCTGACGTAAATAAATTTATTTTCATTTTATACATAATTACTTATTATCACCTTCAATATACACCCCATCTCTATCCCTACAACACTCCATGCGAATTTTCATTGTTGGGAAACAGTGCTGGAAGTCATCTTCTGTCAACTCCTTCAGGACTCTTGCCGCTTTCACTTTTACAGCTTCCACTGACTCAAATCTCGTCCCTTTTAATGCAGATTTCACCTTACGAAACAGATAGAAGTCAAATAGTGCAAGGTCTGGTGAGTAAAGTGGATGTTCTATCACTGGAATGCCGTACTTGGCCAGGAACCTCTTTACAGATAACCTCTTGGTGGAAAACCCATGATTTGTCTTTCCACATTTCGGGTCGTTTTTCCTTACTCTTTCACGTAGTTTATCAAGTACCTCAAGGTAGTAATATTGATTAATTGTTTGACCTTTAGGAACCCAGTGAAGATACACAATCCCATGAATATCGAAAAAAAAACAATCATCGTTTTAAATTTTGACTTGCTGATTCTTGCTTTTTTTGCTCTCGGTGAAGTTGGGGTCTTCCAATGCATGGATTGGCGCTTTGTTTCCGGATCATAAGTAAAAAATCACGATTCATCACATGATATTATCTTTTCCAATAAATTTGGGTCATTTTCAATGGCATCCAAAGTGTCAGTACATATATTTTTGCGAGTTGTTTGTTGTTCAAACGTGAGAATTTTTGGCACCATTTTGGCACATACTTTTCGCACGTTCAAATTGTCACGTAAAATTTGCCGTACACATTCTTTATCAATGCCTACAGTTTCACCAATTGCACGAATACTTAATCGACGGTCAGACCGAATTAAATTAGCAACATTTTCGACATTGTCATCTGTTTTTGACGACCTGGCCGCGAATCATCTTCAACGTCTTGTCGGCCATCTTGAAAAAGCTTAAACCATTCAAAAACACGTGCCCGCGATAAACATTCACTGCCATACACTTCTTTCAGTAAATTATAAGTTTCAGTAGAGGTTTTTCCAAGTTTGAAGTGAAATTTAACAACAATTCGTTGCTCTATTATTGCACTAACCATTTTTTTCGGCAAAACAAAATAACACTAACGGAAATGAAGGTTATGACTAAACGGTGTTGGTTACACAAACGACCTCGTTATTTAATAGCCACACCTCGTATACTAGCGAGTCAAAACAGAATATTAATTCCGTTGGCAGTGATATAATATCGAATCAGAAAATCGGCGCCTGAGGAAAGTGGAAAGAATATTTTTGTTAATGAATATTTGATAAGTAAAAAAAATCTGATGTGAGAGTGAACTACGCGTATAAGGGCTTCATGTTATGCAAGATTCTCTCTTGCTCAGATTGCAGTGAAAAAATTAAAGACACTGAAAAATCATTCTTGGAAAAGGCATGAATAGTTTGTGAACACAAAATAAGCAGTTCGTTTTTCAAAAGAAAAGAATAATAAAACCGCGTTTAAAAGCTATTAAATAGTAAATATCTTTTTAAAGTTATCTAAAAATACGTATTTTTATTAAGAAGTTTTCAAATTTCCCCGAGGGAAACCACTTTCTTGCCTAATGGGGTGTTCTTCCCCTCCCTAACCAGTAAGTCACTTATTCCGATTTAACTTTGAAACATGGCAAACCTATTTGTAGATCAAATCTCATTCACAAAGGCCTAATTTTTTTTTGATATTTTAAAAAAAAAAAAAATTTATTAGTATTTACTATCTGCCTACAGGACACTAAGTAAATTGTATGGCTAAAATAATGACATGAAAGCACATGTACTCATTGATACGTACAAATAATGAGATTATATAAATAATAATAATAAAATATTGCTACATAATGTTATATCCGTTAGGTCAGCTGTTAATTGTCAGGCAGGTCGCTAGATATTCTCCTCCTGAGTCTTCGTGTTGTCTATCTCATCATTAAATTTTCAGTCAAAACATTTGGATGGGCATTCGATGTCGGTAACTATTGCTATAAGTTTCAATTTCTTCTGTGTTGGTCGAAATATTGAGTTGCTTGTGGATTATTTCATTTGTGATTACTTTTGCAGCTGTTAAGATTAAACGTAGTATCTTAGATTGGAAGCGTTGTAAAATTGCAATATTTGATTTGCAAGCGGAATCCCATAGTTGTACCTCATACGTCCATATTGGTTTCAGTATTGTCTTATATAGTAATATTTTGTTATTGGTTGAAAGTTTGGATTTGTGCCCAATCAGCCAGTACATATTTCTGAGTTTAATACCAAGTGCCTAACTTAAAACCTGTAACTTTAAACCTTCGTGTTTATGTTTTTATGTTAGAAATACTTAACAACTAAGAAAAAAAAGAGCAAATTCTCTGAGCGGGCAAAACCGAAATGAAACTAAGACTTTTAAGTGATCAGGAAAACATAAGTCATCAAGAAAATATACAGAAAAGTTACACAATAGCTGACAAATACCGTAGCCTATCAGAAAGTGGTGTACAAGAAAACAGTCACTGTACAGATGAAAATGATGATTATTGTTTGTCTTGTACACCACTTTTCTGTCCTATTGTGTGGCTTTTAGTTTGGTTTTCTTGATAACTTATGGTATCCTGATCACATGTAACTCTTAGTTTCATTTCTGTTGATTGCTGAGAGAATTTCTTCTTAGTTGTTAGATATTTTTCAGCATATACATGAAGGAGTTCTAGTTGCATGTTAGGTTTTAAGTTGACACTCGAGAACGAGAAATAATCAATACTCTCGAAAAATGTATTGTATTATACATACAAATGATGGAAAATGTTCGAATAAGCAGTAATAATGACATAAATATCCATCACTGAGTCACAATTTTAAAATACGGCGAAGACAGTTTCACCTCAGGAATACAGAAAGGGGGCACAATATATCTTCAAAGGTAGCAGTGCAATAATAACCATACAAAATCATTCATTCAACAATTTGAAAAACAGAAATCATGTCATCAGGAAAGTCGGTGTAATTTCTCAAATTTCTTCATCAAATGTTGGTCATCATGTATTAAGAATCATACACTCATATCAATGTATTAAATGTGAAATTAAAGAAATTTACATTTGCACAGTAGATCGAAAAACAAATCAAGCCCGACGACGGTCAGGATTTGATTTTCATTTTTCCTGAAACGTACGTTTCTTTGATTTCAAATTTGCTATACTGACCCGAGCAATTAGTTTCCATACGTGATAACAATTTAAGCATGAAATAGCCAGATTTTTGCTACATTTTTCCTGTAACTACTGGACACGATTTGTGGAAACAAAAGCGACCAATACACTTCGTATGGACCAGATCTGACAAAAACTTGATGAAAAAAATATACTTTACAATAAACAGACGGACACAAAATTAATATTAATTCAAACTCAAGCTTCGCCTACTGTAGCCTAACGAGTTTCACATTCAAGCTCCAACTGCACGTAAAGTATTCTTAACCCTCAATAAACTTCATCCACTGCCTGAATCACAACTCATTGTCGGCCATTCCGTTAATGAAATCACCGAGGCATCGACTCTGTTGAATAATTTAAGCCGTTCGTACGTCTCCGCGCAACTTCGGGTTTTACGAGTTCTCGAGTTCCGACAGTAATAAAACATGAAGCATAATCCGCTAAGGCATTAAGTTAAAGAGGCCTCGGGGCTTTACTTAGTGAATAACATCAATATACGTGGGAAGCTGGCGAAGTAAAACGTTACGAAAAACACTGCATTCATTTCATCGATCACGTTACTGCCAAAGGCTTCATACAGTACGACAAAAACGAGCATCGATAGAAAAACAACGATGTTTTGTTGTGTGAAACGTCGGCGTTCTAGAAATGAATAAATTCCTAGGGTTATCTATTTGTGCTGTCTTTATTTCCGAGACGCTCAGTTACGGCGCCTTCTCTAGCTCTAGTTTCTTCACAAAGTCTAGGATTTAGAGAGGTTCTGAGATGGGTAACTTCCCCACTTCTTATTGGTGACTTCCCAGTCCGTTATTGAGGTGTTTACTCTGATAATTCCTTTTCAAATTTTCCCTTTACATTTTAAAGTTAACGAAAGTTAAAGTTGTGTGTGTGTGTGTGTGTGTGTGTGTATGCGCGCGCGCGTCTTAGCACTCTCAAGTTCGCAGTTTTAGACCGATTTGATACAAATTTGACATAAAAATCGAATTTAGTAGTCGAGAGCTTGGACGAATTCTTGAACCAGCGAAATTCGCTTAATAGTTTCAAAATGGCAGCCGCTTCAAATCTTAAAAGTACGTAATTTTTCTGTCTTATTGTTTTTTTTTTTTTTTTTAAACCTGATTTCACAATTGTAATAAGAGTTAAAAGCTGCATTCACTAGCATTTTGAACTTTCAAAATCCGATGAAATTAATTCTAGTTTCACAGCTATCAGATTAAACTGTAAGGCGCATACACATTTTTATGTTTGGCCACCAAATATGTTTGGTACAGTCCGCATAGCGGCAGTGCAGACGACACGGAAGTCAGCTGAGTTTGTATTTGAAACAAGGCACCTACAGACCCTCAACACTTGTACGACCGTTTTAATTGACGTGAGGTTTTCACTAATTGAACTGTGATTACGCCGGTAATAGGAAAAGTAGCGGACATCCGACGCGAATAATTGAAAACCGAAATGCAAAATGGAAATCACTATAATCGGCCTACTGTGCGGGAGATTAGCGAGCACTGGAACTCATGCGTCCACAAAGAATTATTCGCGAATTTCCATTGCAAATAAACTATTGGAGTGGCCATCATGATAACACCCAGACACGGGACCATGAAATGTTCACCGTTTCTGACCAGTACATCGCTTTTTTAGTGGTCGTCAAAACGTCTAACGAGCGTAAATTTAACGGCGTTCGCAATTTTGGTCCAATTTCATTCAAACGTGGCACAAAAATCGATTCTGGTAAGCAGCTTACACAAGTTCGTTACCCAGAAAAATCCGTTCAACGATTTCAAAATGGTGGCTATTTTAAATGTTAAAATATACATCACTTTTTTGCAAATCCGATTCTATCATTTTAATCAGCGTTAAAAATATTAAAATATTCGTAACCTAGCACTTGAAAATTTCAAAATCTATTAAAATTTAGACAATATATAGACTGTTAATTTCGTTATTAATACAGTACAGTACTAAATAGATAAATAGGTTTAGTTGTGACAAAAACTATATGGCTGAAAAAAAACATTGCCTATTAATCTGAGTTGAAACCCGAAATGCAAAATTAAAATCACTATATACGGTTGATTAAAACTTGGTATAAAAATTAATTCTGGTAAATAGCTTGTACAAGTTCGTTATCCCAACAAAATGCATTTAACTTCCAAAATGGTGGAAATTAAAATTTTTAAAATGCATAACTGTTTTGCAAATACAATTTCACCATCGTAATCAACGTTAAAATATGCATAAACTAACGTTATAAAATCTCCAAATCTATTAAAATTAAGACAATACATTTTTTTGATTCCTTACATATTTATTGTTTTACAATATTTATAATTTCTAAGCCTGCAAAGCTTGTCTATATACTTATCGGTTTATAACATTATATCGCTTAACGAATGAATATATTAACTCCCCCAGCTTCACGCTTGTTAGTAAATCGATCATCTACTATTACCAATAGGCAGCTGGAATCAAGTAACCTATTATTAAGGAATAATCACTAGTTGTTTGTGAAAAACATTCATCGAACAAGAAATAATTATCACAACTGTTCTATCAGGCACTGTGTACAAAACCATAATGCGTATTGTGGCGGTCTTCGTCAGTGAAAGACCCCTGACATGTCCACTGCAAAACGGAAAAGAGCTAAGGAAGAAACCGATAACTCGATACCAGTCGAGTATACGAGATGTGGCTATTAAATAACGAGACTGACGCTGCGGCTGAACAAGTGCGCATGTGCCAACCGCCATTGACCGACAGCTGTTTAGTGTGAAGCTTTTTCTTCACAATGCAGTTAGTCTCCTTTGTATAACTCAACACCGTTTAGTCATAACCTTCATTTCCGTTAGTGTTGTTATTTTGTTTTGCCGGAAAAAATGATTAGTGGTAATAATCGAGCAACGAATTGTTGTTAAATTTCACTTCAAACTTGGAAAAACTGCTACTCAAACTTATAATTTACTGAAAGAAGTGAATGGCAGTGAATGTTTATCGCGGTCACGTGTTTTTGAATGGTTTAAGCGTTTTCAAGATGGCCGACAAGACGTTGAAGATGATTCGCGGCCAGGTCGCCCTTCAACGTCAAAAACGGATGACAATATCGAAAAAGTTGCTAATTTAATTCGATCTGACCGTCGATTAAGTATTCGTGCAATTGGTGAAACTGTAGGCATTGATAAAGAATGTGTACGGCAAATTTTACATGACAATTTGAACATGCGAAAAGTGTGTGGCAAAAATTCTCACATTTGAACAATAAACAGCTCGCAAAAATGTTTTTACTGACACTTTGGATGCCATTGAAAATGACCCAAATTTATTGGAAAGGACAATAACATGTGATGAATCGTGGTTTTTTACGTATGATCCGGAAACAAAGCACAATCCATGCATTGGAAGACGCCAACTTCACCGAGAGCCAAAAAAGCAAGAATTAGCAAGTCAAAATTTAAAGCGATGATTGTTTTTTCGATATTCACGGGATTGTGTATCTTCACTGGGTTCCTGAAGGTCAAACAATTAATCAATATTACTACCTTGAGGTACTTGATAAACTACGTGAAACAGTAAGGAAAAAACGACCCGAAATGTGGAAGGACAAATCATGGGTTTTCCACAAAGACAATGCGCCAGCTCATTCCGCGTTAACTGTCAAGAGGTTTCTGGCCAGCAGCATCCCAGTGTTTCAACATCCACCTTACTCACCAGACCTTGCACCATGAAACTTCTATCTGTTTCGTAAGGTGAAATCTGCATTAAAAGGGACGATATTTGAGTCCGTGGAAGCTGTAAAAGTGAAAGCGGCAAGAATCCTGAAGGAGTTGACAGAAGATGACTTCCAGCACTGTTTCCAATAATGGAAAATTCGCATGGAGCGTTGTAGGGATAGAGAAGGGGTGTATATTGAAGGTGATAATAAGTAATTATGTATAAAATGAAAATACAATTTTTTACAACGTCAGTCTCGTTATTTAATAGCCACACCTTATACTTTCCTTCGATACCTAGTAGTTTTTTTACACGATAATTTCACTAGATACTACATACTAATATCAGTACTAGTAATACAAACAGTATCATTAAACCATCCCGAGATGAACAAAGTGTAATGTAGGCTGTAAACGCATTCCCAACTTAGTCCAATCATCCCACGGAACCTACAAATTTTCATATCTGACAGTCTAAATTAAAACATTTGTACTACATATTTTCATTTACTGTTTTTGTGAAGTACATATTATATTTTGTATCTTATGTATGTAAGAATTGGTTTTATGTATTTATTGTTTTTTATGTACATAGCACTGTATTAGTAGTTAAATTATTTAATGTATATGACCTATACTAATTTTTGAATGCCAGAATTCACTTAGACAGTATTGACACTTAGACAATATAACTGTCAAAAGTAGGGTTATAAACTGATTAATTATTAAAGTTCCTTATGTAGCCTAATATACTCAAATTCATAGTCTGTGACAGTTTCAGTTAATTTTTAATTTGTGTACGTACACATACTCGAAATTTAATACGAAAATAATTTTCAAGAGTTGCCCTTTCCTGCATGCATCTATATTTTTATAAAAAATAATTAAATCATAATAGTGAAAAAGTATACAGTCAGGCATGTCAAACGAAGTAGTCACTTCTGTCGGCCAGTCCCGCACTGCCTAATGTGTGTTTTTTTTTAATTTAATGTTTTGCTTTTAATACAAAGGAAACAGATACTGTACAGCCTACCAACCAAATAAATTATCTATTTTTGTTTGTTTTAATGTTTGCGTCGTATTTGTTTCGATACTTTTATTCGATACTTATAATATCGATACATTATTTTCCATTTTCCTGTTTTATCGATACTTTTTGCCGATAACAATATCTACTAAAAGTATGAAAATTTTATTTTAATATTTCATTCTGTAAGACCTAACACGCGTAGCGCCTTGTTAGTCACAACGACCCTCAGGAGTTCGGTCACGTTAACCACGAGGCTCGCAGGCCCAACTACGGTCACGTTAAAGTAGAACTGTGCCGACGAATCTAAACCACCAAGTTGCCAATAACGAACGCTTCCCGTTTCCTTCGGTTCCGATGAAGTAAATACGATTTGAACGTAAAAAAGCCAAGAACGAGAAAAGAGTTTATCGGATTACCAGCGCCGCCGTGATGGAACGCTGCTTTCACACAATTATCCGCTAACCTGGTTAGCGGTTACACATGGCTAGAGGCAGTCAGCTGTTTGCTACGTCAGCTTATCGCAGTTTGCAGTCGTTCATAACATAATTAAGAAACAGCTGTTGTTGGAACAAAATATCAACTGACAGATTAAGTTAAAACAGTGTTTTCATAAACAGCCTATTGAAGTTCTTGTTTACGCTATAGAGAAAGTATTGCAATCGTCTTAAAAATTCGATTTAATTTTACAAATATTGTAGTTTTCATGACTTCCAGATGTTGACAATTTGTTTTCCACGTATATTTAATCCATTCTACAGCAATCGCTATTAGCACTAGGTACTTACTATTTATTACTTTCAAAGTGTTCGCACTGTTACAGCAATTAGTATAACCTCGCGACCATGAATAGCTGGACAGATTTTATCACCTTTTCTGATAACATTTGCCGAACTATAGCGTTTTCCCGTTAGCAGTGATTAATCACAGTTTAGAGAACAGTTTACTAAAAAGACTATGCTAACTGCTCATTGCTCAGTGCCAAGAACAATGTTGCTTCAGTAGCAGTAATAGCAATCACAGTCTCACCACTATCTGTGACAACTCACTGCTAATATCGTTGGAACCGTGTGCCAGACTAATTCCTTAGTCCAAAGTTCGCTTTAGGCTTATATCGTTAAATTTTCCCCAGCGTTACAAGCACTCATCGTCGTCTTAACTGTCACAATGTAAAGACATTAAGTCACAAATCCCCGAAGTGTTTTTAGAATGTAACTCCCAAAATGTATCTCTGTATCTGGTGTGTTTTGTTATCTAAGCGACGACATTGCTGGAAACCACTGAAGCTTTCACTTATATCTACCATTACTATTACTGTATTTACTTAGGGCCTATAGGTGCATTCCGCCTGAACAGGTGGACACCTTGAAAACAGCAACCCAGTTGCCCTACGCCCACCGCTTGGACGTACGCGCTTCTCGTTAGACTAAGGGTAGCTGTCAAGAAATATTGTACAAGATCTTCACAGCTTTAACAAATTTGAAAAAAATTGGTTCAAATGTGGCCAATCTAGTAACTATCGTCACGACACTAAGAAAACTTGCGATTGTAGTCTAAAATGCGCTTTTTGATTTAAAAAAAAAGTGTATCCATACCCAAATACAGCTGAGCTATTTCTTTGAGCATGCATGTATTGAAAGATGTGTGACCTTTAAAACTTTCGTCAGTATTAAGCTCGTTACGCGCTGGGTTTGGGTAGCAGGAGCGTGGTTTTATGCAAATTGGACTGCGACAGGACGGAAGATAAATGCGTTGGAGGTGGAGCGGATCTGTCGCTGGACCAAGGTGTTGATTCAGAGTTACGGCGAGGGTTTTCTATCTCGGACAGTAAACGAGTTTATACGTATCAATATTAACTTTCAATAGTACAGTGCATATCATACAAAACTATTACTTATTGAGTTGTAGTTATAAGTCTGAGCAGAAATAAAATATAAGGTTCTTGAATAAAAAAGTGTTATTTTTTTAATTAAGTACAATTCCACTGACTGAGACTAACTGACAGGTTTTTTATATAATTGTTCATATGGAATATTACTTTTAATTTTTCATTTATGAAGCTCATTTTTTTATCACTTTTTTAAAATCGTAATTTTTCAAAATAGGATTTTAAGGACTTTTATTCATTTTCCCCTCAAATGCAGCACATAATATCTAAACAAAACATTCGCCTTAGACCCCAAATTTTGTTCGAGAGCTGTAGAAAAAAAGTAAAAAAATCAAATTTCTCGTAATTGCTTGATCATATTCTGGTCGTATAAAAAGATTCGTGATTCTAGTTAGAGTACAAAAAAGGAATGTAAGATTTGGAAATGAAATGAAAAAAATAAAAAATTGGTAAATTCAGACTAAAAAGTATGTACTAAAAAGTTAAGAATAAAAAATTAATATCGCCTATTTAGAAACAGATTTTGCTGGGTTTCGAACGTGTCTAAAATCAATTTGCTTACAAACTTTAATAAACTATCGCGCATCAAAATATTCGTTTTAAGTATTATTCAATATTGTTTTTGTTTAAAAATTCGCTTCCATCACATCAGTAATCCAGTGAGAGAACTGGATATTTTAATTGGTTTTTAACAAAATTTTAAGTGAGTAACTTATCCAGTTCCCAGCCCGCATACATGATGTTCCCGGAAACATTGAAGTGAGGGTCGGCGGATATCGCTAACTTGTAACCCTATACTTCCGGCTGAGATAAAAGTCCAGCCTGAACGATGTCCTCCCTTATATAATGGCACTGAACTGTTAAATGTTTAATTAATCTTAATCTGTGACTACGGAATGCATAAGCAGTAGTTCCAATATTTACAGTATTAATGGAGTTAACAGGACTACTACTAAGACATTGCTGGAGTCAGTATTACTGGACAATGTTGGAGTTAGTAGGCCTATTACTAAGACACTGTTGTCTCCAGTACCACTAGATATTGTTGAAGTCAGTACTATTAGACATTGTTTGTCGACATACTACTGGACACTTTTGAAGTAGGGGAACTCTGAGGCTACTAAAAGACATTCCTGGCGTCAATACTACTGAATATTATTGGAATCAATACTACTGGACATTGTTGGAATACGTAGGCCTATTAATATAAAGGCCTATTAAGGCATTGTTCGAGTCAGTACTACTGGTCATTGTTGGAGTAAGTAGGCTTACTAAAATATATTGTTGGAGTAAGTACTACTGGTCATTGTTGGAGTAAGTAGGCCTACTAAAATACATTGTTGGTGTCAGTACTACTGGTCATTGTTGGAGTAAGTAGGCTTACTGAAAAACATTGTATGAAATCGGTTGTTATGACAAAAGTAAAACGAGTTACTTTAGTTACACTGTGTAACTATTATTGTTGTTATTATAGTGTAACCTATAATAAATATATCTACTATAAATAAAATAAAACACAGCCGCCTCGGTGGTCTAGTGGATAGCGTACTAGGCTTTCACCCCGAGGACCCGGGTTCGATTCCCGGCGAGGGCTTGGCATTTTCATACGCTATAAATCATCCCATCGTCTGCATTAGCCCAAGTGTGCACAATAGTCGGACGTTAAACACCAAAAAAAAAAAAAATAAATAAAATAAAACACCGCCGCAAGCCGGTCCCAAGCCCGGGCCTGTCTTTGAAAGATGGGGAAGTGTGGAGGGGGAGGAGTAACAACCTCGTAAAAAAAACCAGGGTCCATCTTGCTTAGGATGGTAGCACCCTGTGATAGAGCCCCTGCCTAGGGTTACTAGGTGAAAACCGGCCAACGGTCTCAGTGGCGGACGAGGAAATGAATTTCCCAACGGCGGAGAGAGCGGAAGAGCTACCTCCAGGATTTACAATCTTGGTTGTATCACTGTGACCTTTGGGTCACTCAAAATATAACTTTCATTATTCATGGAAATGTGTGATGTGAAATTTTCCCCAGGTGGACGATCCACCGTACATAAGTACGTCAGCAGACGCTCGGTGTCTGGGGAGTCTGCGACACCACACAAAGACAAGTCGGAGTGTCTTGGAATCTTACGTAAAATTAAATATAAACAACCAACATACTTAGCAACATTCAATGTAAACTCATTATTAAAAACACTGCTTGACCAAACTGCTAAGATAATTACCAAAGACGAAAGAATAAGATTCCAAGATAAAACCAAAATAAAACCTAAACCTATCATTTCAGAAGAGGAGAGGAAAAGAAGATCAGAAAGAATGAAGAGCTACTGGGAACAAAGAAAAGTGCAGCGCGCAAGAAATGATTAATTCAGCGTACCCCAAAAAGGGTGAAACGAAAAGAAGAAGAAAATAAAATACCTATTATAAGGATATTACAATATATATAATTTTTGTTAAATATCAATATTAAATAAATCACTTACACATTTTTAGTACGGCTAGTAGTTATTTTTCAGAAAATCCTGCTTACCTGAAATAAAAATAAAAATTACATTACACACACTAAAGCCAAGTAACATAAAGCCAAGTACGTCAAGCAACTTCCTCGCTGTCGTGTTTGGAAGCGAATTTAAACAATAATTTACAAAACTGTTAAAAACAGTCATCACAATTATCGTCAAAAAAACGCCGTATAAGCACTTAATATTTTTAAATTACATTGGACATAAGAAAATGAACCCTAAACGTGCACTCAGGTTCAAAATTTAAAAAGCAAATTACGAATGTGAAATATGATTTTCAAAACCAAGTAACATTAAAAATCTCAGTGTGACATTGTTACTTTTTGGAAATTCGCTTCTAACACGTTCAGCGAAACAGCCGCGCGATTTGAAGTGTGGCACCAAATAATTTCTACCATAACATGGGTAATTACCGCCCACATTGTATCTTATTTCACTAGAGACATGTGCACATATGAAATTCTAAACTCTAAACACATACACTAAAATTTGCATATAATGGCAGATGAGATAATTTCGCTAATGAGGTACGATTTCTGGTGCAAAAATTAGCATCGTGATTCAATCGGGCATCCATAGCCGGACATGAATATTCATGTTTGGACGTGTTTGTTTTATTTAGTGCAGGACCGCTTATAGCTGTGGCATAATCATGATCATTACTACGATGCACAGGGTCTCTTAACCGGACTTGGAGTTTTGATGACTATTTCGGTAAGGAGGGTCATCCCTATACGGTGAGGCTCTCTGGGCAAACATAATTTAAGACCTCAAAAAGACCGGCAACAACAGATGTAGGATGCTGTTTGCACTGTAGGCTTATATAATTGTTTGAAACATTTTTCTAGGAAACTGGCCGTAATATATTTTCTCAGAAACAGTTGTGAACGTTATAACAGAAAAAAGAAAGTTAACCTTGAGCGCCGTCGGGCTTTTTCAGGATTCCTCTAGAACCAAATTTTATCATATATGATTTACAACGATAATGAATTAACCCGGTTTTCGGAGAGATCAGCGGATTTGTTTGAAAATATCAGTTTTCTTAATTACAAAGGTTTTTTGAAATTATTAAGTGTTTGCAAAATTAAAAATATCCTTAGACAGTGAAGTACGAAGACATCAGTGGCTCATAATGACCACACTATAATAAATAATAAATGCTAAAGGTTTTCAACAGGATATAAATTTTGTAAATAGATTTTTCGTATTTTATAATTTTTTCAATAGGGTTAATCAACATAAACTGTTATATGTTCAAATGATGTGTATGCTTACATTCCTTCCCTTATGTTTAGTTATTAAATTAGGTAATTCGGGACAAAATCTTCCATTCTTAATTATTCCTTTCTTGAGAAAGAATTTTTAGTCTTAGACAATTCAACAATCAATTAAAGTAAAAAAAGTTGTGTAAATTTTCTCAGCACTGCAATGCAATCATGGTTATACTACAATACACATTATAAGATTACAACTATACAAGAAAGAAAAGCAGCACACGGGCTCTGCACAGATAGGGCTGCAATACGTCTCGGTTTGACCTGGACAAGAGCCCAAAACTGGGACTGTCCCGGTCATCAGTCAAAAATGAGAGTAAATTAAAATTTTAACAAGAGTATTAAAACTTTTTTTAATTCAAAAGGATGTGCAGATACTCTAGATTACTAGGACTGCCTATTAACAAATTAACAATATACAGTCGCTAATCGAAAAGGAATTCGGATGGCAGTGATAAGCATGCAATCGAATAAAAGCAAATCATCCGTCTACGGAAAATGGAAAGAATATTTTTGTATTGGATTAAAGTCTGATGCGAGAGTCAACTGTAAGATCTTTCCCGTGGGGAACCACCTTTTTGCGTAGTAAGTGTTCTCTCTCTCCCCCACCAGTTCCGGTTTAACTCTATGGAAATACGGCAAGCCTATTTATAACTAGCTGTATATCCCAGCTTTATGAAAATTCTGACCAGTCTCGGCCACTTCGCCACTCAGCTCCCAGATGCTTCACCGACTTCCTGTAAGAAGTCAATAAGTGCGATGCCCTCTTTTGACACCCCTTACTCCGAATCCACACCCCTGCAGTTTCAAACCGAAATCTTCTTCATGAATGGGGGATGGAAGGTTACCATACTATGTAACCTCCATGGTGGGGGGGGTTGCGCAGTTATAGCACTCACGGATTTTCTGTAGTAACAAATTAAAAAATTTCGCGGTGAAAACCACGTTTTTGCCTTTCTCCCCTCTCTCCAAATGGCAAATCTCTTGTCCCGGATTCACGCTTTAGAAATATGGCAAGCCTGGATGGATCGCTGCTTCCTACACTACATGTCTACCTCTCTCTTTGTCACACTACCATAGGAAGCTGAAGCGGTTGTCCTGCAACACAATGCTGACAAGAAATTTGACACATTGTTACGCATTAGCAATTCTGATAACCAGTTATGCGCGCACGCGTGTGCGCGCGTGTGTGTGAGAGAGAGAAAATCTGGAAGATTTAAAAGTCAGTACGACTACAATTTTCCCACAACTTTTAAATGTCCCGGACTAGCTTTAATGAACATCTAAACGTTAACGAACGAACCACTTACGTTTATTTCTGCAATAATTAATGTAAATTTGAAACTTTTATTCATTGCGACTTAACGGTCATTCGCCAAAACAAAAAGGCTTTCAAAATGTTTACAGCACGCATTTAAATTGAATACGCGAAACATTATTTATTTCTAAGCGTGAAAAGGGCGTGGCACCGAAAATTGGCGTGTAATAACCATCCACCCAACAGGACGACCTTCGAAGCAAGATGGTCGCCCAAGGTCAAAATGTTTGTCTGCTTTTCTTATCTTTACACGCGAAAGATAAATATTTGCAATTATTGTTTGGATTATACTCGGGCATGCAACTGTCCCGCCGACGTGATAAGTACCTGGCTTACTGGCTTAAGTAGTGTTAGCTTATTGGCTTATAGTTTTAAGTGGTTAGAACGGAAATAGGCACTTTAAAAATATGTTTATCGATTTTCGGTCTGTCTCGATAGTTCCCGAATATACTATTTGTTTTCTACCGATTCGTTTGGTTAGTTTCGTCCGCAGCCGTTTGCACAGTTGTCTGTATCTATCCATGTACAAACTTGTTTGCAATCAGAGGATCTGAAAACCAATAAGTTCATCAAAATGTCAACACTGACTTTTCCGCGACCTTTAATAACTACATCACTAAAGTGAACGCAAAACTCTAATTTGTTTCCCCGTCTTCCCGGTGTCAATCAAGTGCTATGACTCTGGAACGTTTAATTATTTAGAGATAAATACGTATTTGCAAAACAAGATGGAGGGTATTCATCTAAGCCCTACTCACGGATGCAGGGTAAAAGGATCCAAATTCTGATAGCCTTTGTATAATCAGGCAATAACTTCGGCGTGAAGGAGCGCGGCAGCTGCAAACGTTTGTCTTTAAATTAACCCCCCCCCTCACACAAAACTTCAAAGAATACAGTGTCGCCTTGAATCAAAATGGTTTTGTACCTTCCTTTCTTTACCATTATGAAGTAACCGCTGCTTGGAATTCATATTCTTTAAATTAACACGAACAGGGGTTCACAGTGTTTCCATAACTGAATACCACTTGGCATTTTCACAATCGATTTTTTTTTTTGGGGGGGGGGGGAGGTCTTCTCTGGGAAATCTACGAAACTTGTGTGCGAAATGATGAATTTTGACGTTTTCTGAGCGAAAGATATGCGCTTTGTTTGGTAATTTAGCAAATACACACATAACTTCAGTATTTTGGACTGATATAAAACATAAGCCCTCCTAAACTTTGATGTGTTACAAGCAGAGCAGTGGGGGCCTACTGCAGTAGCAAACTCAAATAAGGCAACATACCGGGTGACCGAGTTCCGCTCACTATAGGTACTACCTACCGACTTACTTTTTTCAAAAATTACTTTGACTATTTGGTCGCGCAGTGTTTAGTGCGCACGCGTGAATTTAGCTAATTATCAAATTTTCACAGATATGAGACATGCCGCAATCGATTGGAGTCGTTTTTGAGAAAAAGTGGACAAACATATATATATATATATATATATATATATATATATATATATATATATATATATATTCCAACTCTTACTAAATCATAATGTCGAGTACCTTCATTTTGAGTTTGTTTTTTTTTCGAAAAACCTAACTTCTCCATGGATTTTGTGCGTAATGCTACACATCTTTTATTAAAAATAATTTTATTAAAAAATGTTAATGCCCTCTTTAAAATTAAATTCAACTTCTATTGTTACAGACATAGCTTACACCATTTTATTTAATAAATTTTAAATTTCATTTATATGTGTGTTGTGAAACACATTGTTGGCACTACAGTAAATTAAAACCTGTAATGAGAAGTCAAACCACTATTGAGATATAAATTATAATAAAAACATTGTTTAACATAGGCTTAGTTAAGACTGTTCTTTACGGCAGCAGCTAACTGGCACAGTACATTATGTTTCCGTACAATTTGATGAAACAAACCAGAGTAACCTCTAAAGCAGCATGGACTGATAAGCAACTTCAGATGGACATTAAAGCAATCAAAGACGGAGCTAAAACAAGAGAAACAGCTAGACGTTTTGGTATTCACGAAGCGACGTTTCGCACGAGAATGAAATGTGGTCTTATAACCGGTGATCCTAGAATGGGGCGAAAAGCTGTATTTTCTGTAGAACAAGAGAAAGAAATAGCTCATCATCTTATTCTGCTATCGAATTTGTTTTACGGCATTACTCCAATTCAACTTCGAATTGCATGTGAATATGCTAAAAAAACAAACTTAAGAATACTTTTAATGCAGGTACAAAATGGCAGGTAGAGATTGGGCTGATGGATTTTTGAAGAGGAATCCACAGTTGAGTGTTCGCCAGCCGGAAGCTACTTACTTCTCTTAGTAGAATCCAAAGCTATAACTATTGGAATTGAATTAGTGACTCTAGAAGAAACACAAGCAGAATCATTACAAGCAAGCCATGTAAAACAGCAAGAAATAGAAAACATTCCCATCACTGCAATATCCCCAATTCCTATTAACAAAATAACGGCCCTGAAAGTCAAAGAAAAGGAAAACCACAAACATGCATACAAATTTAGCTTGTTTATCCTATAATATATAAGGATACATGTCTACAGATATGAGACACGTCTCAATCGATTCTTGGAATACACACGTGAATTCAGCTACTTAGAAAATTTTCACAGATAAGAGACATTTTACAATCGATTCCTGATAACAAAAGACTTTGGTGTACAAAATTTCACCAAAATCGTAAAGTTGTTTTTGAGAAAAAGTTGACAAACATATATACATACATACAAATTTAGCTCGTTCAATATTATAGGATAAATACACAGATGCATCGTCAGACGTTCTCGCTGTATCGAGTATACCTTTCTGTCTGTATTCGAAAAATAAACGTTTTTTTTAAAAAAACCATTAACAACTTAAAAAATTATCCCGGATGGTTTGACAGAAAATCAATGTGTGTTGCCGTTCCATTTATATATGCTTCTGTTCAAGGTCAGCTAATACATCATTGTCTTTAACTAATTAGCATTTTAACTAATTACAATGTACCGTTACGTTAGCGGTTTTTAAATACAGTTTAAGGACATGTCTAATATCGTGTTATTGGAAATAAAGAACGTTCTTCACACAACTTACGTCATATGAAATAGCTTACATATGTTTTCCATTCTATCGTCACCTTCGAGCAGGCCTACTGTTACAAATCGATAATAATTAACGACAATACATTTGCTGTCCAATATATAATGTATCTGTTTACGCCTTCTTCGCTTTGTTTTCAATGTATACAATGTTGTACCTAAATCTTTGGTAATTTATGCGAAATAAAAAAGTTCGACAAGCACAAGCTACGGGGATACACACGGTCCTGCAGCATTATAAAGCCTGATTCTCTTTTGTGGAACCATTCACATGGTCATGCAAGTATTTTAAAGCTTAATTATCGTTTGTGGGACCATGCACATGGTGATGTAGTTGTTAAAGCTTAATTTTCGTTTGTAGGTATTATGTGTATAGACACATGGTCATCCAACAATTCTCATTTGGTGGGCTGTACACCATGTCGAACCAAACATATATTGAGGTCCTATAAAACAGTTTTAAGCGAATATCGTCTTACGGGACCATAGATTCTACCTATTAACTAACACTAGCTTTTAAACGTACCTACATTATTCTTTTTTTTAGGAAAACTAACCGATGTTTTTCTTCTTTATTTTAAGGCGAAAAACACATTGAGGCTATTATCGCCTCCCTAAATGTAAGTGTGAGTGTAAAGTGTTAAAGTCGTAAGTGTGTGTTAGACTCGGGTACCGCGAGGGACGTCTAAATCCTCTCAATAGATGCAGCTAGTCAGCACCCCCTGAGGGGGAAAACTAACCGAACTCTCTTTGACAAAACGTTCATACCTTTTCTAAGTATGATTTTTTTAAATATCTTTTTTCATAGGAATGTGAGCAGGAGAGAACCTTGCATAACATTAAAGTTCTTGTAGTTGATTCTGTCATCAAACTTTCTGTTATCAAGCCTACTTACTACTCAACAACAAAATATTCTTTCGACTTTCCTCAGGTGCTGATTATCTGATCCGATATTATGTTGATCACTGCCAGCCGAATT
The DNA here is from genome assembly GCA_022606455.1 of Callitettix versicolor. Taxonomy (NCBI): domain Eukaryota; kingdom Metazoa; phylum Arthropoda; class Insecta; order Hemiptera; family Cercopidae; genus Callitettix; species Callitettix versicolor. The sequence continues at coordinate 25,363,320 of CM040185.1, read as the reverse complement.
TATGTTCTGTTTTGAATCGCTAGTGTATACTATTAATAACAATCAGCCTTCATAGTCTTGGGTATCTGCACAACAGTTTGAATTATGTAATATAATATTTAGTGCTTTTGTTACAATTTTTATTTTACTGTCATTTTTTACAGCTTATGGGGACATCCACAAATTCCACCACGGGGGGACGTATGGCAATGGGGGACTCATAAAAGAAAGGTAAATATATAATTGTTACACAGAAACAGAAACGTCTACAAGCAGTAAGAGTAATACATAATTACGTAACTGCTGTTAATTTTTCAAAATAACTTCACAAAACATGAATTACTGTTGTTATTTCCGACACGCATTGGCAGGTACGAGCGGACCACGAGCGTTGATTGGCCGACTATCCGGAGCCAACGAACTGCGGCCGGCGAGCCTTCACGCCGCGCTCGGGTCGTGACTGGAGCTGCCCCGCTCGGCTCGGCAGAGCTGTCATTTGCATTTAGCCTTCCTGGCCTGACGTTTAATGAATGGATCATCCGTCAAGCGTGTGATGCAACCGCAAGTCAGGGCGAGCATGCGATAAACTCATTTAGTGCTTTGTTCGATCTGTGTCCGAGAAATCGTTTATATACGAGCGGCGCACCCCTAAAAAGATGCACAAAATCGACTTGACCCCTCATCTCTATTCTACCGACTGAGATCTGTCGGGATCGATTCTTTACATTTTTCCTAATAAAACAACCTAAACTACAATTTCTGATTCGAGTGGCAAGTAATTAGTTATTACCAAATATTTTGCAAAATTATAAAATATTTAAAAATGGGTATGAAAATAATTTTTAAAGGTTAATTGGGCAAAAATTAACACTTTTTGTCTCTTGGTTTTTTTTTCGAAAAACGCATCCTTTGTGAGTTATGAGCGATTTAAGGGCAAAAAAGGGTGACAATTGTCAACTTTAAAAATTCATATCTCAGAATCTACTGAACCGATTTGAGCTTACAACCTCGCAAAATGTTCCTCTTCACTTATACTTTAAGTTAGTGTTTTTATAAATGGTCCGTATAAATTTGCCGATTAATATTTGGAATTAAATTTTTACTATTTTTAAGACTGACCACGTGGTCATTAACCGTAGAACTGGTGAGATATGTATTTTACGTTGTCCCTTTCTCAACTGGCAGCGTCGTATATTACGGCTAATTAGACAGCTGTTACAGGATCGATTACTTATGGCACTTCTGATTGTTTAACTATAATAAAATTTATACTAATCGATTTATGACATTTCAAGCTTTCTTTGATGGTAAAACCATCCAATAAGAATTTCTATTTTTAAATCTAAAGAGGCCTAAAGATTGTGTTTCAACTGCAGTAATCTGTGAGGCTCAGTTGTATACAGGGACCATTTACAAAAAACACTAACTTAAAGTATAAGTAAAGATGAACATTTTGTGAGGTAGTAAGCTCAAATCGGTTCAGTAGATTCTGAGATATGAATTTTTAAAGTTGACAATTTGTCACCCTTTTTTGCCCTTAAATCGCTCATAACTCACAAAGGATGCGTTTTTCGAAAAAAAAACCAAGAGACAAAAGTGTATATTTTTGCCCAAATTAACCTTTAAAAAATTATGTGCATACCCATTTTTAAATATCTTCTAATTTTGCAGTATATTAATTAATAACAAATTACTTGCCACTCGAATCAAAAATTGTTGTTTAGGTTTTTTTATTAGGAAAAATATAAAGAATCGATCCCGACAGATCTCAGTCGGTAGAATACAGACGAGGGTTGAAGTCGATTTTTTGTGCATCTTTTTAGGGGTGCACCGCTCGTATATTACAGTATAAGTTATTGAGGAAAGGATATTCCGACAGAAGCAAACCAAGCCTGACCTGTAACACATTTTTGTTGTTTAATCTGATGTTTGTAAACAGTTTAAAGTTTTTACTACGTGTCCATTAGACTAACTAGTAATTCAAAGAGCAATACACCTCGCGAAATATTCTTAATTTATTGCCTGACCAAGAACGCGCTGATTTTTACTTCAATTTGACCGTAAATACTGCAGTAGGCTATCACATGCCTTTATTGGAAATTTTACAGAGTTTCTCCGTAAAACGGACAAAACCATGATAGGTCTTGCCGTTCAGCCAGTATTACATGAAACAGCTTGCATTCCTCATCGTTAAATCAGAAACTTACATTTAAAACAGAAGCGAATCAGTAAAAATCTTAAACATACGTATTTCGAGCTTTATACAAGGTACTTTCGCATTAAATTTCAAAACAATCGGTCAATGCGTTTGTTCAAAACTACGTACGCTTTTCATTGTTAAATCAAATGTTGCCAACTTGAAACGAAAGTGAATGGGGGGGGGGAAATCTTGCACATACTTCGTTCGGACCTTATACAGGGTACCTTACACCAAATTTCAAAACAATCGGTCAATGCGTTTGACTAAAACTGCGTACATTCTTGATCGTTAAATCTGTGGCTGCCATATTGAAATGGAAGTGACTTTACACATACGTCGTTCGGGCTTTAACTTCGTATACGTCGTTCGGTTAGCTTTAACTTCGTATTAAATTTCAAAATAGAAACAATCACTTGGTCATATGCGTTTGGTCAAAACTGGTTAAATCTAACAATGCAAAATAAGGGCAAATGTATTATAATTAAACAAATTTATGATATAATTGAATATATAATGTGAACCGTAAACGAAAACGAACCAGCTATTTATTAAGAAATAATTTAAAATTTGTGTTAAATTATATACGGTCGAGTGTGATAGAAGTAGTTTGCAAAATGGCGATGGCAATATATAACTAACGGCTTATCGTTTATACGCTAGAGGTGTGAACCGTAAACGAAAGCGAACCAACTATTTATTAAGAATTAATATAAATGTGCGTTAAATTAAATACTGATGAGAGTAATAGAATTTGTCATTTGAAATATGGCGATGGCGATGGCGATATATAATCCACGACTTACCGTTTATACGCTAGAGGAGTGAACCGTAAACGAAAGCGAATCAACTATTTATTAAGAAATAATATAAATGTGCGTTAAGTTAAATAATGTCGAGTTAAAATGAATTTGTCATTTTTAAATCGGCGACGGCGACATATAATGAACGGCTTACCGTTTATACGCTAGAGTGTGAACCGTAAACGAGTAGCGAACCAACTATTTATTAAGAATCAATATAAATGTGCGTTAAGTTAAATAATGTCGAGTTAAAGTGAATTTGTCATTTTTAAATCGGCGACGGCGACATATAATGAACGACTTACCGTTTATACGCTAGAGGTGTGAACCGTAAGCGAGTAGCGAATCAACTATTTATGCGAATCAACTATTTATTAAGAATTAATATAAATGTGCGTTAAGTTAAATAATGTCGAGTTAAAATGAATTTGTCAATTTTTAAATCGGCGACGGCGACATATAATCAACGACTTACCGTTTATACGCTATAGGTGTGAACCGCGACATTTCAGTAATACGCAATGTGAAATTTAAAATACTTATAGTGTGATCTCATTGTATAAGAATTAAATTTACTAACTGTACAACTGCTCCGGACGTTCCATCTACATTCTACAAAATGTAAGTAAATAATAAGTTATCTGTACTAATTTATGGATAATATATCTGGTATGTCTGTAATTTATAATTTATAAATTATACACTATAGAGATGACCTAGCTGCGTTCGATAACAGAAATACAATGTTATGCGTTAAGTTAAATAATGTCGAGTTAAAGTGAATTTGTCATTTTTAATGAAATATGGCGATGGCGATATATAATGCACGACTTACCGTTTATACGCTAGAGTGTGAACCGTAAGCGAGTAGCGAACCAACTATTTATTAAGAATCAATATACATGTGCGTTAAGTTAAATAATGTCGAGTTAAAGTGAATTAGTCATTTGCAATATGGCTGTTGCTGATTATATAATGAACGGCTTACCGTTTATACGCTATAGGTGTGAACCGCGACATTTCAGTAATACGCAATGTGAAATTGAAAATACTTATAGTGTGATCTCATTGTATAAGAATTAATTTTACTAACTGTACAACTGCTCCGGACGTTCCATCTACATTCTACAAAATGTAAGTAAGTAATAATTTATCTGTACTAATTTACGGATAATATATTTGGTATGTCTGTAATTTATAATTTATAAATTATACACTATAGAGATGACCTAGCTGCGTTCGATAACAGGAATACAATGTTATTTCTTCTAGTTTTAACACATATTTTAAGACCCATAAACATATAACAACAAGTTAAATAATGGTTATATTACACCGAAAAGTATATTAATTAATAAAGTTAAAAGTAATTACCTTATAAATCCGATTTGTAATATTCCTATTGTAAGTAATAAAATTGTGAGAACGATCACAAAAACTGTAATATAGTTTCTACAGAAATAATCTAGAGACTTAAAACATTGCCGACAGCCATATTGCAAATGACTAATTCACTTTAACTCGACATTATTTAACTTAACGCACATGTATATTGATTCTTAATAAATAGTTGGTTCGCTACTCGCTTACGGTTCACACTCTAGCGTATAAACGGTAAGTCGTGCATTATATATCGCCATCGCCATATTTCATTAAAAATGACAAATTCACTTTAACTCGACATTATTTAACTTAACGCATAACATTGTATTTCTGTTATCGAACGCAGCTAGGTCATCTCTATAGTGTATAATTTATAAATTATAAATTACAGACATACCAGATATATTATCCATAAATTAGTACAGATAACTTATTATTTACTTACATTTTGTAGAATGTAGATGGAACGTCCGGAGCAGTTGTACAGTTAGTAAATTTAATTCTTATACAATGAGATCACACTATAAGTATTTTAAATTTCACATTGCGTATTACTGAAATGTCGCGGTTCACACCTATAGCGTATAAACGGTAAGTCGTTGATTATATGTCGCCGTCGCCGATTTAAAAATTGACAAATTCATTTTAACTCGACATTATTTAACTTAACGCACATTTATATTAATTCTTAATAAATAGTTGATTCGCATAAATAGTTGATTCGCTACTCGCTTACGGTTCACACCTCTAGCGTATAAACGGTAAGTCGTTCATTATATGTCGCCGTCGCCGATTTAAAAATGACAAATTCACTTTAACTCGACATTATTTAACTTAACGCACATTTATATTGATTCTTAATAAATAGTTGGTTCGCTACTCGTTTACGGTTCACACTCTAGCGTATAAACGGTAAGCCGTTCATTATATGTCGCCGTCGCCGATTTAAAAATGACAAATTCATTTTAACTCGACATTATTTAACTTAACGCACATTTATATTATTTCTTAATAAATAGTTGATTCGCTTTCGTTTACGGTTCACTCCTCTAGCGTATAAACGGTAAGTCGTGGATTATATATCGCCATCGCCATCGCCATATTTCAAATGACAAATTCTATTACTCTCATCAGTATTTAATTTAACGCACATTTATATTAATTCTTAATAAATAGTTGGTTCGCTTTCGTTTACGGTTCACACCTCTAGCGTATAAACGATAAGCCGTTAGTTATATATTGCCATCGCCATTTTGCAAACTACTTCTATCACACTCGACCGTATATAATTTAACACAAATTTTAAATTATTTCTTAATAAATAGCTGGTTCGTTTTCGTTTACGGTTCACACCTATAACGTATAAACGGTAAGCCGTTCATTATATAATCGGCGACAGCATCCTCTTATCTAGCGACGGGTCAGGGTCCGAAATGTCCCCAACTCCGACATCCACGCACGCGCACGCAGCGCAGGCGCGCATCGGTGACAGCATCCTCTTATCTCGGATCAGGGTCCGAAATGTCCCCAACTCCGACATCCACGTACGCGCACGCACCGCAGGCGCGCATCGGTGACAGCATCCTCTTATCTCGGATCAGGGTCCGAAATGTCCCCAACTCCGACATCCACGCACGCGCACGCACCGCAGGCGCGCATCGGTGACAGCATCATCTTATGTCCCCAACTCCGACATTCACGCAGCGCATAATATAATCGGCGACAGCATCCTCTTATCTAGCGACGGGTCATGGTCCGAAATGTCCCTAACTCCGACATCCACGCACGCGCTCGCACCGCAGGCGCGCATTATATATTCAATTATATCATAAATTACATGTCGTACAATCGAAATAAAACAGAGACCTCGGTTTGCCCGGTAATAAAGATGAATGATCGACATATAACGCAAAAAAGCTTACAACCGTTGGGTTACATCGATCCGTAGTTTAAAACTTAATGAAGGAAAAACATGTTTACAAAATAAATCGAAAAGCGATCGGTTTGAAATAATAATCACAAATTTATGAATCACTATAGCATATACATTTCAATACAGGTAATTGTTTTTTAATAGAAATTTTTACAGGGCATTACATACCTCGTTGTAAACTATATTTGATGTAAGAATATAATCTTGTACTTTTTATATTTCATTTTCTTTAATGAATACAAACATGTTAGTTGGTTTAGTTACCCTTGAAAAGGCTACATACAATTGTCCGTGAGTAAAGACGGCATTTGGTAAATACAAACCTGCTCTTTGAAGTGTTTGTCCCTGCTACTTGTTTATAGTAATAACAAACACAATTTTAATAGGTAACTGTCTTCTAGTCAATTGAAAAGGCATGCTAGGATCAGATGGTGTTAAGTTTATCCGTGGTATTACTACAGTTTTCCCGGTGCCAATTAACTGAGCATTAGTTGAGAATAAACTGACAGTTAGGAGATTATCATTAGTGTCACATAACCTATAAGTTTAATGACTTAAATAAATACTGAAATTGTCCTAAGCACGTTATGCAAAGTTATGTTTTTGTAATGAATTGTCTATTCGTGATTAACAAGTTAGCTTCGTAAAATATACAAACTATCTGATTTTTGATACCGTGCATGCGCATCACAATTTCTGGTAGAAACGAAGAAGTAATTACATTTGGTTTACTGGAAAAACAATATTTTCGATTTAAGGGGAACTGAAAAAGAATGTAGACCCCTACAAACTGAAATCTCGAAAATCGAATTATTTCACAATCAACAAATGTTCTTTATATTTCGTATAGTGAGAAAATAAAATGGCGGAGGTGACATGTATATGCTATAAAGTGAATACAATGAGGAACTGCGCCCTCCCGGAGGCCTTCCCCGTTTATCCGGGAACTACGGATTATCGAACTGCCCGTACATCCGGTCGCGCTGTATCCGCGACTGTCTGACACTCAAGGCCGCGGTGAATACAAATTGCACAACTATATCGTCCTGCGGCTACACACTGTTTCCTCGGTACCCTTAGAAACATTACCTTCAACTTAGCCTACACTTCAATTCCTCGTATAATGTCCTTATTGCACTTCATATCGCAATAACATTCCTTTATTAAAAAATTAGGAGTAACCGACTCTTATATTTATGTATTCTTTAAATACATATTTAGCTACCATAAACTACTACTGAAATGTAGCATATGAATCTTATACAAGAAAATCCTTGAACAAAACCTGACGGACCCATTTCGAGAAATTATGGTTTTTATACAGCTTCCGAAATGAATTTTGGAAGAAAACCATAGTTTCGTCTGCGTAATTTTGCTCAGTTTTCTTATAAAAAAAACTTACCACTTATTTGGGATTTATAAAAACCTGACTTGTCACAATTTTAAGAACTATTTTTTTCACAGTACAATATATAGTGAGAAAGTAAAAAATGGTGGGTTTTACCTGGAATATTTGTGCCTGCGTAACGCTGGACCAGACTCAAAACATATTAACAAATTTTGATAAAATTTAATAAAGTTTGCACGAACTTTTAATTTAAAAATTTGTATTTTAAATTTTCTCGTTTGCCTCAAAACGCTACAAATCGGTACTTAACACTGGAAGGTCCTTTACGAGGTCGCTTACTTACCACAAAAATCGACAATACATAAAATCGGACAGGAAAATAATCAAAGTGGCATTAAAACAAATCACGATTAAGAGAAATTCAAAAATCTTAAAAGAAGCGATCATAAGAACCTTTCTGTCGCAACTAAAAAAAAAAACAAAAGGGTGAATTAAATTATTAAAATATTAAACTATTTTTTGTAAAGTGAAATCGGACGTCTTGTTTTTCGTTTACGTTACAGCTTTCCATCTCCGTTAACGCCTAAAGGGGAAAAGAAAAACATCGTTTATGTTTATAAGACAGAGGGCGGTTCCAATTTGGTTGTTACCTTTGTAACTGTTACCTAGGGTCTTCCTATTGTGACTTGCCACCTGGCTCTGATGCCTCTTCAACAGATGCCTATTGTCACTTTATCCCAACCCACACAGTTTGTTTATTGTGTGTTCGCAGAATGTTTGTTCCTACTGAGGTGCTTTGTGAGCGAACTTGTAAGCCAGCTTTAGGCAAGTAAAAGTGCAAAAACACTGCAAAACTCGCTTACTTTAAATTAAATTATTTAAACGCGGTTTCTGAAACAATAAGCGATCCAAACATTTCGGTTTCAGAGCTAGCGAGGGAAAAACAAACGACGTCGGTCAGGGTTCGTTTTAGATTTTTTTCACGAATTGTAGATGGTTTTTTCTTCGGTGCACTGCTGTTTGGCCTGGATTAAATTATACGTTTTATAAATAACGATAAATCAATATACACACTGCCGCACGTTTAATTATTTTCCGAAAAATCCGATCTGGTAAAGTTTATCTGAACATTATTTTTTTAAATTTTCACAACCGTAAATATCATAAATTAAAAAATTTCCTACGCTGACTTATTTTCATACATAACCAAAACACAGTACGGTGAACAAGTAATACGTTAATTTTTCAGTTATTCTTGATCGTACACGAACACAGATTTTTGGGACCCATGTTTTGTTAGGATACTTAGCAAAATTTGATCAAAATCGTTGGAATTATTAAGATTTTTTAAATTATTATTTCGAACTTATTTTTATTTCGAAATTATTTGCTGATTTGTATATGACAAAAAATTACGCCGAATCCGATACAACGATTTACACAAATTACGCCAAATTCTTCTATTTTTATAATTAAAAAATTACGCAATTTTAGTTCAAAATTTTAAAAATATTACACAACTATTTAAAAAATCGATTTTTGTAATAAACTGGACAGGTCTGTTAACCAACAAAATTCGAAAGTTTCAAAAAGGCGGACAACTCAAATATTTTAAAATCCGTTGAAATTAAAAGATTTCCTGACGATGGTCAGGTTCATTTTTGTATTTTCGATGTAATTTGGAAGCTTTGCTATATGCAGATTTTAATGCTGATTATGACGGGTGTAACCAGAATTCAAAAAGACTACGATAAAGAGAAATACTTTTGAAATTCCCTTCTATCACGTCGGCGAGACAGCTACGTGCCGCGATATTTTTAATTTAGTATGCAAGGGCACCACTATTATAGCTCAGAGGACCTGAAAACTGACAGCGCTGTATATCCATTAAAATCTGATTATCAATTTTTTCACACCAATCTTTTACGAATTCAAAAAGTAAAGGGGAAAGTTTTTAGTTATAAAGTTGCAACAATATTGGTAACCCAAGCATCCTAAACCAGTCGTCGGCAAACTTGTTATCCAAAAGAGCCAAATATAAAAAATAGAAAATTGAATTTTATTCAAAGAGCCATTTTTTTAAACTTAAGCTTTGCTTTTTTTGTGTTTAACGTCCGACTATTGTGCACACTTGGGCTAATGCAGACGATTGCTTTAGTAGAGACATTTTTATAGAAATAATTAGAATTAAAAGTACACACTCGATCTGTATTAAATATGTATTAGTGCTAACTAACGGTACATTAAATAAAACTTACCATACTTATATAAAGATAATATTTATTTAAAAATGTAACAAGTTAAATAATATAAAAGGTATCCTTAAAAAAACTACAAATACTTCACTAATGTGAACAATGGTCTTGCATTTCCTTAGAAAGTAAGGGTGTCAGTTTTGTATGTTGTCTCTAAATCGGTATAAAGAAACTCGAATTTTGAGCTTCGAAATTCTTTATTTTTTAAATGCAGCAACTGCATTTCAATGTTACCAAATATCAATATTAAAGGGAAAATAAATTATTTCTGTTTGCTTTTCATTTAGAGGTTTTTTAACAAAGACTAACGTCGCGTTGCTGTTTTTAGTCTTTGAACCTGATGAGAAAAGCTTCCTTCATATTTAACAGTGTTGTTCTGAAATAGCAAATGTCAATATTGGACTTATTTTCTCGACAATATTTCAGTAGTTCAAAAGTTTACTCTTCTCTTACAAGGCAAGTTAATAAATAATATTCCGTGCCTGCACTAAACATTTCGTGGAAGAGCCGCAGCCAAGGAGTCAAAGAGACCGCTGTTTGCCGACCACTGGCCTAAACAACTGATTTAATTTCACCAGTCAAGTTCACATGACATTTTAAAAATTTGTAAGGCTACATTTCAAAACCCTCCTTTCATCTCTACGCATGCGCTAATAGCGTGATCGAGTAATAAGGTTTGACGTGTTACTGTACTCCGTTCTATAACCCAGTTATATGTAACCGAGTGGAGACAATTGAATAACGGTTAGTACAGTATAGCAGTAAGTAAATAAATTTCCGTATCGTATGAATTCAAACTACAGCGGACAGTTGTTTAAATGGGTGTATTGTGGTTAGCACTCAGGTGTGTTCTAACAGTATAACAAATAAACATTTTTAGTGAATTTGTAGTGAAAAATAAAAATAAAGTCAAGCTCCAGATCTTGAAATGAACGTCGATCTCACACACCTAGAACCAGTAGTTCAAAGAACAACACACATTGCATTACATTCTTAATATACAGAACCTGTAACTTCTTCCGCCAATTTAACCGCTATCCGTAATATTTACGAAAAATGTTATTGGACCAACTTTACTCAAAATTGTTACGCTCTTTCTCCATTAAACTTCAAAATCGTCATAGGTTTTGCCGTTCGGCCAGTATTACTGGAAATAACCAGCAACTACATTCTCAAAGCTGAATCAGAGCCCGCCATTTTGAAACTGAAGTAAATTGGAAAAAAAATTTACACAAAAGCCATCTGGGCCTTATACAAGATATCATCGTACCAAACTTCAAAACAATCGGTTAATATGTTTAGCTGAAGCTACGTACTCTTGTTATTGTAATCCAGAGGCGGCCATTTTGAAACAGAAGTTAATGGGAAAAAACATACATATTTCGGGCTTTATACAAGGTAACTCCGTACCAAATTTCAAAACAATCGGACAATGTGTTTGAATAAAATTGCACACACTCGTCAACTTTAATTCAGAGGGTGCCATCTTGAAACGGAAGTAAATAGAAAAAAATGTTATATGTATGTCATTTAGGTACCTTTACGAGGTTTCAAATTTCAAAACAGTCTGTCAATGCATTCGGTTAAAACTGTGCACACTAGTTTAAATCAGAGGTAATCTTAAAACAGAAAGGAATGGAAAAATATTACACATACGTCGTTCGGGCTTTGTACAAGGTACCTCTGTACCAAATTTCAAAACAATCGGTTAATGCGTTTAACCAAAAATAGGTAACAAACACACAAAGCAAATGCGAAACGGTCGAGTTGAAACAGAGACCTCGTTTCGCTCAGTGAATTATTAAACATTTGTGTGTGTGTGTGTGTGTGTGTGTGTGTGTGTGTGTGTGTGTGTGTGTGTGCGCGCGTGTGATTGATTTGATTCAAATTTGGCACAAAAATCGATTTTGTAATAGCTTACAAAAACCCCGCGAAATCCGTTCAAAGTCGGCAATTTCAAGTCTTTAAACAAATTTGTAACATTTTCCAATAAACAAAAATAATTACAACTATTCGTTGCCATCACATCAACGATTGTATTTGACAATTAACTGTTTAAGCAACCATTATGGTAAGGACCCACACTTACGGATTATATGAAATGTGTCCCATCCTGTTGTACGAGGTGTGTTCAGAAAGTAACGAGAATTTTAATTTTTTGAACAAAACATTTATTTATTCTTCTACATTGATGTTGTCGCCTTCAAAATAGTCCCCATTGGAGATTATGCACTTGTGCCAGCGCATCCAATCCTCGAAACACTTCTCAAACTCGATCTTTTGAGATAGCCTTTAGTTTTTCAGCGATGCGCTTTTAATGTCATCTACGGCTGTAAAACGACGGCCTTTTAAGGTTCTCTTTATTTTTGGAAATAGGAAAGTCACACGGAGCCATGTCTGGCGAATATGGAGGCTGGGGCATCGTTACAGTACTGCTTTTCGCCAAAAATTCACGAACAAGCAATGAAGTGTGAGCTCGTACATTATCGTGGTGCAAAAGCCATGAATTGTTTTTCCACAGATCCGGGCGTTTTTTTCGGATTGCTTCACGCAAACGGCGTTGAACTTGTAGGTAGTACTCCATATTGACCGTTTCACCTGATGGCAGGAATTCATGATGTACTATGCCATTAATATCGAAGAACACAGTGAGCATAACCTTCACGTTCGACTGCACTTGTCGAGCCTTTTTCTGGTCTTGGCGAACCAGAATGCCTCCACTGGGATGATTGAGCTTTAGTTTCGACGTCATATCCATAAACCCATGTTTCGTCACCTTATTATAATACGTTTCAGTAATTCTGCATCGTCGTTCACTTCATTTAGTAACTCCTGAGCAACTTCCATTCGCCGCTGTTTTTGTTCAAAATTCAACAATTTTGGAACGAATTTCGCTGCCACGCGTTTTATACACAAAACATTGGAAACAATGTCATGACATGATCCAATCGATATGCCAACATCACCTGCGACCTCTCTAATTGTGATTCGGCGATTCTTCATAACCATTTCTTTCACTTTTTCCACGTTTTCATCGGTTGTTGATGTGCTGGGGTGTCCAGGGCGTTCGTCATCTGCAACGTCTTCATGGCCATCTTGGAAACGCTTATACCACTCGTAAACTCTTGCTTTACTCATAGCAGACTCACCATAGGCTTTTGTTAACATTTCACACACTTTGTTCCATTTTTTACGCAAAATTTGATACAAATTTTTGATCCATTTTTTTAACAAATAAAAATCGCCGAGCTCATAAAAACACGTCTAACTTTCGTGTCTGTCACAGACAAAGTCAACAATGAAAACAGCTGAAAGTTTTATCATACTTCAAAGGCATGTATACCAATATAATAAAAAAAAAGTTTGACAATCGGACTCTCCAAGCCCGCGAAATTTAAAAATTCTCGTTACTTTCTGAACACACCTCGTATACAACTGGTGTATTCTTTAGGGGATAAAACGAGCCGAAAAATAAATTTTGTTATTCCAAATTTCGTGCACTGATTTGAGAAGCGAATCTTCGTAACGTTTTTAAAAAAACTAAACTTATTTTCACATATTTTCAGTCGGTCGTTTATAAGTCAGATTTTCCGTTGAAATAATCACAAGTGAAAAAGTTTGTACAATGTTTTTTGCGCCTTTTTTCTAGAGTTGCTCTGCAATAGTCCGCCATTTTGCAGGGTGTGTGTCACAGTCAACTTTAATCTACAAAAACAACTTTCAATTTGGCAAGCCGACGTGTGCCTTGGCATGCTTAGCTCTTTCTACATAGGCACTTTTACTTACACACACGCACGCGCGCGCATTTATCGCTTTAAAACTTTTTATTTGAAACACATTTCTTTACGATACAAATATTACACTACCGTCTTCTAAGTACAATATAGCTTGTGTAGCCGTTCGTGGCTCCTGTCATTGAACATAAACGTAGACCTACTAGAATTATAACCCTAATGGGAGATATGTGAGCGCTCGCTGCTGATGTCATTTTGCGGCAAAGTGTTTAACTACAGTTCTACATAATAGTACAGTTTATTTTCTCAAACATCTCCACCCGCTGTTCCTGCAGACTGCAGCGCTCATAGCGGCAGGTAGTCCAATTACTTGGACCTTAGCCGCAAATATCGAGCGTAATTTTTATAATGGTGGCAGTACTTCTAGCTCCGATAGTAGTGAAAGCCCACACTTCGTCCCTTACCCAGTAAGTTCAGCCAGTTCACTTCGATAATGAATAGCCTAATGATTTGCTCATATTTCTTGTTACACATAATTTTTTTATATGACAGTACACTTATGAATCACATAGTTTTTTACAATATGTACAGTTTACAAAGTCCAAGCGCGTAAAGTAAACATTTACGATACAATTAACAATGAAACGATACATTGTTATTTATTATTGTTGACCTATAATCAACCTGGCTAACTCTAAAGCAGTGTTTCCTAACGTAGGACCCACGTCACACGTGGGAGGGGGCGGGACAAACATGATATAAGATTTGTACTTTTGGTTCGGTAACAGAAATTCTTTTATTTTTAGTTTTTAACTGATTTTATATTTATTTTTCTAGCCCATAAGGAAATGAGCGGTGCAGGCAAAAAAACCCTCAATACTGAGAGCAATATTTAAATTTCGTTTCATACCCACTGTTTTAATTTTTGAATATTAAAAATTGTACATATGTTTTTTACATAAGATTGTGAAGCATAAGAATTTTAGAAAAGCTTAGGTGGGGCATAGCACAAAAAAGGTTGGGAAACAGCTTTAAAATCTAAAACGACCCGTGCTGATGTAGTGAATGACATGTTTGAATGGTGCATCAAACAGAGCTCTGACGACCTCCCTTTGCAGGACTCTGTGCGGGAGGACTTCACTTCTTGAGCTATTTGTGGATGTTGAGTAACAGAATGAGCGGGATCTCACTGCACAACAAAAACATTGGCCAAATGGAGCAAAACCTTCATAAAAGGTCAAAAGATAGAAAAACTGAAAGGCAAAATTATGAGACCAAGCTTCTGCAAGCACTTCAATAAGGAACTGAGAACTTACCAATTAGAAGTGGTGGAGTTACCCACCTTGAATCCTCTCCAAATCGTAAACGTTATAGAGACTAGGACTGGAGAAGGCGCTGTAACTGAGCACGTCAGGAATACAGAAAGGCGGCACAATAGATCTACAAGGTCACAGTGCAATAATAACTCTGCTGACTCATTCGTTCATTCATTTATAATTACATGAAGTATCTGGTAATAATAGTTCCAAAGTCTGTTATCAGTGTTTTTGAAAGTGGGATTTATATTTTGTAGGGAAAGGTGTTTGCTTTGTAGCCCACGTCCTGACGTCACCACGTGATGTATCGTCTCAGCGCATTCTAGCGGTTGTTTAAACACTACAAGTAATACCAAACTTACCGAGTTCGGAAAAGTTTCGCGGAATCACGCCAGTATCGGATTAAATTAAAAGTTAAGTTTGGGTTGCTGACACCAAAGTTTTGCTGTAAGGTAAAGCTTCACAATATCGCTGTAGGAAACGTCCCCGCGTTAAATTGTTTAAAATTTGTGACTTTTGTTTCTATATTACTTCGCGTCCACTGCACGCAACTGCCTCGCTGAGGTATAAACGTTTGATCACGTAAACGTACTTTTGTGTAGGCCTACCCGAAAACTAACAGCTTCGTGACCAGCAAAATGGCGGCCATTCAAAATATTAAGAAATGCATAACTCTGAAATTTAATAAGTCTCATACCATTATAACGAGCTTTAGAAATTGCATAAATTACTATTATTTTTTAAAATACGAAAATAAACCTAGACCGCCGTATGAATTTGTTTCTGAACAATTAAAAATTTTGATTTATGCAGAATTTTTAACGCTGATCACGATAAGGATTTGATTTTAAAAAAGAATAATAAAATTGATATTTTTAAAAATGATTTTGCCATTGCAGCCATTTTGAAATGAATAAACGGAATTTTGCTGGTTAACTAACTAGTCCAAAAAGCGCGCGCACGCACGCACACGCAAATTTAACGACCTATTAAAATATGTTCTAGAGATCAGGTTAATGCCATTTCCCCGTATATTACAATGACTGGCCGCTTTAATATTTCATTTTCCAATTGAATTTGATAAAAAAAAAAAATCGGGAAAGATGACTATTAGCAACGAACGTAAATTTACTATATAACCATTATGAGAGATATGTGAACACTAGCTGCTAGCGGTATCTTGCGGCCGTGTTGAACTACAGTTAAATAGATAACAGTACTGTCTATTTTCTCACACGTCCCCCTGTCCTTGCAGCGTTCGTAGCTGCAAATAGTCCAATTACTTAGACTTCAGCCTCTGATA
Organism: Callitettix versicolor; assembly: GCA_022606455.1. Lineage (NCBI taxonomy): Eukaryota > Metazoa > Arthropoda > Insecta > Hemiptera > Cercopidae > Callitettix > Callitettix versicolor. The sequence goes on along the minus strand of CM040185.1, from coordinate 25,347,069 downwards.
TCGAGCTAGCTTTTAATAACGGTGACTGTACTTCAAGTCCGTTTACAGTCAATGATATTAGGTTTATCTACGAGATTTCTAAAAATCTGTCGAATATTTTTTGAGTATTCAGGTCTTGCACTGTCACAAGTTTTTTCAGATAAGGCGTACCTACAAACGGATGTCCTACATGGTTATGGATAGGCGAGGACGTTAAGACGGTTGCAATAGTATTTAGTTTCTACCCGAAATAATTGTAATTTATTCTCAGTCAAACAATATCCACCTTTTAAACTTTCATGCTTCAAGCAGGTCGAATTTAATCAAAATCGTCAGCACAGTTTTTAATTGTAAATACAGAAAACCCCTTTGATATAAAATGAAAAGAAACTATAGCATGATAAACGAAAAAAACACCCGATTTTAGGACGTTATAACGTTTCAATCGGTTACTGTACAGAAATTTCAGTTACACCAAATTAAAGCGTGTTCATTTGTCTATAAATCAATGTTAATTCCGTTAATATATTTTCAAACATCGATTTTATATTCCAATAAATTTACCGACATACACGATTTTCACGCAGTTTCTCTGCTAGCTACTTGGAAGGTTTCAATTTGTATTCCACAACAATGCTGTTCAAGTATTCTATCGTATAGGCCTAGACATTTTGTTAATGTTTCTGCCAAATTTGACCAACTTTTGATAAAATTAGAAATCAAGGTAAATTTATTTAAAAAAGTGCTAATTTTATTACCAGCAACAAATGCTTTATTGAAATAGTTCTGTGACAAAAGTCTGTAATTTTAGAACATTATTATCAAGGCATGTTCAATCAGATTTATAATTGTGTTTAATGAGTAAACACATAAAGTTATTTTAATTAAATTCTACTTTTTAAAAACACTTTCAATAATATCAACTTGCTTAACGTAATAATAATATTAATAATATTACTTTAACCTGATGAGCATTTCGGTAACATCATAGGGCTCGTTGGTCGACGTGGCTAAGACTCCGGTCAGTCTGCTGCGTCTCAGAACTGCGTACATCAAGGTCGTTGGTTCGAGACTTATTTACTGCCGTAAGTTTTACACGTTATGTTAACACCGATTCTTAATCTGCATTGGTCTAACTATATCGAAACAAATCTAAAGTTTTTAGAGCGACACCGAACAGAAGAAGAGGTTTATTTCTAGTTGGTATAACTACGAAAACGGTACCTAAATTACCGAAACGTACATCGGAGTAAATAATCTGACAAGTTTTTGAACAAAATTAGTTTCTTGTGGCAAATTAAATCTGCCACACTACGGAGCTCTTTCCATGTTTGTAACCGCTGTTAATGCAGAAAATCACCCTTAAAATTTTTACTCAACTTTTATCCGTATTCTTGAACCCTCGCGTATAGGGCCTGCTTAGTGTTTACGGAGAAAGTTTGTGCACGGTTCTTTGAACCATTTGCCGCTGTGTAACCGGATCACACGCTGCCGACCGAAATCAGCTGCGTCATTCTCTTCGCCTAAAAGCATTTCATCCTTAACGTGACCTTGAGGGCTCATCGGGGAACATTCCGAGCTACAGGTAGTTTCTAGCCCCACCCGCCGTTCCTTAATAACAATGTGGCGCACAGATAAATCAAGGGTTCCTCCTCTCCCCGGCCAGGGGATCGTTTACCGCCTACTTAGTAGCATGGATTTTATTTTGGATTCGTCTCGTTCCAGAGACCTGTCTCACAGTATATCCGATGGTAGCCTTATTACCAACCAATACACAACCAATAGAATATAACAGCTCGTACACCAAGAATGAATCAGCTGACACTATTTAAATTTGGGTTGTCAATGTCAAATAATGTGTTCAGTCTCGCTTCCCGACAAAAGTCCCAGTTGCTGCTACGCATTTCCTAATTTTAGAATTAATGAAAAAAAAATCGATAGGCTACAAATATCTATATACATACATAGATTGAAAATACGAAAATGAACCTGGACCGCTGTTCATATTTTAAATTTCCATTGAACTTTAAAATAGCAAGCCAATACAGATTTTAATGCTAATGCTTGCACGATCAATAATATTGACATTATTGAAAAACAATAACAGCATTACTGACCATTACAATAACAGCGTTGATGACGAAAATATTGATGTCGATATTGACGCGGATCAGGATTTCCTAATCTTGATGACGAAAATACTTATGTTGATATTGACGCGGATCCGGATTTCCTGATTTTGATGATGAAAATACCAACGTTGATATTGACGCGGATCCGGATTTCCTGATTTTGATGATGAAAATACCAACGTTGATATTGACGCGGATCCGGATTTCCTGATTTTGATGATGAAAATACCAACGTTGATATTGACGCGGATCCGGATTTCGTGATCTTGATGATGAAAATACAAACGTTGATATTGCGCGCGATCAGGATTTCAATCGGTGGTGAAAATACCAACGTTGATATTGTGCGGATCCGGATTTCCTGATTTTGATGATGAAAATACCAACGTTTAGGCCTATATTGTGCGGATCCGGATTTCCTGATTTTTATGATGAAAATACCAACGTTGATATTGACGCGGATCCTGATTTCGTGATCTCTTGGTGATGAAAATACCAATGTTGATATTGCGCGGATCCAGATTTCCTGATTTTGATGATGAAAATACCAACGTTGATATTGCGCGGATCTGGATTTCCTGATTTTGATGATAAAAATACCAACGTTGATATTAACGCGGATCTGGATTTTCTGATTTTGATGATGAAAATACCAACATTGATATTGACGCGGATCCGGATTTCGATATCTTGATGATGAAAATATCAACGTTGATATTGACGCAGATTCGGATTTCCTGATTTTGATGATGAAAATACCAACGTTGATATTAACACGGATCCGGATTTCCTGTTTTTGATGATGAAAATACCAACGTTGATATTGCGCGGATCCGGATTTCCTGATTTTGATGATGAAAATACCAACGTTGATATTGACGCCGATCCGGATTCATGATCACTTGGTGATGAAAATACCAACGTTGATATTGACGCGGATCCTGATTTCGTGATCTCTTGGTGATGAAAATACCAATGTTGATATTGCGCGGATCCGGATTTCCTGATTTTGATGATGAAAATACCAACGTTGATATTGACGCCGATCCGGATTTCGTAATCTCTTGGTGATGAAAATACCAACGTTGATATTGCGCGGATCTGGATATCCTGATTTTGATGATAAAAATACCAACGTTGATATTAACGCGGATCCGGATTTTCTGATTTTGATGATGAAAATACCAACGTTGATATTGACGCGGATCCGGATTTCGTGATCTTGATGATGAAAATACCAACGTTGATATTGACGCGGATTCGGATTTCCTGATTTTGATGATGAAAATACCAACGTTGATATTGACGCGGATCCGGATTTCCTGATTTTGATGATGAAAATACCAACGTTGATATTGACGCGGATCCGGATTTCCTGATCTTGATGATGAAAATACCAACGTTGATATTGACGCGGATCCGGATTTCCTGATTTTGATGATGAAAATACCAACGTTGATATTGACGCGGATCCGGATTTCGTGATCTCTTGATGATGAAAATACCAACGTTGATATTGACGCGGATCCGGATTTCGTGATTTTGATGATGAAAATACCAACGTTGATATTGACGCGGATCCGGATTTCGTGATCTTGATGATGAAAATACCAACGTTGATATTGACGCGGATCCGGATTTCGTGATCTTGATGATGAAAATACCAACGTTGATATTGACGCGGATCCGGATTTCGTGATCTTGATGATGAAAGTACCAACGTTGATATTGACGCGGATCCGGATTTCCTGATTTTGATGATGAAAATACCAATTTGATATTGCGCGGATCCGGATTTCCTGATTTTTATGATGAAAATACTAACGTTGATATTGACGCGGATCCTGATTTCGTGATCTCTTGGTGATGAAAATACCAATGTTGATATTGCGCGGATCCAGATTTCCTGATTTTGATGATGAAAATACCAACGTTGATATTGCGCGGATCTGGATTTCCTGATTTTGATGATAAAAATACCAACGTTGATATTAACGCGGATCTGGATTTTCTGATTTTGATGATGAAAATACCAACATTGATATTGACGCGGATCCGGATTTCGATATCTTGATGATGAAAATATCAACGTTGATATTGACGTTGATCCGGATTTCGTGATCTCTTGATGATGAAAATACCAACGTTGATATTGACGCGGATCCGGATTTCGTGATCTTGATGATGAAAATACAAACGTTGATATTGCGCGGATCAGGATTTCATGATCTCTTGGTGGTGAAAATACCAACGTTGATATTGTGCGGATCCGGATTTCCTGATTTTGATGATGAAAATACCAACGTTGATATTACGCGGATCCGGATTTCCTGATTTTTATGATGAAAATACTAACGTTGATATTGACGCGGATCCTGATTTCGTGATCTCTTGGTGATGAAAATACCAATGTTGATATTGCGCGGATCCAGATTTCCTGATTTTGATGATGAAAATACCAACGTTGATATTGCGCGGATCTGGATTTCCTGATTTTGATGATAAAAATACCAACGTTGATATTAACGCGGATCTGGATTTTCTGATTTTGATGATGAAAATACCAACATTGATATTGACGCGGATCCGGATTTCGATATCTTGATGATGAAAATATCAACGTTGATATTGACGCAGATTCGGATTTCCTGATTTTGATGATGAAAATACCAACGTTGATATTAACACGGATCCGGATTTCCTGTTTTTGATGATGAAAATACCAACGTTGATATTGTGCGGATCCGGATTTCCTGATTTTGATGATGAAAATACCAACGTTGATATTGACGCGGATCCGGATTTCGTGATCTCTTGGTGATGAAAATACCAACGTTGATATTGACGCGGATCCGGATTTCGTGATCTCTTGGTGATGAAAATACCAACGTTGATATTGCGCGGATCCGGATTTCCTGATTTTGATGATGAAAATACCAACGTTGATATTGACGCGGATCCGGATTTCGTAATCTCTGGTGATGAAAATACCAACGTTGATATTGCGCGGATCTGGATATCCTGATTTTGATGATAAAAATACCAACGTTGATATTAACGCGGATCCGGATTTTCTGATTTTGATGATGAAAATACCAACGTTGATATTGACGCGGATCCGGATTTCGTGATCTTGATGATGAAAATACCAACGTTGATATTGACGCGGATCCGGATTTCCTGATTTTGATGATGAAAATACCAACGTTGATATTGACGCGGATCCGGATTTCCTGATTTTGATGATGAAAATACCAACGTTGATATTGACGAGGATCCGGATTTCCTGATCTTGATGATGAAAATACCAACGTTGATATTGACGCGGATCCGGATTTCCTGATTTTGATGATGAAAATACCAACGTTGATATTGACGCGGATCCGGATTTCGTGATCTCTTGATGATGAAAATACCAACGTTGATATTAACGCGGATCCGGATTTCGTGATTTTGATGATGAAAATACCAACGTTGATATTGACGCGGATCCGGATTTCGTGATCTTGATGATGAAAATACCAACGTTGATATTGACGCGGATCCGGATTTCGTGATCTTGATGATGAAAATACCAACGTTGATATTGACGCGGATCCGGATTTCGTGATCTTGATGATGAAAGTACCAACGTTGATATTGACGCGGATCCGGATTTCCTGATTTTGATGATGAAAATACCAATTTGATATTGCGCGGATCCGGATTTCCTGATTTTATGATGAAAATACTAACGTTGATATTGACGCGGATCCTGATTTCGTGATCTCTTGGTGATGAAAATACCAATGTTGATATTGCGCGGATCCAGATTTCCTGATTTTGATGATGAAAATACCAACGTTGATATTGACGCGGATCTGGATTTCCTGATTTTGATGATGAAAATACCAACGTTGATATTAACGCGGATCCGGATTTCGTGATCTTTGATGATGAAAATACCAACGTTGATATTGACGCGGATCCGGATTTCGATATTGATGATGAAAATACCAACGTTGATATTGACGCGGATCCGGATTTCCTGATTTTGATGATGAAAATACCAACGTTGATATTGACGCGGATCCGGATTTCGTGATTTTGATGATGAAAATACCAACGTTGATATTGCGCGGATCCGGATTTCCTGATTTTGATGATGAAAATACCAACGTTGATATTGACGCCGATCCGGATTCATGATCACTTGATGATGAAAATACCAACGTTGATATTGACGCGGATCCGGATTTCGTGATCTTGATGATGAAAGTACCAACGTTGATATTGACAGGGATCCGGATTTCGTGATCTTGATGATGAAAATACCAATGTTGATATTGACGCGGATCCGGATTTCCTGATATTGATGATGAAAATACCAACGTTGATATTGACGCGGATCCGGATTTCGTGATCTTGATGATGAAAATACCAACGTTGATATTGACGCGGATCAGGATTTCCTGATCTTGAGATGATGAAAATACCAACGTTGATATTGACGCGGATCCGGATTTCCTGATCTTGATGATGAAAGTACTAACGTTGATATTGACGCGGATCCGGATTTCGTGATCTTGATGATGAAAATTCCAACGTTGATATTGACGCGGATCCGGATTTCCTGATCTTGATGATGAAAATACCAACGTTGATATTGACGCGGATCCGGATTTCCTGATCTTGATGATGAAAATACCAACGTTGATATTGACGCGGATCCGGATTTCCTGATCTTGATGATGAAAGTACCAACGTTGATATTGACGCGGATCCGGATTTCGTGATCTTGATGATGAAAATACCAAAGTTGATATTGACGCGGATCCGGATTTCCTGGTTTTGATGGTGAAAATACCAACGTTGATATTGACACGGATCCGGATTTCGTGATCTCTTGGTGATGAAAATACCAACGTTGATATTTCGTGGATCCGGATTTCCTGATTTTTATGATGAAAATACCAATGTTGATATTGACGCCGTTCCGGATTTCGTGATCTCTTGGTGATGAAAATACCAACGTTGATATTGACGCGGATCCGGATTTCGTGATCTCTTGGTGATGAAAATACCAACGTTGATATTGACGCGGATCCGGATTTCGTGATCTTGATGATGAAAATACAACGTTGATATTGACGCGGATCCGGATTTCCTGATTTTGATGATGAAAATACCAACGTTGATATTGACGCGGATCCGGATTTCGTGATCGTGATGATGAAAATACCAACGTTGATATTGACGCGGATCGGTATTTCTTGATCTTGCTGTTGAAAATACTGACGTTATGGTATTGATCAGTATTACTGACCCGTACTGTTATGACGAAATTATATTTTCTTGAAAATGTAAGATAAACAAAATTATGATTATAGATTTTGATAGGCTGTCATTTTATAACTGTTCAACGGATTTTACTTGGTTAACGAACCTCCAAGCTGTTTTCAAAATCGAGTTTTGGACAAATTTCGAACCAAATCAGACCAAAATTGCGAACACTGAAGTATAAACACCTTTTAAAAAATGTATTAGAGGTCAGGTAGGCATTTTCAAAATCAAACTTAACATAACGTGTTGTACTATAGTTGTAGAACATTAATTTTAGCTATAACTTAAGGTCGTTAAACAACAAATCCGTACAATAGTTTTAAAAAGGCAACCATTCAAAACATTAAATATCATTATTTTAATAAAGCGATAAAATACGCATAAATTAGATTTCACAATTCTACAAGAAATTAAGGATTTATTAAATATTTACGTTTTTTAATTATTTTCAATTCACATTTTTTTAATAACCGCCAATTTTAAACACGCTTCAAGTTGATAATTTTCTTTAAAAGATGTCGATATTGATAAGGACGATGCCGAATTTCAACTCAATCGGTTAAGCTGTTCTAGAGATAAAAATTATTTTGTAAGAAAAACAAAATGGCGGGTAGATGGTAAAACTTGTTTCCAGAAGAAAAGTTTTCCTTTATTTTCACCTATATAAATTGTTCACCACCTGAATTATCTTTGCCCAGTCCAGAAACGTTCTGTACAAAGAGATAGTAAAAATGTTACGACAAAGCAGGTTAGGTAATATAACAAATAAATGTTAAAATTAATAAGGAGAATTAGATCTTCGATCACAGCCTTTGTCATTGCGGCGCCATTAGCCGGTGATGTATGACAATGTTGCCTAGATACATCATCCCTCATCTGTTGGTCGCCTCGATCATTCAAAATCTCCGTACTTTAAATCCTGTCTGTACTGGAATAAACTTTAATTAATTATACTCCGCTGTGTTAATCATTCTCTGTATACGGCGATAGAAAATAAATGGCAAAAAAACACTGCACAAACTTTTTCACGTTCAAGTCCTCCCCCCCCCAAAGCAAAAAAAAGTAAAAGCTACTGTCATAGTCTTCAAATACGTCTTACGTCAAGAGGCAACTTATATTTTACTACGATTAAATTTAATTTTGAACCAATAGCGGGTTCATTTTCGTATTTTCAAAGGAATTTGAAAAAAATTTGAAAAAAATTAAATATTAATTTAAGTATATTTTAATGCTATTACGATTGTGAAATCATATTTTCAAAAAAGTGTACAAAATAGTTGTTTTAAAATTTTAAATTGTTGAACGAATTTTGCTAAATAACGACCTTGCCTAAGCTTTAACAGAAATAATTTTTAAGCCAAGTATGAATCTAATTGGCACGAAAACTTTCAAATTACATGCAAATACAAAAATGAACCAAGACTGTCTTCACATTATTTTGCGCCCCTCCACACACACACACACACACACACACACACACACACACACACACACACACACACACACACACACACACGCACGCACACACACACACAAAACTTCGTTAATAATGTATTTCTATAAGTTTTAATGATTCTATTTCACACCAATCAAACTATTAAAGGCGGGGATCGATGGGACAACCGAAAAAACCAACGGCAGTAACTAGGCTCGAACGTGCGTACCTGCGAAATTCGGCGCTTAAACCGACTGAGTTAAGGAGCTCCTTTATTAACTATAGCCGAATTACAGAAGCCTACTTACCAACCACCATGCAAGTCATCAAATTAAATGGCCAACAGTCAGTTTAAACATACCTGAAACAAAGAGAAACGAAGATAATTAGAAATTACTAAATATGAAATGTCAGTACAAAGAACATAAACTACAATATTCCAGTATGCACTTTTACTGGAATTCAAGCACGTTTCCTATCCTTGTAAATAAGTAACAACCGCTGAAACGTGTAACTATCTAAGATTTATAAAACTGAAACAAAAATGAATCAGCCGACTTGTATGTCGTCTGCACTGCTGTGAAGAGGACTAGACCGCATCAGTAGATTAGATTAGAAAATATTCAAACTAGACCCGCAGGCACTGTGGTCAACAGATTTATTGTCCAACTAAACCCTTTGAGTACTAGTTAGCAGACTGATGCCCTTAGTAAGTTCCAACAATTCACTGACTTGCTCGTACTGCTGAAGATCCCTAGGGTCCTGGAACCCCTAGTCTCCTGCTAGCACGACCTCATAATCGTAAATTATGTGTTCTGCAGTTTCCTCCTTTATACTGCGTAAACTATATACGGTAACTCCGTGGTATATATACCACGGAACATGGTATATATAGGAACATACCTATTCTGTTCAGGTGCACCCTCAGACCACAACGCCCTGTAATGAGACCGCATCAGTAATTCACATTACTGTAGGACACCGCTTGTAGCTCCTTCTGAAACGTATTTGAAGCCCAAACATAGAAACTTTAGAATCGTATTCCATTTAGGTTTACCTACACTGCGAAAGGCCGAACGGCGAAAAAAACTTCTAAGTTGTTGGTGAATTTGTCAAAACAGGCTTTTTTAAGGTCGAACAAATATATATGATATAAATCAAATCTGAATTTTTTTTGTTCTGATTCAAATTAGGTTTATAATATTGTTAGAGTTTTTTTACCTAACATGTACAAACTGAAGACGTAATTAAATTAAATTTTGAACTTTTGGAGAGGATACACACACACACACACACACAACAATAAGTATTACTTCTAGTTTCAAATATTACCTGACGCTACATAAATTTTAAAAAATGCTTTTTATTACGATACTTAAAATGCTTTCTACAAAGTATATTTTCGCCAAATTTTGTAGTGACGAGTAACATCGTTTACGAGTAACCCGCGTAGATGTATGTTTACAAAAAAACAAACACTTTGAAGTTGCAGTTAAAAAAAAAAACATTACAGAATTTCCTAGTAAACCTTCACTATATAGCACGAGTACTGTAAATCGGTGACCTACGTTTTTATCTTCAAATCAGCAAGAGGAAACAGAAAAAGATCTGTCTTATTTGCGTCAAGAGAAAACAGGCAAACAATGTTTTAAAAATATAAGTCTTTATATGATAATAAAAAAAACTATTGTTAACAGTAGACAAAAGAACAATACACGGTATTTTACTCATAACACAAAGACCAGTCGAACTGATAAGCGGTGGCCTTCAGTTCAACATAACATAATCATTTCGGAATAAATTGCCCTGCACGCAGCATGTTCGCAACTGCGACTGAAGGGGGTTTGGACACAAAACCTAAAATATACGCCAGTTCCTTAATTTTCCGAACTACCGTCGAGACGCTAGTAGAGTGTTCCTAAAATACCAAGAGAAAATGTACATTAAAATTAAGTTTGAAACGCCAGCGTCTGAACATTAATCTTGTTGGAGTATATTTTAAAAAATCGCGACAAACAGTTGTCTCGCTGATGAATAGAAGTGAACATACGTTTATTATTCACCTTCAAATAATTTGCAAACACCAACATAATTAACATTAAAATATGCATAAAGTTAAACTATAAAAATTACATTGAAATTAAGAATATAAAAATGAACCCTGACCGCCGAACATTTTTAATGAAAACTTTGATGATTTAAAAATTTTGGAATACTGATTGGTACACATTTTAACGCTGATTAAAAGAATAATTTTTTTTAATATAAAAAATTAATGATTTTTTTTAAGGATTTCGAATAGCTGCCAATTTGAAAATGTTGAACTGATTCTGTTGGGTTACGAAATTTACTATTCTGTCCAAACCTATCATCAAAACCAAGTTTTGATCATTTGAATCAAATTACGCATTTAATATAAAAAATAATGATTTTTTTTAAAGATTTCGAATAGCCGCCAATTTGAAAATGTTGAACTGATTCTGTTGGGTTACGAAATTTACCATTCTGTCCAAACCTATCATCAAAACCAAGTTTTGATCATTTGAATCAAATTACGCATTTAATATAAAAAAATAATGATTTTTTTTAAAGATTTCGAATAGCCGCCAATTTGAAAATGTTGAACTGATTCTGTTGGGTTACGAAATTTACCATTCTGTCCAAACCTATCATCAAAACCAAGTTTTGATCATTTGAATCAAATTACGCATTTAATATAAAAAAATAATGATTTTTTTTTAAAGATTTCGAATAGCCGCCAATTTGAAATTGTTGAACTGATTCTGTTGGGTTACGAAATTTACCATTCTGTCTAAACCTATCATCAAAACCAAGTTTTGATCATTTGAATCAAATTACGCATAAATTGTGAAAAATGAGTGAGTGAGAGAGAGGGGGAGAAGAGAGGGGGAGAATAGGGAGACATGCACTCGCTCGCCCCCCACACAAAGCGATTTAGAGATCTGGATAAGCACAATTTTTATATTGCCGGGTCTGGGTCTTACCATGATTGCCGCTCCAACAACTCATTTTGCCTTTTCGCTAAAGATCTAAATATTCAACGATTTGAACAAGTTCGAAAATCAATAAGCTGATCAAATTATAAGAATCGATTTCCTTGTAAATTTAAAGCACCTCACAGCACGCTAACACAAAATGTACTTTCCGACTTTATTTTTGAGTAATATTTTCAATTACTGCTCATCCTGGTCCCGAGGGATATTCCGTCTTAGATTAGGCACCAAATCCCCATCCAATCGGACTCGACTGCCCTTTCCAAAGACAGATTTTGTAATATCCACTACAGACAATGTTAAAGCGAGAAAGGAAAGGATGAGGAGATACTAATATTATTAGTGAATTTCCATTAGAAAGTGAGCTGTTGCTGCGGCCATCATGGTAAGATCCAGATTCAGTATGCTCAGTCCAAAGTTCTAAACCATTTGAGGAGGGTCTTTAATATTGTTAATTTGTATGAGTGCGAACGCGCGCGCTTACATTCAAAAAGTGATCTAAAGATCAGGTTAGCCGCTCTATTGTAGGTCAGGGTCTGGGTGTTACCACGATGGCCGCTCCAATAATTAATTTTCCAATGGAAATTCACTAACAAAAAACTAATTTTGTATCGCAACCATAATATTAGATACAAGCGTTAAATTACAATTTGTCAAGTATAATCGCTCTCGATAATTCACGCCATCAAACCGTAACTAACCGAGAACTGTATCGCGAGTTACATAGCAAGTCCATAGCGTGGCATTTTATTTAAACAAAAATCGATTTCACAACGAACCGTACAGAAAAATAAGCGAAATTTACTTTCTCTCAATTCTTCGTGTTTATTATTAGGCCTGTTAAGTCCATCACGACGGGTTGTTATTGACCGAGCGAAGCGAGGGGCTTGTTACAGTTCTACATTTGGTTTGTGTCTTTGTCACACCAGTGGTTCCCAACTATTTTGTCATGCGACCTACCTTTATTAGACACACACGCGCGAACGCACGCGCGAACGCACGCGCGAACGCACGCGCGCACACACACACACACACACACACACACACACACACACACACACACACACACACACACACACACACACACACACACACACACACACACACACACACATGCATATATCCTACATGACGCAGAAATAGACTCAACAGACATTGAAGACAGGAACGCATACAGGAGAAAGATGCTCGAGGTTGGAAGATCCCAGAGAATGAAATCCCAAAGAGAGCAGGGGTAAAATTGACGGAGGAGCGGAAGAGGATAAATGGGGACAGGATGGGGGAGGTGTGGAGGATTAGAAGGAACAAGACATGAATCGGAGTGGTTTGCGTGATCCAACAGGGTCTATACGCAAAAAATAATAATATATATATATATATATATATATATATATATATGTGTGTGTGTGTGTGTGTGTGTGTGTGTGTGTGTATAATTTTATATTAGAAAAAAAGAACTACAAAAAATAAAATTAAAAATAGCGTAAAAGCGAGTTAAAAGTGTTAACTAACACCTTTTTATCTTTCCTTCTGATTAACAGATGGAAATAATTATACACGAAATATACAGTTTTTAAAATTTTATTTTTCAAACACATTCGTCCTAGCTAGACAAATGTTGTACTTCCAGTAGTAGCGCGAGCCCAGCACGGCTGCATTGTCCTATCGCTTTGTTCACTGTATTCGAAAATATCTGTTCTGTGTGTAACTTTACAGTTGGTAGTGAAGCAGTTTTTGTAGAATTATAGAACACATTTCTTGAGATAATTTACTTTTTTTTGCAGACGAGAGAACACTTTAAGCCGTCCGCTCTTCTCGACCCTCCTGGATTGTTCCCACGCTCTCTGGTTTGGGAACCGCTGGCATTACACAATTTTGGTCAAGAGCACTGACTGATTGTTATGAAATTTGGTACGAAGGTGTCTGTATAATGTCGACTGACGCATGAGTAAGACGTTTCTTCAGTCCCGTTTCAAAATGGCGGTTAATTTAACGACGATGAGAGTAGATGTTCTGGCTATTCTTTGCAGTAATTGGCTGAACAACGCGTCCTACCACAATTCTGACCGTTACATGGAGAAAGAACATACAATTTCTAATAAAGCTGGTCCAGTAACATTTTTTGTAAATATTGCGGTTACCGGTTGAATTTGCGGAAAAGTATGCAAGCATGTCAGAACAGTGACCAGGCAATTAATTAAGAATAAAATACGAAGTCAATGTTTCTTTGAACTGCTAGTATACCAGGGGACCCGTGCGAAATTTCGCACTATGAAAGTTTTAAGTAAACACAGGTTTTAAACAAGAGTAGTTCTTGGGATGAGGGTGGTAGTTGGAAGGAAGGGAAAACATGTTTAAAATATAAATCGAAAATAGATCGGTTTGAAATAATAATCACAAATTTATGAGCCATTGTAGTAGGGCCTATATACATTTCAATATAGATAATGGCTTTTTAACAGAAATTTTTAAAGGGCATTACAATGCCTCGTTGTAAACGATATTTGATGTAAGAATGTAATCTTGTACTTTTGGTATTTCATTTTCTTTAATGGATAAAAACATGTTAGTTGATTTAGTTACCCTTAAAAAGGATACATACAATTTTCCCTGAGTAAAGACGGTATTTGGTAAATACAATCCTGCTCTTGAAGTGTTTGTCCCTGCGACTTGTTTATAGTGATAGCAAACGCAGTTCTAATAGGTAACTGTCTTCTAGTCAATTGGCAAGGCGTGTTTGATAACCTCTAACTGTATTTTGACATTTTATTATTCTTCCTATTTTATGGTGTCCGTATGTTTATAAATAAATGCACGATGGTATAAATAAATAAATGTCAGAAGCCGTTTAAAAAATCTTTCTAAAGATACATCATTTATGCCTGTACGAATAGGATGTGCTAAGGAAAAGAGATGTTGACTCGAGAAATAATATACATACATATACATATATATATATATATATATATATATATATATATATATATATATATATATATATATATATATACTGAAGTTTACTAAAAGATTTAAGTAAACACAGCCTTTTGAATAAAAATAGTCGTAGGGATAAGGGCGGTAGTTGGAAGGAAGGGAAAACATGTTTTAAAAATAAATCGAAAAGCGATCAGTTTGCAATAATAATCACAAATGTATGAGTCATTGTAGAATATACATTTCAATACAGATAATGGTTTTTTTAATAGAAATTTTTACAGGGCATTACAATGCCTCGTTGTAAACGATATTTGATGTAAGGATGTACTTCTTCTACTTTTTGTACTTCATTTTCTTTAATGGATACAAACATGTTAGTTGATTTAGTTACCCTTGAAAAGGCTACATACAATTGTCCGTGAGTAAAGACGGTATTTGGTAAATACAATCCTGCTCTTTGAAGTGTTTGTGCTTGCGACTTGTTTATAGTGATAGCAAACGCAATTTTAATATGAAACTGAAAAGACATGCTTGATAACTTCTAACTGTATTTTGACATTTTTATTATACTTCGTATTTTTATGATGTCCGTATTAACAAAAAATAAATGCACGATGAAAGGAGAAATCACGAATATATTTACGTAAAAACAGTGTCCAAAATATGTGTTTGTTATTTGATATGCTTATCCAGGCTTGTACGACGGGCAAGGATAGGGGACTGTAAGTAGGGCCATATAACATATACGTTTAATGGTTTTAAAGTAAATATTGAAATTATTTTAAGCAATAAGCAAAAAAGTGGCATTTGTAATGGGATTGTCTGTTCGTGATTAATAAGTTAACTTTGTAAAATATACAAAATATTGTCCGATTTGTGATGCCGCGCATGCGTATCATGATGCCGTTTCGCCTACGACAGTTAAAAGTGTCTTTTATGTTAAAATTGTCCACAAACAGTAAGTTTTAGCGCAAAATCGTTTTGCAATGTCAGAAGCCGGTTAAAAAATCTTTATAACTCATTTATGTCACTACGAATAGTATGTGCTGAGAAAAAGGGATGTTGATTCGAGAAATAATATATATGATTAGTAGTTTTCAGTTTTACGTTTTGGAATTAAACTTCATAAACCCGATGTTAAAATTTCGAATAATTGAATAAAACTATTTTTATACTGTAGTTCAACGAACAGTAGGCCTCGTATTATAGTGCCTGGCTAGTGCTTCTCCCCGTCAATATAACCAATAACTGCAGTATTTAGGAGAAATGTTACCGGACCAATTTTATTGAAAATTGTATATTCTTTCTCCACGAAACTGTTAAAATAGTGAAAACAAGCCGTTCGCCCATTATTAGCAGGACACAGCCAGCAAATATATTCGTTATTGTTAAATCAAAGGACGCCATCTTGAAATTGAATGAATGAAAAAAATCTCACACATAGATCGTTCGGGTTATACGTAAGATATTTCTGTACAAAATTTAAAAACAATCGGTCAATGCGTTTGGCAGAAAATCGTGTAACACAAAAACCAAATGCCGACCGGTAGAAACACAAGTTTTTAAAAACAAATAGCCTGTGCATGTTTATGTTCGGTGTGCTGGCTACCTTTATACCAAATTTAAACTCAGTAAGTACAATTGTCTTGGCGTTACTGACAAACAGACATTACAAGTAGTTCAACGAATGTCAACCGCTTTCGCAATATATTTTTAATATTTAATTCTTAACTTCGTGCCTGGCCGCCGCTTTAAGACAGAGCTCTGACGCGCTCGAAGCATTTTCCGCCATTTCTTGGAAGACAAAATATTTACGAAAAATCTATTGGATCAACTGTATCGAAAATTTTATGTTCAGTCTCGCTAACGCTTGGATGAAAATTTGGAAAAAGTAACAAAACAATATTTAGTTACTTCGCTAACAATCGCTCTTACAAAAAATTTCTAACAACACTTTTTTGAAAATATATTTTAACTATCACGTTCAGCGTTAAAAAAGCATAAATTAGCATTGTGAATTTTCAAAATCCGCTGAAAATAAAAAAAAACTGACAGTTAATGTTTGTTACTTTAAATGCAGATTTCAAAGCTGATTATATTTGTGAAATCAGATTTTCAAAAAGGGCACGTGAACAAATATTTTATAATTCCATCACGTAAGCGAAACAGATGCGTTCGTGATTTTTCCGAACACATTCGTAGACTATAGCACCGTCCAGATAAACTTACCCTATTTATACGTCGATTCGCCCGCAACTGGTTCGACCCGACTCCGCGCATTGTCAATCACCCTAACGAGAACACGTCTCGCTTGGTGCGCACGATTTATGGGCGCTGCGCTCTGAACGCGCATACATTAATTAAAGGTTTGACCCAACACAAACGGGATATAAATCCCCGGCTTACCTCTATTCAAATGTCAGCATAAAAGATCAGTCCCAATCCAGAACCTTGAGGCGTACCCTTCCCGTGTTGGTACAGTGTGTTCTGTATTCTATTGTTGGTAACTATTTGAAATGTTAATGCGTGCCTGAAGTTCTTTTTTTGTTAACGAGTATTTTTGTATTCTGTCTGGATGGATATCTCTGTCTGTACAGACGTTTGTTCTAAACAATAGATTTAGATACGAAAATAACGATTCTAGACAATTGGTCAGTGATTGGTCTAAAATGCGTTTCAAGTTTCGTCCGCAGTACAAGAATCCCACTTATTGTTAATCAAATGGGAGTATTCCTGCTTTAGCTGTTTCATATTTTAGTTTCTTGAAGTGACTACTTCTTATCACGGGGTATGGGTGTATGTTTTGCACGGGGAAAAAGTCAGTTTGCCGTCACGGAACGCTCTAATTTTTGTTTAGCGATTAATAAAATGTATTTCTGAAACGAAAACGTGTACGGTCGCTGTTGACAAAACATGGGTATAAACATTTGCTTTCGCGTCACGCTTGAATCCGTAATGCATACATCACAACATATATTGTTCTCGCATATATCTAGACTGGAAATGATTACTTCTAAACAGCTGGTTTCGCAAAATAGCGTCGATATCATTTCAATTAAGGTTATGTTTATGGTTTTTGTTAATTTTAAAAATGTATGTTTTATAAATTTGTGTAGTTAAATTATTTAGTGTGTTGATCTATACCAATTTTTGAATACCAGAATCACAAATATTATATTTATTATTATACTTAGGCAGTATAACTTGTCATGTGTCTACAGTTGTGTACCTACACACAAGCTAAATTTAATACGAAAATAATTTTCAAGAGTTGCCCTTTCCTGCATGCATCTAAATTTTTACAAAAATAATTAATCATAATAGTGAAAAAGTATACAGTCACGCATACCAAAAGTAGTCACTTGTGTCGGCCAGTACCGCACAGTCTAAATTTGTTTTAATTTTCAAGTGTGTGTGTGTGTGTGTGTGTGTGTGTGTGTGTGTGTGTGTGTGTGTGTGTGTGTGTGTGTGTGTGTGTGTGTCCCTATAAGTTAAAACAATTTTCGTCTTTTAAAACAAAACACGTTCATTATTGATTCATGATCCTGTGATATCCAATACAATATTTGAATCCCATCAAGAATATGCTAAAATAACATATTAAGAAATATCATTTAGAAATCGCGTATCCACAAATATGCTAATGTGGATCACAAACGTATTAATGTGGACCGAAAATGTGCTAATGTGGACCACAAATGTGCTAATATGGACTACAAATGTGCTATTGTGGACAACAAATGTGTTAATGTGGACCACAAATGTGCTAATATAGGTCACAAATGAGCTAATATGGACAACACGTGCTAATGTGGACAACAAATGTGTTAATGTAGACCACAAATGTGCTAATGTGGACCACAAATGTGTTAATGTAGACCACAAATGTGCTAATGTGGACCACAAATGTGATAATGTAGATCACAAATGAAGATTGCACTGGCAGCGAATATATCAAGAATGTGCGTGCTGGTTTACATATGTGAAAAATGTGCTGCTGAACAAAAAATTAACAATGTACGAACAACAAGAATGTGCTGAACCACAAATGAAGAATGTAAAAACCACATGTAAAAAATGTGCTGACATCACATATCAAACATGTGTTGTAACAAAATGCTGAAATTACATACTACTACAATTTTTTTCTTCTTAACGTCCATACTTATTAACAGTCAGACTAATGAGGACGAGGGATCGGCGCAGACAGTAAAAGTCTTAACGACAGTAACTGCGTGTCGAACACACGACCTTAAGGTGTCCAGTTCAAAGATACAGGAGACTGAAAGGTGTCCTAGCCACATCGATCACAACATACTATATCAAGATTTTTTTTAAGGCGAAAAGCACATTGAGGCTATTATCACCATCCTAAATGTAAATGTGAGTGTAAAGAGTTAAAGTCGAAAGTGTAGTATTGTAAGTGTAAGTGTGTCTTAGACTCGGTTACCGCGAGAAACGTCTAAATCCTCTCAATAGGTGCAGCTAGTCTGCACTCCCTGCGAGGGGAGGTTACTTGGTTCCAGGTGCCTATATCAAGGTACTATATCAAGAATATGCTAAAATAGAAATGAAGAACGTATGACCTACACGAATCTGCTGGTGAAAGAAAATATTTCGTTTGAATGTGATAAAAAGACATATGAAGAAAGTGCGAAGTCACAAATGAAGAATGTACTGGGATAAGATTGCAAGAATGTGCTGTAACTACAGGTTAAGTATGCATTGTTCAATCGTTTCTTCAGCTGTCCAGTACCGCGCTTGCGTGCGTTAACTCGCTAGAAAAATGAAATCGGTTATATTTCGGAATTTTAAGTACTTTGAAGTCAGTTAAACAAATTATAAAGTTATAATTAGTAACGCAATGTATACCGATATGTGACAATCTCGGTTGAAGTGGATGGAAACTTACGGAATCTGAAAGGAACGCTGAAGTTATTTCCCAACTAATGGACCTGTGAAAACAATCCGCAACAACTCTGACCATTGTCTGTTCACGGTTGCAGGTTGCAGACAGATCCATTTGGCAACACAGCGCGCCAAGTCAGTAAAACTGGTTCCCCACGGCACCAAGACCATTGCTTTAATTGGTTATTAGTTCTATAATATTAGACTAGCCTAGGATGCGTATATTGAGTGTCAGTACAGGTAATCAGACGGTTATTGAACTTATGGCTTACTTACAACTTACAGCGAACGTATAACCCATGTTCGCAATATCCTTTCGTTCCACTTTGTCTCCAAGAAGTACCAACACGCAGTTCACCATAATTTAATGATCAAATCAGCCGTTTATAATTCAAAGTCGTTCTGCTATTGATTAGAATATAAACGCGATACTCAATAACCTCACTAACGAAATAGAAGGAAATTTCGAAATTTTTTATCATATTTTATGTTTTAGGGCTGGTTGAGATTTGGATTTTGCCAGACGCGTGATGCGAGGAACATGTTTATATTTATATATAACAGTATATTTTGCGCATCGCAAGTCTCATATTAAATTAATTATAATTAAAAACTATTGTGTTTCCGCCCGACATCGAACTGGGGATCTTGTGCTTGTGAGTCGCGCGTGATAACCACTACACTACGGAAATTACGAAGAACTTTGACCGATTTAAGTATATGAAATGAATCGTTAATTTAATTATGGTAGTTATATTAAAAGATCAGTTTTATATGAATTCTTAACGATCAGCTTATTTCATTGAACAGCTGATAATATAATAAGTTTAGGTTATGTTGTTAAAAACTTGCTATGTTAATTTGTCCTTTACTCCTATATTAATTCATAACGATCAGCTGATTTCATAGAACAGCTGACAGGCTATAAGTTACATATTATGTTGTTAAAGCTAACTATGTTAATTTGTTGTGTTTTCGAATAAATTATCAGAATTACAATTAAAAAAGGAACAAAAAACATGATTCACGATTTTTATTTTTTGTTCAATAACAAGATTTTTAAAAATATGATTTCACCAAGGCAATCGGGGTTAAAACGCAATCTGGATAAACTAGTTTTCTTAAACTTTCATACTGCATTCTTACGAAATGAACCCTGACCGCCGTCAGATTAATTTCTATACTTTAAACCGTACATGAAGATTTTAAAGGCATATTTATGCAGATTTCAACGCTGATTACGATGGTGAAATGAGATTTCCAAAAATGAGAGAATAGTTATAAATTATACAATTTATTTTTACAAACAGTTTAAAAGCCTAATTGTTTTACTGTACGTACATGATTTTTTCTAACATTTTGGGGATAAACGTACCCCGCTTGGCAATCTTGTAATTTTTGAAGCTTGGTACTTTAAATGTTATTTTCAAAAAAGAGTTATTCTAAAACAGAAATAAAATTAAAAGATACAAAGCATACATTAAACAAAACTCGAATAATCATAACCTGCCAAGGCCACTGTCCAAATAACTACTACACCTAATCGATTGATTTTGTAATCGATTATATTCTATCTATAAGCATGTCCTTATCATTTTACACCTAATCACCGCCTTAATTTAACCAATTTGACCTTCAGATCTCACAGAATAACCACGTCCTTCGTTCGCTAATCTCCTATTTTTTCATTAGGTCATATAGTTCGAAAATTCAACTAAGGAAAAACTGCATTTTTTGCGCTCGGTCTCCGATTCAACGATGAGTGTACGCAGTTTTAATAAAATGCACTGGTCGATTGTTTTGAAATTTGATGTGAAGGTAACACGCACAAAGCCCAAACGACTTAAGTTTAAGATTTTCAAGATGACAGCCTCTGATTTACAAATAATGTTTGCAGTTTTTAGCCAAACAGTTTCAGATTTGTTCTGAAATCTAGTAAAAAGACATTTTCTATAAAACCCAAATGACGTACGTATAACATTTCTTCCTATTTATTTCCGTTTCAAAATGGCGGCATCTGATTTTACGATGTAGTGTAACCGGCATTGGTCTATTATTTTGAAATTTGGTACTTAAGTACTTTGTATAAAGCCCGAAAAACGTGTGCAAGATTTCCTCCCATTCAATTCCGTTTCTGGAGGGGTCTGATTCAACGCTTGAGTACAGTTGCTGGTTATTTACAGTAATACTGGCTGAACGGTAAAACCTATCATAATTTTCACCACTTCACGAAGAAAGAGCATAAAATTTCCAATAAAGTTAGTCCGGTAACATTTTCGTAAACATTACGGTTACCGGTTCAATCAGCGGAAAACGTAACGAGGGCTGTCGTGGAACGCTGTGTATTGCGAGGTCTGATGTTTTTTAAACTACTAGTTAAACATATTAAAGTTGAGTCTAATTAATTATTCTCTGAACTATGTTTCATCACTTAAGTTGTCGATTAAAACTGAATATCATCTTTCATAACGCGTGCTGGAAAAAAATTCAGTTTCTGCTTTTAACAGGCTATTTCTGCTACAAAAACCTTGTCAAATAAGAACTCGGTCTTTGAACCTGTACTCCGGGCCGAGATGGCGATAGTACGGTAGTGTTGCGGCTGAAGCAAGCTGCTTGTGTCCGCCAGGGTTGAGCCCTGTATCAGCACGCCCTTAATCGCACTCGAATCGAACTGTCGCGCCTCGGACAACCCACATTAGCACAGAAAAACCATTTATTTCAAAACCATTAACGTTGTTAATGGCCACACTGTTCTGAAGAAATAACTAAATCTCTTCAGCCAACTTTTTCTACAAGTTTTTTTTACCTTAAAAAAGTATAAAACGAAAAGATACAAAATAGCTTATTGGATTCTAATAAACGGGAAAAACCTTACAAGAGTACATAAAACAAAGAAAAACTTATAAAACTATTAATCCAGAAGGAAAACTACGCTAATTAACTTTCAAGTAATTACAGAAAACGCTCTAAACTAAATCCTAAACGTAATTAATAGAATTTTTTCGGAACAAAACATACTAGCGCCAACTTTTTCTCATTTAACGATGTTCTATGCGAACGGAAAACATGGAGACTTGGAACTACTCTGCTGAAACGTTTCTGGAATTTTAAATAAAACTAAAGAAGTACAGTTGTGTCGTTGAAATGAAATCACGCTTTCCGTTCAATATAAAGCGTTAATATTTAAACAGTGTCAATAATTAATAGACTACTACTGTTTCAAGTTGTCATGCCGTTTGAGGATCGAATAAAGTGGTAGTTAATCTAATCGGAAGCGATATGATGTCAGCCATTTTGTTTTCGCGTGGTTGTTAAACAATAACATAACGTTTCCGATAGCGTACCTACAAAGGCTTAATTTAAAACCACTTTACAAAGGCATAATTTAGTACAATACCTAACTGCTGATAATCTCTTAATTATTCACGAAAACAAATTCAATTTCTCCCTTTGTGTGTGTGTGTGTGTGTGTGTGTGTGTGTGTGTGTGTGTGTGTGTGTGTGTGTGTGTGCGTGTGCGCGCGCGCGTGTGTGTGTGTGTGCGCGCGTGTATAATGTAGTTTGTCATGCTTAGTGATTGAATTTGGCAACAGCTTGAATAATTTCGTTACCCCGTAAAAGTTTCAAAATGGTTGCCATTTAAAATTTCGTTTCACCATAGTCACCACCGTCATCTGCATAAATAAGCATTAAATATTGTTTTTACACGACTGCCAAAAAAAGAAGTGTTATGTTTTCAGTACCTGGGTATGTATGTATGTGTGTTTGTTCCATCACAACTTCTTAATGGCTAGTCCGATTTTGATCTACCTTAGCACGTTGGATTCCTCACTTCACCAGGAGTGTCATAGGCTACATAACTTTCACCCCCTAATGCAGTAAAATAGTTAGGATGAACTTATAACTAATTTCATATAGGATAAATAAGTTGTTTATCCTACATGAAATCGTAAATTCTTAAATAACTAATGCACTCATACATTCTTAAATAACTGATGTACAAGTGTAAAACATAATTACTAGAGACTATACAATAGGAGTCACTCATAATCAGCCCAGGAAAGCAATAGAAAAATACTCATTTCGGAACTAATAGGTCCAGAATTACAACTGAAGTTTCAGCTAATTCATTGGGTTGAGCTGGGAAAAATGATACCCTGAACATAAAAATCGGCCGAGTCAATCGGTGTTATGAAAATCGGAAGGAATCGGAAGATAATCTAGCGATAGGCTTTGCGCAGAAGTCAGGCTCGGTGACAAATATGTTGACGCGACAAAAATGAAATAATTCGAAAATTAAAAATCACAAATAACTGATTTAAATTAAAAATACAAGTTTTTCAATCCAATACATGCTAACGCCAGTCGGTGTATGACATACATGAATACAGGACCATAAGAGGGAACACAGATCAGCGCCAGGACTTCGCAGATGCCTACTTTACAAATTTTTCCTTTTTTTTAATCGAAAAAATTGGCAAAATGGCTAAAAGGGTATTTTTTTGTGGTTTAGTCACTAAAAATAACTAAATAAAAATAACTACTTAAAAAAATAAAAAAAAACCGCTAAAATAC
Organism: Callitettix versicolor; assembly: GCA_022606455.1. Lineage (NCBI taxonomy): Eukaryota > Metazoa > Arthropoda > Insecta > Hemiptera > Cercopidae > Callitettix > Callitettix versicolor. Next base: position 25,322,768 of record CM040185.1, on the reverse strand, counting down.
AAACAATATACACAGAAATTATATATTTCATAATTAAAAGAAATTAAAATCTGAAATACAATTGATTTAAAAAGATGAAAACAAAGTATTAGAATAAAATTTGAAGAATATTTTTCGAGTATTTAGTTAATAAATTATAAATTTACATGTTAAGTTCATACAATAAATGCAGTCGGGGGCTGCACCTCAATATATTTGCACTAAACAGCCCCCGACTGCATTTATTGTATGAACTTAACATGTAAATTCTTAATTTATTAACTAAATACTGGGAAAATATTCTTCAACATTTATTCTAATACTTTGTTTTCATCTTTTTAAATCATTTGTATTTCTGATTGTCATTTCTTTTAATTATTAAATATATATATTTTTTATATCTTTTGTAATTTAGCAGTCGTGTTTTTTATTTTTCAAGTAATTATTTTTATTAATTAAAATAACGAAAATGACTTTATTATGCGATCAGGGTACATTTTCACATTTTGGAAGTAATTACATGAAGTTAAACATGATAATTTATGTAGATTTTATTACTGATTATGACGATAAGATTTTATTATTATTAATTCGTTGAGTACATTTCTTATGCGATCAGGGTACATTTTCACATTTTAGATTTAATTACATAAAGTTCAAAAATGATGATTTATGTACATTTTATTGCTGATTATGACGTTGATAAGATTTTTTTATTATTACTTCAATGAGTACATTTATCTTCCTTCTATAGTTCAGTCAATATTCTATTTCTTGACAATAAAAAAGCAAAAACTTTAATTCATAAAATCTGAAGCATATCCTTCAACTGACACGAATAACAATTCGGAGCAGACCGTTTTGCTTTAGAGCAAAAGCAAATCCTTCTTTTGTTGAACCATTAGCTTTACAAATAAAACCAACCATTTACTATAAATGAGAAGCCAATCCTTTAACAATGATGAATCTAGTCAGTAGGAGATAAACATGAGAAGTTATGTTGAATTTTCCTGAGCAAAGTGTTAAACATTATAAATCATGTTTTTCTCTACATATTGAATATTTTAGCAGGTTTTAAAAATATAATGTGTAATGTTTAACGAACAGGTGTCTAAACACTAACGAAGAGACTCGAGGTGGGGATCTCTTTATCACAAAATACAAAAATATGTTTGCGTTAACTGATCATTGATATCAAAAAGGTATCGGCGAGGAACTTGTGGCGCAATCTACAGTGCCTTTAACGTTTAAACACGTTAATGCCAGTATTAACGAATAAGCGACCGACTGGATTACATTTCCTAATACACCGGTACTAACAGGCGTGTCAATTTTTATGTAATGAAATGCACTTTAAATTCTTTTTATATTCTTCTTCTTTTCTGCTAGGATTATTGTCACTATGTTGAGTATAACGATCTGCCTTCCCTAACAAAAGTACTGCGTCAACAAAAGTAGAATAGACGAAGCTAGGGAAGGCAGATCATTGTACTCAACATAGTGAAATGCACTTCACTCTTAGTGATCTGTGGAAACATTTTCTTCACTACTTGAACAAGCACCTACAGTAAATGCATGTTTAATATATGAATAATTAACACGAAATCAACAACCAGTAGACACTATAAAAATGGATAATTTATTTAAAAAATAACTGGTTCTAATGTGTTGCATGGACGTTTTCTCGGTTGAACCTTTTTTACTTCTGAACTGAAGGATTTACTCTTAAGAAAAAGATAATCGTTATTCATATGTAATAAAAAAAATGCTTTTGCTTTTACATTTAATCTGAAACTTTAAATTAATTTTAATTTATTAATGAAATTAATTTAATATTAAATTAAAACCTTTTACTTCTAAATTTTTCTTGAAGCACTTCTTTTAGTTTTATTCACACAGTTCATTGTTGTGCTCTTATAAGTGAAATAAGATTAAAAAAAAGATTGTGACATTTAAAAAAACGGTTAAAAATCCGCTTCCACCATCGAGACAGCTGCATGCTCCTGAATCAGTAATGTACACCACTAAAATAGTTCCCGTAACACTGAAATACAATCCTAGTACACCTTCCTGCTTATCGCTACTTGACGCAACTGCTGCGTGCCTGACTACCCAGACGTCGTGCTATTCAAGATAAAATCATCCCAAACTGAAATCACTAAAAAGAAAACTTGTAAAGATTGGTGTTGCTTCGTTGCTTCCCAGTTGCCAGACAATAGGCCAAGGAATGCCGTATAGGCGTGGCTGACTGCCGCTCTTCTACACCGAAGCCGAAACGTCAAGACCCTGGCGCCATCGTGGTACCTGCCTTACCTAAACTATTATACATTGATAGTGAATAAAATCGATTTAGATATTTCATTGATCCTTGATTGATTGCACTTTAAATATAGTGTTAGAAAAATGTGTCGCGACCTCCAATAACTTTAAACTGTGAACTCATGAAACGTTTCTTAGGTATAAAATACAGTGGAAATTGCTTATAGTGGACACCACATAAAGAAGAAAATCGTCTACAGTACACAAAACCTTCGGGTCCCTTCGAGTGTTATGGAGATAATGCATACAAGTATCGTATAAAGTAGACATCGTGTAAAGTAGACAAATCGCGTACAGTAGACGCTAAGAGAGGTTTGTTGGGAACAAAAAATCGGATAGAGTAGACTCTCAATGTTTGTTTGTTTTGATTACTCATCAGTTCCTTTTCAATACCTCCACTTGACACCGGCCTGACTCACTTTTAGATTAGTTTTAGCCAAGATACCGAGAAGAACACAACTTACCATAGAAGAAAAATTTGCTGTGATTTGCCGTTTTGAGTTGGGTGAGAAGGCAAGTGAATTTAGTGTATGTCGTGCTGTAATTTATAAAATTGTGAAAGGAAAAGACAAAATTATTCAGCAGTTCGAGAAATGTGAGAAGAAGAAAAGAGTAAGGTGTTTTCATCACCCTGAGTTGGACAGTGCATTATTATCGTGGTTCACCCAGCAGCGAGCGAATAATGTACCTGTAAGTGGCCCATTACTTCAGCAAAAAGCTAACCATCTGGCGATTCTTTTAAAAATGAAAAATTTCAACTGTAGTTTGTCTTGGATACAACGATTTCGCTCTCGTCACATTACGTTTGGCAAAATTTCGGGTGAGTCAGCTAATGTCGACCGTGCTATTACAGGGAACTGGCTTTCAAATGTTTGGCCGAAAATCAGGGATGGTTATACTGACAATGAGATTTATAATGCCGATGAAATGGGATTGTTTTTTAGAATGCCTCCTGATCGTACGTTTAAGTTTAAAGGAGAGAAGTGCAGTGGGAGGAAGGAGAGGCTCACTGTTTTGGTAACAGCGAACATTACAGGAACTGATAAAAAAAGATTGCTGGTAATTGGAAAATCAAAAAGCCCTCGTTGTTTTAAAAATGTTCGAATCCTTCCTGTGGATTACGATTTTAACAAAAAGGCATGGATGACATCATTTATTTTTGAGAAGTTTCTCAGATCATGGGATTCTGACCTTGGGAAGGAAAAACGGCGAATATTGCTGACGGTAGATAGTTATGTCCAGCTCATCCCCACATCGAGAAATTGAAAAATATTAAGCTGGTTTTCTTACTCCCTAACTCAACCTCCGTCCTCCAACCAATGGATCAGGGGATTATTCGTTGTCTAAAAGTGTCCTTCTGAAAAGAGTTGGTGTATAAAATCATTCAAAAATTGGACAGTGGCGATCACACGCAAATTAATGTTCTGGAAGGTATCATTATGGTATCAAAAGCATGGAATAATGTTTTTATGGAAACGATTGCACATTGCTTTGCTCACGCCGGCTTTTCATCCGAAGTACAAAGTGCAGCACCTGCTAAAGAAGATGAAGCTTATTCGGATCTTCAGACAGCAATCGGAAAATTCAACACCACTTGTCCACTTGAAGAATTCTTGAATATTGACAATGACATTGTATTATGTGAATCCTTGACTGATGAAGACATCGTGGATAACGTACGACCTCATCAACCTATCGACAACGAGAATGACCATGATGAAGAAAACGACCAGGATGAAAGAAGTTTTGGTGAGCCTCCCAGTACAGTTGAAGCATATGCTGCTTGTCAGATTCTTCGTGCATATCAACTAACCAATGGGAAGCCCATTAACGGAAATTTTGACGGCATATGTACGGATATTGAGCATCAGTTTTCCCAAGAAGTGATTGCGAAAAAGAAACACACTTTAATAACCCTTTACTTCAATAAAAATTAATTCATGTTCTCATTTTTTCATTATTACATACAATCTTCATGTTCGAATATATACCGAGAAGGTAATTAATTTACACATTTTTAAATGTACATACCTATTTCACAAATAAAAGCTTTTGAATTTCAGTATTTGTGTATTTTAAATTGTATGACCCCTGTTCGTGCGCATCGTTTACAATAGACTGTCAACTATGTATATATGAATTCTATCACCTATAGTATACTGTCAACTGTACATTATACATCGCATTAAGTAGAAATCGTTTATAGTAGACGAGATTGCCCAGTCCCTTGAGTGTCTACTATAAATGATTTCCACTGTATGTAATTTTTAGTGTACGGGCAACTTCGCCTGCAAAACTGGAGATTTTGGAGGCACCTCAAAACTTTTAAATGCCACGTGACACTTGAGTATATCAATGAAAAAGAAGACAAAAACAGAAACATTATAACAAAGTTACAGCTGATCTATATTAATGTTGTTAATTAGTTGGACAATATTTGCAACACTGTTTTTATGTAATAGTTTAAATTTCTATCATATTTTTTTATATAAATACTTTTTTCTTAAATTTCAGAGTAATACGTCGTGTATTCCCGCCAGATGTTAAACTGTTATACAAAATATAGTGTTTATATCTTTAATTAATGAACAGAAATTTAATGGCAAATTACTGCTAACCTTTGCAATGACACTTACTGTAAAGTGAGTCACTGAATTTAAATAATGTTCATTAAGTTAACAATCCAATGCATTTTGAATTAAGCAGATCGTAACAGTTAGCTTGGGGATATAGGACACACATTATTATTGGCTTTTATACATTTTGTATGAAGTTATAATAGAATTAGAGTGAAAATGTAAACATGAGTTAACGTGGACACGCCTTCCTCATTCTAAAGGTATTGTTAAAAGAAAAAACAGCGCCAACTTCAGGTCTCCTAGCCAAAATGGCGGCAACTGAAAAAACCAAACACCTGGGAACGCAAACATGAACTTTAATGTGCAAGGGAACTCTGAACAACATAAACAGATTGAACCTTATCAGTGGTCGAGTATTTTTGTCATTTCTTCAGATTCTAATATTTACTTTTTCTTAGGCGAAAAGCACATTAAGGCTATTATCGCCTCCTTAAATGTAAGTGTGAGTGTAGAGTCTTAAAGTCGTAAGAGTAGTGTTGCAAGTGTAAGTTAGACTCGGGTACCGGCGAGGGACGTCTAAATCCTCCCTCCTGCAGGGAATATTTACTAAAGTTAAAACATTTCTGTGCGCGAGGGACGCCTAAATCCTCTCAATAGGTGCAGCTAGTCTGAATCCTCCTGCGGGGAATATTTACTAAAGTTAAAGCATTTCTGTGCGTGGGGACGACTAAATCCTCTCAATAGGTGCAGCTAGTCTGAATCCTCCTGCAGGGAATATTTACTAAAGTTAAAACATTTCTGTGCGCGGGGACGACTAAATCCTCTCAATAGGTGCAGCTAGTCTGAATCCTCCTGCGGGAATATTTACTAAAGTTAAAACATTTCTGTGCGCGGGGGACGACTAAATCCTCTCAATAGGTGCAGCTAGTCTGAATCCTCCTGCGGGGAATATTTACTAAAGTTAAAACATTTCTGTGCGCGGGGGACGACTAAATCCTCTCAATAGGTGCAGCTAGTCTGAATCCTCCTGCGGGGAATATTTACTAAAGTTAAAACATTTCTGTGCGTGGGGGACGACTAAATCCTCTCAATAGGTGCAGCTAGTCTGAATCCTCCTGCGGGAATATTTACTAAAGTTAAAACATTTCTGTGCGCGGGGGACGACTAAATCCTCTCAATAGGTGCAGCTAGTCTGAATCCTCCTGCGGGGAATATTTACTAAAGTTAAAACATTTCTGTGCGCGGGGGACGACTAAATCCTCTCAATAGGTGCAGCTAGTCTGAATCCTCCTGCGGGGAATATTTACTAAAGTTAAAACATTTCTGTGCGCGGGGGACGACTAAATCCTCTCAATAGGTGCAGCTAGTCTAAATCCTCCTGCAGGGAATATTTACTCAAGTTAAAACATTTCTGTGCGCGAGGGCCGCCTAAATCCTCTCAATAGGTGCAGCTAGTCTAAATCCTCCTGCAGGGAATATTTACTCAAGTTAAAACATTTCTGTGCGCGGGGGACGACTAAATCCTCTCAATAGGTACAGCTAATCTGCACCTCCTGCGGGGAATATTTACTCAAGTTAAAACATTTCTGTGCGCGGGGGACGACTAAATCCTCTCAATAGGTGCAGCTAGTCTGAATCCTCCTGCGGGGAATATTTACTAAAGTTAAAACATTTCTGTGCAATGTTTACACATGTACAATGGAGTTAAGCGAACGAGAGAATATTAGAGTACTTAATGACGCGTGACTACGATGATCGCATTCGATCTTATAAAAGACGTGAGAAATATTTAACGATTTATTTTCTAATCGAAACCCAATATCTGGATCAACAGTAGAAATAACTAAAATTTTCGAAAAACAGGTGCTGCCAATGACAGTTGTAGAAAAGGAAGACCAAAATCTGTTAAACATAAAGATTTTAGAATTAATTTTAAAATCCGTCACAGGGCTCGGTGGTCAAGATGGCTAAAGCACCAGTCAGTGTACTGCGTCATAACTGCGCCCTCAAAGTTCTTAGTTCTAGCCGCAGTTACTCCCGTTGCTTTACCCGCTGTTCCCTCGTCCCTTCCAATGGTCTACCCCTTTTAACATATGAGATCTCACTCGGCACAGGTTTACTTTTGAGTTTTGAGCTGCCCCATAAAATAAAAAGTACATATTGATGCCTTATAAACATTTCAATACTTTCGTTTTCTCCACCAATAGGTTACTTACTGGGGTATCCAGACTTCACACCTTAAAAACCTGTAATACTTTTTCCAAGATTTACGAAACAAAAGTGTTCTCTACTTTATGTTTGTCCTTGTGTATGTCTGTAGGGAAACGTCCCTGTAGACTAAACGAATTGATATTTCGCCCATACTTCGAATGTTTTTATTCGAATGAACTGATATTCGCTCATGTTTCTGAAACTATTGTAGACCTTGAATTTTTAGTAGGCCTAATCTTGGCACGAAGTAATGGATCCTTCAGATGGAACCAAATTAAAAAAAAATTGTTTTTAATTTTACCCTTTTTTTCAAAAATTGATTTTTCACCATCACAACCAGCATTAAAATCTGCATTATATTGTGGCATTTTCAATTTTCATTTAAAATACTAAAACGAACCTTTATCGCCGTCAAATTCACTTTCTTCATTTTAATTGATTTTGCAAAATTTAAAATGCTAATTTATATAGTTTTTATGGCTGATTACGATTTTCAAAAGGGTGTAGGGAACAAGTTATAATTTTCCCAAGATTTGAAATGACTACCATTTTGAAACTGTTTAGCGGATTTTTCCGAGTAACGAACCTGTTCAAGCTGCTGCCAAAATCTAATTTTGTACAAAGTTTGAATCAAATTGGACCAAAATTGCAAACACTAGCACGCTAAAACAAACACACACACACACAAAACATTTAACGAAAAGTGATATAGCTAGAGGTTAAGGACCCGGGTTCGGGTATTACCGTGACAGCCGTTACAACAGTTTCACTTTAACAGACTTATTCAGAACTTACAAAAACAGTTTCGGTGCTTCTGACACACCCTGTACAGTACACGGAACGTCAAATTCATTCCTACAACATGAGTCAGATTTCAAAACTTATCTGGTGGACTTTAATGGACCATAGGGTTGCGCGTTGGAATGTCTGCGAGGTTAAAGCCTTTGACTTATCAACTGTTCTGAAAACATCGGTTACCAGCCTAAGCTGCATTGTGAAAGCTGTATGTTGCAAGGTAAAAGAGAGAGCGTGCAACCAGTCGGACTTGAACAGCTGATTTGTAACCGATTAACACAATCATAGGACACGACTTCAATCAATTCTTTAGGACCGGGTCTGTTTCCAAAACAAATAAGTGGGGCCAAAAACGTGCACAAACTTCCTCCCATTCGATTAATTATTTAAACGGAGCGTCGGTGGAGCCAACACAGAAAATTTAAAAGTAACTATCGATCAGTCGGCATCAGTTAGTCATAACGTCCTCGAGCTTATGAAAGAAATTTGGAAAACCTAGGAGGTTAATTTTAGGAAATCGGTTAATTACCATGTATAAATTAAAATTTAATTTAGTGCATTAATTTTGAAATTGAAGATGAAACTGCGCGTAAAAGAAATTTGCCGTTCGAGATTAGTTACTGAACATGGTGCTTAGAGTTTAACGTAAAAATTAATTCAAAAACATTACAAAATGTTTAAATATGCAAATTTTATTGAAATTGGTCAGTTTGTTCAGTCTTCAGTTATTAGTACACACAACATTAAGATAAAACCCACTTCTTTACTCAGAATAACAAGAACATGATTATATATATATATATATATATATATATATATATATATATATATATATATATATACGCACGAGGTGTGTTAAGAAAGCATAAGAGATTACGTATGCACTTATGCCAGCGCTTCTTCCAATCCTCGAAACACTTCTCAAACTCGATCTTAGAAATAGCCTTTAGTTCTTTCGGCGATGAGCTTTTAATTTCATCTACGGCTGTAAAACGACGGCCCTTTAAGGTTCTCTTTATTTTGGAAATAGGAAAAAGTCACACGGAGCCATGTCTGGCAAATATGGAGGCTGGGGCATCGTTACAGTACTGTTTTTGGCCAAAAATACACGAACAAGCAATGAAGTGAGCTGGTGCATTATCGTGGTGCAAAAGCCATGAATTGTTTTTCCACAGATCCGGGCGTTTTTTTCGGACTGCTTCACTCAAACGGCGTTGAACTTGTAGATAGTACTCCTTATTGACTGTTTCAACTGGTGGTAGGAATTCATGATACACTATGCCATTGGTCTAATATCGAAGAACACAGTGATCATAACCTCCACGTTCGACCGCATTTGTTGAGCCTTTTTCGGTCTTGGCGAGCCAGAATGCCTCCACTGGGATGATTGAGCCTTAGTTTCGACGTCATATCCGTAAACCCATGTTTCGTCACCTGTTATAATACGTTTCAGTAATTCTGCATCGTCGTTGACTTCATTTAGTGACTCGTGAGCAACTTCCATTCGCCGCTGTTTTTGTTCAAAATTCAACAATTTTGGAACGAATTTTGCTGCCACGCGTTTCATACACAAAACATTGGAAACAATGTTATGACATGATCCAATCGTTACGCCAACATCATCAGCGACTTCTCTAATTGTGATTCAGCGATTGTTCATAACCATTTCTTTCACTCTTTCCACGTTTTTATTGGTTGTTGTTGTGCTGGGGCGTCCAGGGCGTTCGTCATCTGCAACGTCTTCATGGCCATCTTGGAAACGCTTATACCACTCGTAAACTCTTGCTTTACTCATAGCAGACTCACCATAGGCCTTTGTTAACATTTCACACACTTTGTTACACTTTATTCTATTTTTTAAGCAAAATTTGATACAAATTCTTTGATCCATTTCTTTTAACAAACGAAAATCGCCAGTTCATAAAAACACGTCTAACTTAGTGGCTGTCACAGACAAAGTCAACAATGAAAACAGCTGAAAGTTTTATCATACTTCAAGTGCATATGTATACCAACATAATCAAAAAAATGTTTAACAATCCTAGCCCGCGAAATTTAAAAATTCTCGTTACTTTCTGAACACACCTCGTGTGTGTGTGTGTGTGTGTGTGTGTGTGTGTGTATGTGTGTGTGTGTGTGTGTGTACATATATATATATATATATATATATATATATATATATATATATATATGTGTGCATATGTGTGTGTATATATATATATATATATATATATATATATATATATATATATGTACGTATGTGCGTGTGTGTGTGTGTGTGTGTGTGTGTGTTTGTGTTGTTTTTTTAATTACTACTTGTTATTATAATCCAAAAAATCTAACTATAGTTTGATCCAGGAAAGAAAACAACTGAGTTAAGGACGTTACAACGTTCCAATTAGTTATTGTTCAGAAATTTCAAATACACCAAAATTAAAGCGTCTTCTTTGTCTATAAATCGTGTCAATTCCGTTAATATACTTTTAAACATTGATTTTATATTTAAATAAATTTACCGACAAACACGATTTTCAAGCAGTTTCTCTACTACTAGCTTTTTTCATTATAATTGCAGGCAAAGCCGCAACGGAAAGGTTCAGAAATTTCAAATACACCAAAATTAAAGCGTCTTCTTTGTCTATAAATCGTGTCAATTCCGTTAATATACTTTTAAACATTGATTTTATATTTAAATAAATTTACCGACAAACACGATTTTCAAGCAGTTTCTCTACTACTAGCTTTGAAGGTTCATAACTTTGCCAATTTTTACTCCACAAAAATGCTCTTCAAATATGTTATGGTTACAGATATGTGTTAATGTTTCTGCTGAATTTGCCACCTTTGAACAAAAACTGAAAGTATGGTGAATTTCCGTTTAAAAAAGTACTCATTTTGTTGCTAGCAACTTTATTGAAACAATTCTTTAACAAACGTCTGTAATTTTACAACCGTATTATCAAGACTTTATGTTCAATCAGATTTATAATTGTGTTTAATGAGTACAAGTAAAGTTATTGAATAGACATGTCAATTAAATTCTCGCCACTTTGCTGCACTGGCGTATCTTATCAAAGTACTGTCGGGTGGCTCACTCTATAGACCTACAGGGCGTAACAACCGTTCCATTTAAATTTTATTTACAACTCTAGAGATCTATAGTGCGTGCCATGTGACTGTACTCCCGGTGCGATGTGTTCAGTTTAATATTCGAATTTCGTTTAGTTAACTTTATGTTTACTCATTAAAAATAGTAATAAATCTGACTGAATGCGAGTCTTGATAATACCGTTGTAAAATTACAGATGTCTGTTAAAGAATTGATTCAATTAAGTTGTTGGTAAGAAAATGAGCACTTTTTTAAAGCAATATGCGTGAAAATCCTGTTTTTTGATAAATTTATTTTGTAATAAAATATTGACGTCTGAAAATATATTAACGGAATTTAAAACAGATTTACAGACAAAAGAACACGCTTTAACTTGGTGTATATGTAGAATATACAGACTGCAACGTTTTATACACACACACGCGCGCGCGCGACACACACACACACACACACACACACACACACACACACACACACACACACACACACACACACACACACACACACACAAGGCGAAAAGCACATTGAGGCTATTATCGCCTCCCTAAATGTAAGTCTGTAAAGTGTTAAGTGTAGTGTTTTAAGTGTAAGTGTGTGTTAGACTCGGGTACCGCGAGGGACGTCTAAATCCTCTCAATAGCTTCAGCTAGTTTGCACCCCCTGCGAGGTGGAATGTTATAACGTCCTGAACTCGGGTGTTTTCTTTTTGCGGGCCACACTATAACAAAATTTCAAGCAAAAATTCGGTAAATAAATTCGTGCAATCGTCTGCTAGCAGGCAACCCTAGCGCCTAAACAGTTATGAAGACGAAAAAATGTGAAACTTAGCAGTTAAAAATAATTTTATTTTCAAAATTTTAGACAAATCTATTTTTGTTTTATACTTTTCTGAAAACTTCCCCATCGCAATATGCGTTAAAATATGCAAACAAATATCAATTTAAAGTCCGTTCCTAACTACGTCAGGGTTAATTTTCGTATTTTGAATGTAATTTAAAGAACGGTAAATGCTATTTTTTTCATATTTGAACGCTTAATATGATGGTGAAATCAGGTTTTTGAAAATACGCTTACATCACGTCATTGCGTTACACATGCGTCTCGTGATAACTGAACATTGGAAAGAAAACAAACGTCTTTGGAAAGTGGAGGCCTACAAGTCCTTTTGGAAACGCACCGAAATAAATTCTTGCTTTTTCTATAAAGCATCCGTACAGGTACAGGCATGACTAACAGGAAGTAGAGGCTTGTAGGTATGGCATTATAACATAGTCTGAACATAAGAAAACCCCTCTCATCCCCAATTACACTCACTTCAATGAGGACCTTCTTTACCCTTTACAGGTACGTTTGAAATGCTTTCACGGTCAAAATATTCCTTTCCGGATTACAAACAACCCCTTGCATAGAGGATTTGAAATACGTTGTTCCGTGGCGTGGTGGTTACTCATTGTTGGCAATCAGGTAGAAAGGGTTGTGTCACGTCAGAAGCGCATCACCTCAAATAGACAACAGACAATGATACCACACACTTACGTGACTACCATAGTTTTTAACTAAAATGTCTTAAAATTTGGTCAGAATTTACTGTCGATTCTTTGCAACAACTATCTCCGTATTTGCGCTATTTCCTCCCCCTTTAACACGATCTTTAAAATGAGGTCTCATTCGGCATTTTTGTTTTGTAACTAGTCTCGAACCGTAAATTTCTCTCACGCTCGGTTTCCAAAAATAACGCACTGACTTGAGTTGTAATTTGTACATGGTAATTAATCGATTTTGTAAAATTAATTTGGTAAATTTTCGATTTTTTTCAGTAAGTTCGGGGACGTGATTTAATTGATCGAGACTTTTGGGACTATTAGAAAAGAAAGTAATGTAATGAAGAATTACGAAAGCATTAAAAACTTAACAGTTTTCCATTTGTAGACTTTGCAGTGTTTTTGGTTTATTCAGTAGTTGAAACGTTATTGGCTAGCCACTTGCATATTACCAGAATGACTGAGCATTATTATACAAATCCGATCTTGTAGCCTAATATTACAACGAGACAATACTATCACTAGCCTATCAATATAAACATGTTTACATTTTTTAAATTATAAATTACTTTATTTTGTGATTTTTCTTATTTTTTTTTTACATGTCCCCAAAGGTTGAAGTGCTAATTGCATCCGGAGACGGTGGCTTCTGGGAAAACGCTCACCGCGCTTGACAAGGAACGCCTAAAACCAATAGCAAACGAACTCGAGGTTGTATCAACAATTGATTTTTACCCTCACATCTCCTAACCAGTACAAGTAAATGCAAATTTCGAAATTCGTTTGTAGTGCGTGCTTTTAGAAATTATTCTGATTTTGTTCACTCAAAATCACAAAAAACACGTTTTTATTAAAAAATTAAAACCGAAATTATATGAATTGCAACCATTTGCGAAGGCGTTCCTAAGAACGAAAACAATATCACCTGCGTGTGCGATGCTATCACGTGATCTGCTAAGAGCCAGGACCCTCAGCTTCCAACAGTTTTACCTAACCACCACGTGCGCATCTAACACGTAACTGCCAAGTTTAGTCTACAGAATCTACACAGCTTTCTAAACTGAATAAACGATTTCCGATAGATGTTAATGGAGGGGCAATGCGACCCCTTCAGATGACAATGGGGGTAATTCAACATCACCCTTTCATTGCTAGGTTTCAAAACCTTCTCACTCAGGCACTAGAGGTGGGCGTTTCTGCTATTTTTACAAAACGTCAACAAACTGTTTGATGAGGTAAAAAGCTGATTTTTAAAACAGTTGGAAAAACAGGTTTAGAAAACTGAAACTCAAAGTTGTATTAGCAGCTAAAACATAAAGCACACACGTTCAGTTTTCTAAGACTACTTTTTCATTCCCACTGTCACCATGTCTTTAACTGTTTTTCGGTATAAAAAATTTAGAAAGGATAAAAATAATCCTTATATAAGTATAGTAATAATTAAATTATATTTTCAAAATGTAATAGTTATGTAAGCCATTTTATATTTACAAAATGCAATGAATTTCTAACAGAAGCATTTTTTTTTACTTAAAAATTAAATAGTCCTTTATTAAAATGCAAACGATTTAGAATATTTTTAGTTGATTAAAAATATTGATGATTGATAATAAATATAAAAAATATGTTTACATAAAATTAGGCTCTGTATTTACAAAATGTGAGAGGTTGTTACTACAACTCGCAACAAAATAGAGATAAACGTTGACAATGATCAAACAGTTCTTAATTCACTACAAGCAACAAGCAACTTTGAAATATAGGGAAAAAACATAAAAGCAGGTAGAAGAAAAGCAGTTAGCAGGAAAACAGTTTTAGCGCTTGCGACAACGTTCGAATAGAACGTGGGTGTGATAGTGGGGAAAGTCCGGTCCTTGTTTAACAAATCATAAAGCAGTCTAAATCCAACTGCTTGTTTTCGTTTGAAAAAGCAGTATGTCGTTTATAGGAAAGCAGTTTTTTAACAGTTTGGTGTTTGCTGCCCCACCACTATCACGCACAGTGCTCGGATAACCTGGTTGTAAACGTACAATCGCGATACACAAGTAAATACCCGCCATTCGACGCAACGAGACTAAACATAGGTTATGTTGGGGGGGGTTATGTTAGGTTAGGTAATAATAATTTGTTTTACTTTATATTAGCAATAACCTAACCTAACCTAACCCTGGGGGTAACTCAACAACACCCTTCCATTGCTAGCTTTCAAAACTCTACTCTCTCACTCAGGCACAGCGTTTGGATAACCTGGTTTGTAAACGCAGTCTGTTCACCGCCACGGCGATCCTACGATCGCGTTACACAAATCGACCGATAAATACCCGCCATTCGACGCAACGAGGCTAAACATAGCCTCTGTTCGCTTTCACCTGTTTTATCGATCAATGGACTCTCCACCTGCTACAAAGACAATTTATTTCAGTTCATTAATTTTCACTTCCTTCTAATTTTAAAAGCACAGGTAATTACGTCTTTTACACGATCAGTTGTTGCACTGGAAAATTGTAGCTAATTGACGCTAAACTGCGGCCATGCAAAGTGGCTATACTGGGAGAGCTAACTGGTCACACGAGTCCGATAAAATGAGGGTCGGCGTGGCCAAAGTGCCTAAGCCACTCAAGGTCGTAGGTTCGAGAATACAGTTACTGTTGTTAAGCTTTACTTTCCTCTTCACGTTAATCCCTCGTCTTCATTAGTCTAACTAACAATACATTTTTTAAATCTTTATACTTAAATTTAAACTTAAATACTAAACTAACTGCAGTCAATTCGCTTAGATCAACATAATTAAAGGAGCTTTTGAGAAAATACAATTTCAAACTTTTTTTTAACAAAAACTGTTTTCCAACAACAAAAAGTTATTCCAAAATGGTATTGTTTTTGCAAAATTACGAAATGGTCTCGACATATGGGCAGATCAGACCTACATTTTAAAAACCTTCGAAAAATTTATTTGTGGGTTATCTGAAAATCTTTAAAAAAACAGCAACGGTGACTGGGTAAGTCATGATTTCTAGAAAATCACTGTCTCTTTTGTTATATTTGCCGATTTGCGAATCCACATTCGAAAATGAGCTGTTGGAGCTTCAAATCATGATGAATCCAGAAAACACGAAATGAGCAATATATATATGAGGTGTGTTCAGAAAGTAACGAGAATTTTAATTTTTTGAACAAAATACTTATTTATTCTTCTACATTGATGTTGTCGCCTTCAAAATAGTCCCCATTGCAGATTATGCACTTGTACCATCGCTTCTTCAAATCCTCGAAACACTTCTCAAACTCTATCTTTGAAATAGCCTTTAGTTCATTCAGCGATGCACTATTAATGTCATCTACGGCTGTAAAACGACGGCTCTTTAAGGTTCTCTTTATTTTTGGAAATAGGAAAAAGTTACACGGAGCCATGTCTGGCGAATATGGAGGCTGGGGCATCGTTACAGTACTGTTTTTGGCCAAAAATTCACGAACAAGCAATGAAGTGTGAGCTAGTACATTATTGTGGTGCAAAAGCCATGAATTGTTTTTCCACAGATCCGGGCGTTTTTTTCCGGATTGCTTCACGCAAACGGCGTTGAACTTGTAGGTATTACTCCTTATTGACCGTTTCACCTAGTGGCAGGAATTCATGATGCACTATGCCATTAATATCAAAGAACACAGTGAGCATAACCTTCACGTTCGACCGCACTTGTCGAGCCTTTTTCGGTCTTGGAGAGCCAGAATGCCTCTACTGGGATGATTGAGCCTTAGTTTCGACGTCATATCCGTAAACCCATGTTTCGTCACCTGTTATAATACGTTTCAGTAATTCTGCATCGTCGTTGATTTTTAGTGACTCCTGAGCAACTTCCATTCGAAAATTTCGAATTTCGCTGCCACGCGTTTCATACACAAAACATTGGAAACAATGTCATGACATGATCCAATCGATACGCCAACATCATCAGCAACCTCTCTAATTGTGATTCGGCGATTCTTCATAACCATTTCTTTCACTTTTTCCACGTTTTCATCGGTTGTTGATGTGCTGGGGCGTCCAGGGCGTTCGTCATCTGCAACGTCTTCATGGCCATCTTGGAAACGCTTATACCACTCGTAAACTCTTGCTTTACTCATAGCAGATTCACCATAGGCTTTTGTTAAAATTTCACACACTTTGTTCCATTTTTTACGCAAATTTTGATACAAATTCTTTGATCCATTTGTTTTAACAAATAAAATATGGCCGAGCTCATAAAAACACGTCTAACTTTCGTGGCTGTCACAGACAAAGTCAACAATGAAAACAGCTGAAAGTTTTATCATACTTCAAGGGCATGAATACGAACATAATAAAAAAAAATGTTTGACAATTGGACTCTCCAAGCCTGCGAAATTTAAAAATTCTCGTTACTTTCTGAACACACCTCGTGTGTGTGTGTGTGTGTGTGTGTGTGTGTGTGTGTGTGTGTGTGTGTGTGTGTGTGTGTGTGTGTGTGTGTGTGTGTGTGTGTGTGTGTGTGTATATATATATATATATAGGCTATATATATATATTTTTTTTTTTGAAAACGTTTTAAGAGATCGTTAAAATTAGACAATATAGAGGAGAGGTCTCTACTGCTCTCCACCCTTAAAATTTAGGAGGGAAGCTTAATAAAATGACGCCCACGTCTAAAATTATTAAGCAGTATTCGATTTCTTTCCATGAAATGAATTGGTAACAGAAAATTCCTGAAATGTACTCAACTTACAAAGGATGAAACCCTATCGAGTTTTCGATCTGCCACAGTAAGTCTCTCTCTGGGAGGAGAGGGAGCGAAGTAAAAGCAGCCCATCACGCTAATGGATGCACAATTAACTTGCCCCGCTTTAATGGCGTTAAGCCACATTAAAATTGTGCCTAGCCCTACATAATGTAATGGAAAGATTTGCGATGATATATTGATTGGCCTATATTGCCTAACCTAACTTCTACTATTGCAACGTACCGTGCAGTAGAGCCGTTTAGTTGGTGCACGTAAGGTGAGGTAGGCGAGCAGGGGAGAGGGTAATGAGAGGGCAAAAGGTAATGCTTTTCTGAAAACATTACGCCTTTGTCTCACAAGCTTTGTGACAACTCAGCTATGTTTTTGTTTTGGTTAGTAGCGAACGTTCCACACGCACAGCCAGCTTGCCCAATTGTAACTAAGAAGAGTTATATTGGGACATATTAACGCGATAAGTTGAAAATTATGATATCTAAATCGAATTATATACTAGGGGACATCCCTGCCCACTTCGTGAGCCATCCTCGTTAATAATTTCATAACAACACTATTAAAAATCGTCTTAATGTATACAGTTTCATTAAATTCGGATAAATAAAAATATATTTTGAATTATGCCATAAACATAGGATAATTTCATCAAGAATAGTCAACAAAAATCTGCATTTTCTTCTTATTTTTGCTTCAAAAAGGTTAAATTAAACAGGTGTTGGGATCATTCCAGGTCAACACACTGTAAAAACACCACCACTTCAGATTTCAATGAAATTTAGCACAGGTGTACTATTCACATAGACGTGTAAAAATACCAAATTTTTTTTAGATATGTTTACTCGTTTTTGAATTACATCAGTGTAAAGTTCTAAATGCACATTTATTACTTATAACTGGTCAGTTGACAAATTTAAACTACAGTAAAATCTCTATTGCGGTTCTCTTTATAACGAAAAATGGGTAAAAACGGACCCTTCCAATTTCTGTACTGCAACTTTCTCTATCGAGACCAACAAAATTCCAGGAATCTCTCTATAGCGGCACACGTGCACACTTCCTGCTCTTCTAACCTATTTCTCAGTATGCCTACACGTCATCGAGTGTTTATAGCAGTGCGTGATGCTATAGAATAGAGTGTTTTGCAACTAAGTACATTTTATTAGCGCATTATTTTTTATACTTTTACATTACAATTCAGCGTAATATCGTTCAAACGAAAAATTTTACCGTTAGATGTAAAGGTTAGAGTTTTGCGTTAGATTTTTTGTTAAGGCGAAAATCACAGGCTATTGTCGCCTCCCTAAATGTAAGTCTGAGTGTAAAGTGTTAAAGTCGTAAGTGTAGTGTTGTGTGTTAGACTCGGGTATTGAGGGAAGTCTAAATCCTCTCAATAGGTGCAGCTAGTCTGCAGGGTGCGTGAGTTAGAGAAAGGTGTGAAGCAAGTAAATGTCTGCCGAAATTTTAATTTAGCTAGTTTTTCTGTTATAACGAAAACAAAAAATAAAAATAAAATAAAGCCTATAAAGAAGGGAATAGCTTTAAGAAAATCCGAATGCCAGAAATTGAAGGAATTGATGAGGCGGATCTGCACCAGTTTTAGTAAAATACTGCATTTTCCTTCCAATTACTGTATTTTATTGGTACAGAATTATGTAATGAACATTGTTTTTAAAGACTGTTCGTCATATAGTTTTATTCCAATAAACTCTGCACTCAATGCTTCGAATTAAAAATATTGTTTAACACGCTTTACAAATAACACATTTTATACTCGTTTTGGCTGAACTCTCTACAGCGGCGAAAACTAACGTTCTCTTCAATGCCGCTATAGAGAGATTTACTATAATTGCAATTTACGGTTCGGAAATACTTAACATAAAAATAAACCCCGACAGGCAGAAAGTTTCGGCCCACCCTGTAGGATACAACGACGACACGAAGCTTGTGCTTGTGCAGGTAACTCGTTGTTTTAAAATCATGGCAGGATCAAGCCGGAGCGCCGCGCAGCTGTGATGAATACGTAATTTGACGCGAGAAATATGTTGCGATTTTCTTCGCCGAGCCGGGCTGCATTATTTATGGCCGGGCAAAGTTTAGGCCTTCGCCGTAACGTGTAGCGCTTGTATAACAGCTGAACCCGCGTAACTTGGCTGAAAATATTTCTATTTCCTGTTTCGCTAAATTATCGCCGTTTCTATTTCACTGTATAGCTTACATAATGCATTGAATTTTGTATTGATTTTTCTTTTTTTTTGCAAAAGGAACTTTTGGCGAGGCCACCAAGGAGTTATTATTTTAAGGCGAAAAGCACATTGAGGCTATTATCGCCTCCCAAAATGTAAGTTTGAGAGTAAAGTGTTAAAGATGTAAGTGTAGTGTTGTAAGTGTAAGTGTAGTGTTGTAAGTGTAAGTGTGTGTTAGACTCGGGTGCCGCGAGGGACATCTAAATCCTCTCAATAGGTGCAGCTAGTCTGCGCCCTCCCTGCGGGGCTAACGTCTAGATAACAGATCTGGTTCTCGAACTTTTTTGTCACGGGACATCCAGAAATTTTATATATATATATATATATATATATATATATACAACCATATAGTTTACAACTTGTCACAGTAGAAGCAAAGTATGGTAAACCGTACAGAGGTAATACAGATACCTGTTCGTAGAACTGGCGATGCTAAATATATATATATATATATATATATATATATATATATATATATATATATATATATATATATATATATAATAAACTATTAAAATCTTACAAGTAAGAGTGTATCCCGAAATATTATATCAAATAAAACTTCGAATCAATATATAAGATATAATCTAAACAAAAATTTACATATTAGAAATAACCAGTGTAGAATTGTAGTGAAGGCAGCAAATAGTACAAATTTAAAGTTTACAAGTTACAAATAATACAACTTTAAAGTTTTATTAGAACTTTATTTTCGTAAAAATCCATTTTTAGGCTTATTTTACCTAGTATTAATACTTTTTAAGTTTTTTAGTTCAATTGGTAAGTCATTAAATAAACTAATAGCTTTAATGGTATTGCTGTTACTACTCACAGTTTTGAGTCTGAGGTACATTTATAACTTTATTTCTAGTTATACTATTGGAATTTTTGTACTTGGTACTCAAATCATCGTAATATTAAAACATTCTATAGAGTAAATCTGATGTATGTTTAAGGGGTTCTTATCATAAAAAAATGATTCTTATTATTTATTTTTAAAATTCTTTATATATATATATATATATATATATATATATATATATATGTGTGTGTGTGTGTGTGTGTGTGTGTGTGTGTGTGTGTGTGTGTGTGTGTGTGTGTGTGTGTGTACAAATAAAATTTTTAACTCGTTCATAAGCCAACTCATTTTATCTTTTCTTCTGATGAAATGCAATTCTTATTATACACGAAGTATGAAGGGCGTTTTATTTCACTTTATTTTCCTAACACATACGCCCTAGCTAGATATATGTCGTAGTTCCAGTAGTAGCGCGAGCCCAGCACGGCTGCATTGTCCTATCGCCTTGTTCACTTTATTTCGAAAATATCCGTTTTGTGTGTGACTTTCCAGTTGGCAGTGAAGGCAGGGTCGCCCTCCCTCGACCACCCGAACTGCTCTCGCGACCCGTAATTTGGGAAGCGCTGCTCTAAATCAATTTTTCAGTGGCCGTTAAAAAAACCACTCGAGTTCACAATTTTCGTCCGCTTCGATTCAAATTTAGCACAAAAATTGATTTTCGTAACAGCTTCGGACAAGTTCGTTACCCAGCAAAATCCGTCCAACCATTTCAAATTTACGGCCATCTTTGAAAAAATCACTTTTTGAGAATCTGATTTCACAATCGTAATCAGTTTTAAAATCTGCATGAATTACAAATTAATTTAAATATGACAATGAAAATATTAGCAATCAATGAAATTTACCAGTTTTTAATGTTACTTTAAGAAGGTTTTAAACACTGCTTACAACAATAAAATCAGATTTTGAAAAGTGATTTTTTTTTCAAAGATTTAAAGATTAACTTTAATTTTGAAAGGTTTGGTGGATTTTTCTGTTTACCGAGCTTGCTAAAAATCTATTTTTGCGTCAAAGTTTGTATAAAAAAAAATTCAGAACAAAGTTGGGAATTGATACTACTATTTATTATTAACACAAAATGTAGCCTAAATATAACGTTTGTAAATAAATCCTTAAGACATATTTTATCAACCCCAATCTGTTGAATCCCCTTTAATCCTGGCACAGGAGGTAAAAATTCCTTCTTTGTCGACGACTGAATTGATAATTTCATGACATTGAATTGACAATGTCATGTGATAAGTACATATACTTAAAGGAGTTTTTGTAATTTTGAGTATATTTTCTCCTAAATTTACAACTAATATTTCATTTTGAAGCTGTCACCAATTCACATTGAAATGAGTTAAGACTGAATTAAAAACAAAATTGCTCCATATTCTTAACATTATAAAATAGACAAGTTTTTATCTTTTTTCTGTTTAATAACTTCAACAAATTTTAAATGCAGGAAAAACTGGAAGTCATTTGGAAAGGTTAGAGTTTTAAAATGAGTTGTTGATCATAACAAATATATTTGGGGAATTTCTTTTAGTTTACTACTGATCTTATGAAACACCAAGCCAAAAATCGACACATGTAACCTACAATGATTCCAGCGGAGGCAGCTGAAATAACTGGCTGATAAGTTTACCAAACCCACTGTATCTCTAAATCATATGATTCTCATTCACCTACTCAAGACACATACACATACATACATTCATTACTCTACATAACCTGGCTAACTTTGAAGTGTTGATGAAGTGTATGACACTGGATTAATGATGTTGCAAACAGAGCCCTGGGATAACTGGTGACCTCCTAATGCATGCAGGGCTCTGTGCAGGCCGGGCATAATTTTCCTAGCTACTCATTTTCCCATGAGTAACAACACAAGTAGAAATGAGTGAGAACTCACTGCCAAAGGGGACACAACACTGTGACAAGGGTAAAAAATAAGAAAAAACAATTAGCAAAGCAAGAACCTGCAAGTACATCAATAGTGAATTGGGAAGTCACCAATTAGAAGTGACTTCAAGTTACCCGTCTTGAATTCTCTTGAAATCCTTTACTTTATAAACAGACTATGGCTGGAGAAGGTGCTGCAACTGAGCATGCCAGGAATATAGAAACCTAGAAAGTCATTCATTCAACCTACAGAGATTCTCAAATTTAGGTTCTGTATGCTTATGTACATATGCACATTCTTAAACACACACACGCGCGCACACATGTGTGTGTGTGTGTGTGTGTGTGTGTGTGTGTGTGCATGTGTATTTGCATGCATGCTCTTACCTTATCATCTAACAATAGACAATTATTCATTTGACAGCTGATTCCTAACAGCTACTATTAGCTAGTCACCACTATCTTCACAATAGTTCTTGATAAGTTACATGTTACAGTATATCATTATTTGTACATTATATGACGTAGCATACTGTGTAAATAATGACATCAAAGTAACAATCAGATTTTTTGAAAAGTTCAGACTTTCCAATTTAGCTTATTTAAAAGAAATAGACTCTAGGCTTGTTTTCTAAACTTCTATAGAAAACCAGCTGTTAAAATTTTAAGCATGTACCGCTAGTGTCCTTATACTCAGACATTGAGATTTTAAGCACAAAATCCTACCTCTAATGCGCTGGAAACCAGACTTTAACATTCAAGCATTAATTATGAAAGATGATTTATTTAATCTTATTTTCTCTGAAATCATTGTAACATAATTCTTCTTAGTTAAATCACTGAAATGTACTTAGCTATTCAGCATGACTTAAATTGAAGTTCTTAACAAAGCCTCAGTTTTTACTAAGGCTACTGTAGAAATTAAAAATTAAAATACCTGCTACACTAAGTTTTCTTTATAAAAATCAGTTGTGGAATAAGGTAGGTTAACTATGTTTTCAAAAATAACCACTAAGTAAGCCCAGTAAATAATACACCCATATAGTATTAAAGATATCCCACATCTTACAAAATGAAATTAGTGTATAGAAAAATATTTTGAAAATTTTTTATCACTGAACTGCATTATTACGGTAATATATATAAATTTACATTCCATATAATATCATACTACAAGCTACAGGTTATCACATTTTGGGGGGGGGAACATTTTTAATCTTATTATTTGTTTCCACATGCGGAGATTTAACATAGTTCAAATGAGACAGATATTTACCATGAATGATAGAACAAGATGGCCATCACAAAGGGATATCAACTCACTTTTAAATGAAAAGTGGTTGTAAAATGTTTAGTAAAAAGTAAATAATGTAAGACAAGAGTGTAGTGAATGAAATAAGTGCTAAAGTGTAGTGTGTGTGTGTGTGTAAGAAGTGCAAACTGGTTAGGCTATTAATTTATTTTAACTTGTGTATGTGCCAGTTGTTCCATTAAGGACGAATCTAGTATGTGTCTTACCTCACAACAACAAAAATTTGATTTTCATAAAAATCACTACAGTGTGAATTATTGAATCTCTAAATAAAAAAAACTCAAAAAGCTATATTGTTGGTCATACTACTGTTCATATTTACTTAGTTCCAGCTTATGCTTCGATAATGAAATTGTCTATACAAACTGAAGTACTGTACAGTGGATACAAATAGGCCTATTAAAAGTACTTGTACTAGCAAATAATACTGTTCAAATAACCATTAAACTACAATTTATGATTTTTTTCCAACAAAAATATATAGCCTAGTTCTAATCTTCAGATGAAATAGCAGGATATGTTGTCCCCATTGCATTGCAACAAAAGCTTTTTTTTATATGAAACGTTTTGTTAAAATATAAGCAATAATCAAGCCTACTTAGCCTGACATTCAAAATATACACCAGTTTATAAATGAAAGGAGTATAGGCCTATATTTGTTATTTGTCTTTATTTAGTATACTCTGTGCAAACTTTACGATTAAAATTTTAACCATTTTACCATTTAAATTTAACAGTTTCACACCTAGAGTTGACCTCATTTAACTTAAATGGTATCAAAAGGTTATTGTAAGTTTACCAATAGTTAGCTCAAACTCACCTGAATCAAATGAGCACTATATTTGTGCAAAATAACTACATGCTTAGTGGGCTTCTGTTAACAAGAAATATTTAAAAAGTTTATAGAATCTTGTAGAAAGTCCTATGCAAGTTATGTTTTGAAACTAAACAGGGCTAAATCCCCTACCTAAAAATGCATCAAAATAACTTATAAAGTTAACAGTAATCTTTTACTACTGAAATCTTGCAAAAACAATCGAGAAATTATTTTAAACATTTTTAAACCAAGTTCATTCATCCTCTAAGCAATATTAGTATAGGATAGCCTACTTAGGCCATACAGTAAAATATATGTATGTTAATATATTAATATTAACATTATATTATAAAAAATTAAATGTAATTATTGTAAATAATTTTACTTTTAAAAAACTAACGTTTATTTATTTGTTACTATGTTTTCTGCTAACTTTCCAAAAGCTCGACCCACTTGTCTCCACTAAGTAAGCTCATAGTAAATTGGTGTAGGCGTAGGCATAATAATAAGAGAAACTGACTTTCTTACCTTATCACTGGGGATACTTCTGCTACCCATTTCTGTCAGGAAAGAGTTGACCTAGCTGATAAATTGTGAATAATCCAGAAAAAAGTATCCTTTAGCACCCAGCAGCTGGTGGAAGCAGAAGAAAATAACACGGTTTATAAACAACACATTCAGAAACACAATACACTAAAATTGCTGTTACGCCATTGCGACGTAAAGCATCCCGCAGCATTACACTTTAACATTTATTTAGAAGACAGGTCATAATGGCTAAAACCCAGAAAAAACCATAATGTAAATAAGTGCAAATTCACTAAACATTTAGCACACTAAATACAGAACAACCCACAACCTCACACAGACAATATGGCGAACTCGACACTGAACCAAGAAGAAGTCGATTCAAAGTGGTGTCAGATGATTCTGAAGTATCACGCATGCGTCCAATAAACATCACTTGGAGCAGCACCGTCCAATAGTATACACAAAGTACAATCCTTTGTATTATATTGACATTATTCAGAAAATTGTATTTATAATAATTGTTCAATATTATGTATTTTAACCTTATTTAATTACCCAACACTAAAAACCGTATATCTTAAAGTATTGACTTAAAATTTTTTAAATAATGCGAAAAAATAAAGTTTATTATAACACTATAATACAGCACACAATCACTCTATATTTGTTTCACCCAACTATGGGGTACACTAAATCAATCACTTTTTAAAAAAAGCACGCAATATTACTCTTTTCATTAATTTTTATGGGCTCATAGTTGTAACTGATACGTAACTCCCCATCCGTAAATCAATAACTATTCCCCATCCGTAAACCTATTATGAAAGCTCTACAGATTATTTATATTTTTTTACATATTGGTTTATCTATGATATTTATTGTCATTAGTAGTCATTTACTTATCCACGTAGTTTTCGAATGCATTCCGTACTCTATTTTTATTTACGTTTATCCTCATAGCAACATCAGCTGTTTTCAGTTTTGTAGTATTCATCTATAAAAATTTACAGGTTATATATTTTTGAAAACGTGTTTTTAGTAGGAATTTGTATCTAGTTTACGATACCGTTAATATTGAGCTTAGTTATCTACGTAAAATATGTGCAACGCAAATCGTAAGTATTTTTTTTAAACCGCTCTCTTAAAATTGGTCTAAATATAAGCCTTCCACTACTTTTAGGTTAAATTTTTACTCACAAAAGATCTTATTACTTCCCAAATGTACGGAAACCAATGTTCTAAAATAATTGCAAATACATTATTTATTTTTGAAATGGTTAGGTATATTTTTTTTACTACATACTTTATTATTCAGATAAGAGGTAGGTAAATTTCAGTGTAGGTAGTTTTCAAATTTTTTGCTGAAATGCTTTATAACATGCCAAGAAACAATAATTCCAAAATATAATAACAGTGTAGAAATTACGATAAAAATAAAAGTGACCTGCATAATTTCAAAATTGCTACTGCATAATATTAGGTAACATATTTTTGATCACTAAAATGATAAAAACCTTACTTTTTTGTATTCATAACTTCTTGGGATGTTTAAAACATTTTTAACAATTTTTTTGATTTATTTTGTGGTATATTACTTTGTTAAGATATTAACCCACAGAAGATTAAAATTAATATGATAAATTATGATTTTTAGCTATTTATTACGGAATTATATTATGACGTACATTTTTACAAAGTAATGGCAGCTTTGTATCCATTGCAATAACTCGTTACAAAGGTTAGTAGCTTTTACAAAGTACTTGTTATATAACGACAGAGTTAAACACTGAACAACCGAGTCAAATTGTTCGAAGTTCTTTTTTTCTTACAGAAAGTTTATATTCTTTTCGTTATTAATAACATGCAATTCACTGTTTTTAAGATGAAAAATATGTTTCATACAACTGAGTAAAATATCCAAGAACCAAGTTTATATTAAGAAAGATTATTTTTTGTAATGAAAAACGTTTCCTACTGTCACATGGTGTTCAGAGATTTTATGTCACTTTTTGTTGTTTCTTCACTTTTATATTTTAGATTATTAATATTGGGCATACAATAGTGTTTTGATGCAAAAATGACTAAAATTGACAAAAGTCCTACGAAAAAAATATAACTAATAGGGTGGTTGTTGGGTGAAAAACCTTTTTATTATCATTTTAACAATGTTTTCACTACAAGAATGTAGAAAGCATTGCCTCTCTATTTAACAGGTATGAACAGTAAGTATGTGTAGTAAATGTAGTATATTCCATGTAATGTTGTCATATAATTCTGTAAAAAACCACCTAAAATTGTAAGTAATCTTAAAAAAAATATTACAGGTGAATATGTTAATTGAATAATAAGGTATGTAATAAAAAAATATTCAAAATTAATTAAAAAAGACCTATGAATAAATACTAAAAGATATTATTCGCAAAAGGTTAATTTTTTTATAAGTTACAATTTTAAATAATTGTTAAGTCAATAATTTTGAGATGTCATTGCAGTCTACATTCATGTTGCATGGAACATGCTTGGTCATATGCCAAAAGTGGCTGCTTTATATTTACCATAACAGTGATTACAAAGTTAGTAACTGCCACATAATATTAGGGCTTAGGTTATAGTAATTTTTTAAATAATTGTTTAATTACTAAACTGTTAAAAATTAATAGCATTTGTGAATTTTTGGACTTATGCTGAAGTAATTTACCCAACAACCATGTTAGGTTCTTAACATTTTTTTTGTAAAAAAATTAAATTTTTTATTTTCTCAATAAAAAACATGTTACTTACTTTTGTGCTTATGTTTTTCACTTTTATTTTCCATGCTTTTGTAGCTCCAGTTACTTCTTCACTTCTATATTTTTAGTTAATATTGGCCATATAATAAAGCGTTTTGACACAAAAATTGACTCGTTCCAAAAGTACATTTTTACAAAATTAGTTTCTTACACAAATTAATAATGTTCCAGGAATTAAAAAAAAATATGTTACTAACTTTCATGCAATAATAATAATGGTTAGGTTATGGAGGTGTTTTTTTTATTTATTTTCGAGTATTTCGTTCACTTTTATTTGATCATCCAAAATTTTCCTCACTTTTATATTTTTAGAAATGGACATGGAATAGTCTTATGGTAAAAAAAAACAAAAATATTTACGTGTCTAATGCATTTTTACCAAATTAACATTCCATATTTATTTTTATTTATTGGCTTTATATATACATATTTCTCCTTAAGGAGAATGCATATTTTTTTAAAGCTACTGCTGCAATGAATAAAAAACATTCCTTCTGTAGGTTTATATTATTAGACCACAAACAAAAGAACCATGGATGGAATGGTGGTGCATAGCTTCTTTACATTACCTCAATATGCAATTGTGTGCACAGAAACTCAGTGCTCTGGTTCTTTTGATAGTGGTTTTTTAATAATGTAGCTACAAAAATGAAAACAATAATGTATTACTTAATAATATATTATAATAATAGCCAATAATATATTACTTATTATATTAAATAAAAAATATTAGCTTAGATTTTCAAGATTTCTCACACCAAACAATATTCTTGTAAACAAGTTTTGACTTTTCGTATAGGCTAATCTGTAGACCTAATTTTGAAAAATCAGATTATTTGGATAGAATTTTGTTGGGAAGATACCATATAAAACTGTAATTTATATTTTTGGAAAAAATGTTACCTTGAAATAATTTTTGGTAACTTACCTACCTATTAAACAGAAGTATAAATTTCAGAGCATACAGTGGAACCTGATGATGCAGAATTGGAAAACGATAGTTCAGACAGTGATGTGTCCATGACTACATCTGATAGCGAATCTAATGAGCAAGCATCTAACGATGTTGTCTCCTCAGATGAAGGTATTGTATTTAAATTTAGTTATATCCATAAAATCAATAAAGCTTTTGTTTAAATTTATACATTATGTTTGCCTAATCATAATTTTAAAGACTTTATAACATTATGTTCAATGAGGCATACTTTGTCTCTGGAAAATAGTAGGATTACCAGGATAGGAACTGTATATAAACTTTAAAAATATATTGAGTTAATAGTTTAAAGTAGCCATAATGGAATAATACAATCCAAAACTGTGTATATATATTTTATACAAAATGATATACCGCAGGTGCTTTTGCTGGAATAGGTGTTCAGTAAATATTTGATTTGATGTAGTCTAATGGAATAATACAATCCAAAACTGTGTATATATATTTTATACAAAACATATACCGCAGGTGCTTTTGCTGGAATAGGTGTTCAGTAAATATTTGATTTGACGTAGTCTAATGGAATAATACAATCCAAAACTGTGTATATATATTTTATACAAAATGATATACCGCAAGTGCTTTTGCTGGAATAGATGTTCAGTAAATATTTGATTTGACGGATTGTTTGGGTAGGATTTCAAATCTATCAAATGTTTATTAGTGGCAATTATCTAATCTATAGTATTTTATGATTAAGGCCTATTTTTAAAGTTTATATAAAATAGCTCAAATTATTTTGGCAAGATTTTTCTTATCTTGACTGATTTGTAAAAGTATGTATTTAGAAATCTTAAATACATTAGCTATTATGGTAAATTTTAAATAAGCGATGATCCCTACTTATACAATTTGTTGTGTTGGGTATTTAAATATAAATTGTATATCCACACACTCCGAAACAGCTTCCATTATTAAAGTC
The DNA here is from genome assembly GCA_022606455.1 of Callitettix versicolor. Classification (NCBI taxonomy): domain Eukaryota; kingdom Metazoa; phylum Arthropoda; class Insecta; order Hemiptera; family Cercopidae; genus Callitettix; species Callitettix versicolor. Next base: position 25,293,130 of record CM040185.1, on the reverse strand, counting down.
ATTGTTACCTTCACCCAGTTTTGTCATGGGGGAGGCACGTAAAGCAGTTTATAGACTGCAGGGTGGTGGTGGCTGGCTGCCCTCTATCTATGGGCATGCTAGAATCACAGACAAGATCTTTGACCCAATCTTGATGATGGGGACTGATCAGATGGTTAAACGGCACATAGTATCTAGACCCTTTGATGTCAACTTGGCCTTTGAGGGGAGAGATCGTGTGTTGGAAAAACCTGGAGACATAGTATGGCTCCAAGACAGGCACTGGTGCTGGGGTGTACGGTCTGAGACCAGGGTTAAAGAAAGTAATTACCCTGGGACAGCATACAACAGTATTTCAGGCTGAAGAGATGGCCATTAATGACTGTGTTCGGGAGAACTTGGATCGGGGCTTCAAAAAGGTGTCTTTTATATTCATACCAATAGTCAGGCGGCAATAAAAGCACTTGCGGGTCCTATAATACAGTCCAAGCTGGTCTGGGAATGTAGGAAGAACCTTGACATTCTGACCCGGGTAACTCTTCACTGGGTTCGGGGCATAGGGGAGTTGAGGGTAATGAGGAGGCAGACCGACTGGCTGGACTTGGATCTGCATCTGGACCTGAGCCGGCTTTAGGGATTTCTCTATCGTTGGCCAGGTCCGCTATTAATGGGTGGATTACATGCCAACACCAGGTAAGATGGGACAACCTTCATGGACATTCCCATAGTAAACGTCTCTTACGCAAAGTTCCTTCTGGAGGAATTAAAGGGGCAGCAGATGTCCTGGGCAGAGCACAACTCAGGGGGATCATGGGGCTCATAACAGGGCACTGTGGTCTGAGGGTGCACATGAACAGGATAGGTGTGTACCATGGAGAAACCGTGTGTAGATTGTGCAGGAAGGAGGAGGAAACTGCAGGTCACATAATTTATGATTGTGAGGCTCTTGCTAGTAGGAGACTAGGGGTTTTTGGTTTCCAAGACCCTAGGGATCTTCAGCACAATGAGCTAGTCAGTGGGTTGTTGGAACTTATTAAGGGCACCAATCTGCTGAACTAGGTATTTTAAAGAGGTAAGTTGCACAATAGGTCAGTTGATCACAGCGCCTGGGGTTGAACAAATCCCTTCCTCTAGAATATAATCTAATCTAATGGTTTAGCGTTCACAATTTTTAAGCAATCTGATTCGAACTTGGTACAAAAAAAGTGAAGAGGCCCCTACTATATAGCATTACCTGCATCTGTTACAGCATTGTTTAAAAGCATTTAAGTTTTTAGCTTACTTTATATTTACAGGGTAGATTTGTCTTCGATATTTTAAATCAAAACTAACTGCATATTTATTACAGATGAAGATAATGAAGATGATGATGAAGAAGAAGAGGATGCTGTTGTAACTGCGATAAGACGAGCTCGTGAAAAAGTCAGTGAGAAACCTCCGGACGTGTTCTGTGAAGACATGATCATAGATATTAGTTTCCATCCGAATGATGACGTTATCGCTGCTGCCACATTGACAGGCGATGTACTCATGTAAGATAACGTACATTGAATTAATCATTTTTCAATTATAGCTTATATATAGTAATTGATTAGATTGACCCACGTCAGCTAAACAGCTCGCTTTCTGTTTGCGTCATTCAGAGTTTATGAAAGAAGCTGGCAAGTAACAGTTTCCTTCGGTTTGATTTGAGACGTGGAGTGAGAATAACCTTGAAGATGCAAGATAAGATTTTGACAAAACATTGGAAAAATGTGTTTTTTTCTGGAAACAAGTGTGTCAAATGGATTAACAAATGTGATTCACATTTTTCCATCAATGAAGGAATTATTTAGCAACAATAATATATACAGTAGTAGAAATTTGAAACTAGGTGAGTTATTTGATAGATTATGTTGTTTGTGAGTCATTTCCTCAATTTGCTTTCAAAAGTTCTTTTTTTTACTTTTCAGATACAGTTATAATGTAGAGAAGACCGAACTTTTAAAAACACTTGAAGTCCACACAAAATCATGTCGTGCGGTAGAGTTCTCTTCAGATGGTAAAACAATAATTACAGGCTCAAAGGATAAATCTTTAATGATCACGGATTTTGAAACTACAAAACTGAAAATGTTTTTCGATGAAGCTCATGAGTAAGGAAATCTGTTTAAACAATCATTTCGCTACATATGCAAGTTATAAAACGATTTGTAACTGATTGGATAAAAATAAAAAATAAAGTACTTTTACTGTTTCAGAGACCCACTGTATTGTTTACTGGAAGTGGATGAGCATCTTGTTGCATCTGGTGATGAAAACGGTTTTGTAAAATGTAAGTAGTTTTTGGTAAAACATCAGTCAAATTAAATACATTGAACAGAATAAGCAAACTTAAGACTTTTTTTGGTTTTAGTGTGGGATTTGCGGCAGAATAAAGAAGCATTTTCTCTAAAAGAAATGGACGACTATGTTAGTTCAATAGTTACAACGGATGAGAAAAAAATGTTAGCTTGTACGAGTGGTGAAGGGACAGTAACTTCAATTGATTTAAGAAACAAACGGATGCACATTCAGGTGCGTTTATTCAATCGTTAACTAGTCAATGGCAAGGGTAATTTTTGTTAAATTAAAAACAAAATTCAATAACCTAATTTATAAACAAATAATGCGTTGTATATCCAATGCCAGAAAGAAGGTATAAGTGTATAGCTTCTTCAGTTATATGTTCACACAAAAATAAAATGATTACCGCAAAAAATCATTTTAAAGTACATAAAAATGTATAAGAATTATAGCTTTGTTAGATATATAATCGAGACACACAGATGATGGAAGCAAAGTTCTTAAAAGTAACGCTACTTTTACCTGAAACTTCAAAAAATCTCATTTCCCCATCATAATCAATGTTAAACTTTATACATTTAGCATTTTAAACTTTTAATTTGCATCAAACCTTTAAAATGTTAATTTATGCAGATTACGATAAATTGTTCAAAAAAGTAATTATTTTTTTAAAATTTGAAATGTTAAGAAGAAAATTCAAATTTTGTAACTGTTGAATGGAGTTTGTTGGGTAACAAAATTGTATAACAATATTTACTAAGATTGATTTTTGTGCCATGTTTGAATCAAATAATGGACTCAAACTGCAAATGCTTGTGTGCTAGTGCACACACACACACACAACTGTTTATCAACCCCACATAAAATGATAAAGAAGTCAGGGTCAATACTCATTTCAAGCTCCTCAGTTAGAGTCTTACAGCTGCTCCAATAGCTCATTTCTAATTAATATTGCTAATAACATTTCACTGTAACCTACCTGATCATTAAATAAGAAGTTCAAGTGCAGTTTATACCATTTCAGTGTTATATTGTTGGATTCTCTCTTCATATATCTATCAATAATAAATTTAAAATGTTAAAGAAAAATGCACTATTTTAGTTACAAAAAGTTATTTTGAGTAAAATACATCAAATGTTACGAACGCTTCAAAAATTAAGCAGAAATATAGTGTTCCAATGGATCTCTTCTCATGTAGGTGTGCCAGGAAATGAGGCTGCAGATGAGCTGGCAAAGAAAGGTTCACTCCTACCCCAACATAAACATTTGCCTAATCCAAATAAGGCAAAATTACAATGAAGAAACAGCAGATGGAAAAAATGAAGAGCATAGCAAAAGGCAAACGCTGGGAAAATATAGACAAGGAGTGGGACAGACTGAAGAAAAAACCAAGGAGACAGTCAGTCGCACAGTTCCGTCTTGACTGCCTCGCCGCCCATTTGAAGCACATTGGAGTCTACTCCTCTGACATGCCCTGGATTGAATGCTGATTCGATACGACAGAAGAGCTTCGCTCGGCTGTATTGGGAGGCAAGGAGGCTGATGGACTGAAGTCTGGGCTAGCCATAGGAAACAACAACTATTTTGAGTAAATTGTTTCCATAACTATTACTATTTCACCTGTAATAAATATTATCTTAAAAAAAGGTTTATAACATTTTTTTTTTTTTTTTGTTTAACATCCGACTATTGTGCTCACTTGGGCTAATGCAGGCGATGGGATGATTTATAGCGTATGAAAATGCCCAGGCCGAGAATCGAACCCGGGTCTTCGGGGTAAAAGCCCATTACGCTATCAACTATTTGCAGTAGTTTGTGCAAATATACGAAAATGTGTTTTTATTTTAAATTAAATGCTATTATAAGGATTCATATTGTTAAGATTAAAATTATTTTAATTTATTGTTTTAAAATGAAATTCTGTAAAGGATATCGAAAAGTTCATTGTTTTCGAGTATGAATTTGATCAGTGTGTATAGAGTGCAACATAGTTCATTCGGCACACTTTAGAAATGCTAAAACATTTTATCCGATAATTAATATACTGAGTTTCTTGGGTGTTTGAATTTACAAAGTCCAAAATAATTTTTTTTATAATTCTTGGTGAAACCCCAGTTATCATTTATATAAATAATTAAATTTTAACATTTATATACAATTATGTTTCTAGTCGGAACTGTACGAAGCAGAACTAACCTGTGCAGGACTTGTACGTAAAGACACTAAACTGGTCGTTGGTTCGTCACAAGGCTCATTGTTGTTCTATAATTGGGGACAATTTGGATTACACACGGACGAGTTACCGAAGGAGGGGAAGAAAGCCATCAATTGTATGATACCGATCAGTGAGAATGTTATAGTTACAGGATGGGAAGATGGAATAATAAGGTATGTAATATATTGGAATTTATTTATGAAAGTTTTATTGGTATAGATATTTTAAATGTACATATGATGTGAAGTCCAAGCATATTGGGATTTTAATTAATTCAAGTTAACACGAACAGACTGTAAAGTAAATGTTAACTTTTTATTAACGCACTAGTATTTTATAGACATCTTAACTTGGATTTAAATTTTGTTGTAAATTAAAAATATAGTATTGCTGACTTTTCCCGACTATAAAAAGTATATACAAAATAGGTGATACTGAAAAATTTGATACTGATGGACATATCCAGGTGTTATGAGTCCTGATCAGAAAAAAGCGATATTTATCATATTTTTATTTGTTTTCAGAGCTACATATTTGTTCCCAAACAGAAATCTCGGAATTGTCGGTCAACACAAACATGGTTTTTCTATAGAATCGCTGGATATATCCCATGACGGCCAGTTCATTGCTTCCTGTTCATTGGATCAGAAACTAAGGTTTTGGCCCATCTCTTATTTTGAAGACGTCAGCACACTTGTTTCAAGCCACAAGAGGAACAAAGATCACAACCTGCCTTCGTCAAACTTTAGCGATAGAAAAGACTTTTTTGCCGACTTGGCCTAAACAGTACTTTTGTAAATATTGTAAAAATAAAACAATTTTCTGTTACTGTTCAATTGGTCTTAGTTTTTCATTAATTGAAAAAAAAACACAGACTTACATTTTTGAAAGTCCCTTTTTTGTTAGTTTTGTCTCATTAGTAAAAATAGGCCTAACTGCAAATTTCTTTTAAAAGTTTAATTTATACTGACTTCACTACCATCTTTATAAATATGTCCAAAATTTTAACAAAATATGAAAAATAAATTTTGATAAACTTCTGATAATAGCCTAGTGGGAGTTTTACAGATATTAGCAAGTGTATGCCTACATTTTGTTAGCGTACTTGTAGGCTACATTTGAGTAAAATAAGATTTAAATTGTTGGAATCAATTTTGAGAAAATAAATTTTTTAAGTATTTCAGTTATAAAATGAGTTTGAACAAATATTTTAAATTGAAAAATGGTACTTCAAAGGACATGGTCAACTTACATGACATGGCTTACATTGTATCTACATCAGGTCATACAATGTAGACCTTCTCTTTTCACTCTGGATTTTCGAGAGTATAGGATAACAAACACAACACCTTCATTGTCACATAAAAAATATTGTTTGACAGATACAATAAAAATACAATTGTTATTCTATAACATATAATGAATTCTTACACAGATTACGCTCATTTAAATGTAGTAAAAAACAATTATAATTTTTCTCGCTGATGTACTGTAGTTTATATATAGTAAATGGCTAAATTATTGAAAAAATATGCACCTCAAAATACAATCAACCAACGACATTCATGTCATGCAACGACATTTCTGATGCAATGTCAGATATCAACAAATAATTATGTAATGTATCCACACTGTTTACTTCGTTGTGTTTTGGACCTATTTTACTGTGCACAAATTGTAGGTTGAACAGTTCAGTCAAAACAAATTTACTGTAGGCGTATTCTCTTCACTATTAAGTCTACTAAAGATTTTTTTTTTTAGTAAAAGTATTTCATATGGTAAAACTGAATGTCAATGGTTGATTTTTGCTTAATAAACTTAACAAAACATTAACCTATTTGAAAAAATGCTTATAAAACCAATAACTTAAACAAATTTATACAAAATATTGTAACATCATCCCATCACAGTTTTAGGTAAAAATAAAAACAGCCTATTTTGTTATTTATATTAACTGGATGCTTTGCAGACCACAACTTTAGTAGAAATTTTAATTTTTACTTTATGTAAGTCAAATGGACACTTGCATTTTTCAAAAATTAATAGGTGACAATGATTTGACTGCTATGTTAACCTCATTTTCCCAAAACTTTTAAACCAATATAACTGGTTATTCTACTTAAAATCTATAAAAATTCTTTTAAATATTTATTTAATTAAAAATGTGTCCTTAAAAAAATGCTTAGATACTAAATAGATTTTTGATATAAGTAAAATTATAAAGTGCATTTAATAATCTTACCTAATGAATTATAAATGTAGTTAAAGCTCATTATGTATTAAAGTTAAAATACAATTTTATATACATAATCATGGTTTATATAACACTAATAATAAATACGAACACATGCATATGGATTTATTGTGTGTGCACACTGGATACGTATTCATATATTTTGTCACGTAATTCAATGTTCACTAAAATTGTTCTCAATGTTTAGACTGGTTGGATCAAACATCAGATCTATACAAGTTATTACTGTACGCATGGTGATCCTAGTATTTTTACAGATGGTAATTAAGAATTCGTACTTCTTAATACTAAATAATTATGTATCCAAAGTGCAATACACCTTTGTCCAAAAAGCAAATTGATTCAAATGTACTGTTTAAACACTTTCCCTATTGTTTGAATTTGTAATATTTCCTACCCATTCTAAACATAACTGTTCCTATTGTAATACAAAATCCTTCTAATAACAGATCTTAAAAAATACTTTATTTCGGATGTTGTAGCTGTAATTTGTTTTTAAAAATACATTAATACAAATATAACATTAAGAACTGGCTAATAACATGTCTGCAAGTCCTGCATACTGCAATAACCTTATAAAAAAAGTCATTAATCTACTTATGTTATGCAATTTGCTTAAACAGACCCTATGGAATGCGGGATAGTGTTGCTTGAAGATAATCTTAAATGAGAGGTTAGGTTTCTGCGCATCTTGCCAAAGATATCTAAACATTACAGAATATTTTTTAGATACTGGAAAAGAAATATGAATATAGTGTGAACTGGAAGTAACTATTCAATACAAATGTTAATAAAATTATTTTTATTGTACTTACTATTTTCAGTTATCCGACTTAAATGGCAATTTTCAGTGTTAAAGGAATAAACAAAAAAAATTATTGCTCAATGAAACTTTGATTAACTGTTAGGGGTGGATTCAGTAAGTAACAGTTAATGATCAGAAAACCCTTGAAAAGAACCTGTCCCATTTACTGTACATGAACAAAATATTTAAAACAATGCATGTTTATAAACTGGATATACGTTCTGCTATAAAATAAAAGTACTGCACTCACTAATATATATATATATTATTATTATTATTATCTGCGTATAGACCCTGTTGGATCACACAAAGCACTCCGACTCATGTCTTGCTCCTTCTAATCCTCCACACCTCCCTCATCCTATCCCCATGGATCCTCTTCTGCTCCATCCATTTTATCCCTGCTCTCTTTGGGATTTCATTCTCTGGGACCTTCCAACCGAGCATCTTTCTCCTGTATGCGTTCCTGTTTTCAACGTCTGTTGAGTCTATTTCTGCGTCATGTAGGTCTATTCTGACTTGTGCGATCCACGACGTTGTTGATTTGACACCTTGTATATACTTAAGGATTCTGTTGGCAAGTCTCGTTGTTGGGAGTCTACTGATGTGTCCATAGAACCGAAGCCTCCTTCTTCTGATATCTGCTGCCAGGTTCGATATCTTCTCTGTGGTCTTCCGGGAGTGCAACCTGTATCCATCTTCTGTTAATCTCGGGCCAAGGATCTTCCTCAAGATTTTGCGTTCTTCCTTCAAAATATCCTCCATGGTAGCTTTTGTGTGGAGTGCTAGCGTCTCGCTTGCATATAATACCTCCAGTTTTATGACTGTGTTGTAGTGTCTGATTTTTGTGTGCGTCAACATACATCTCTTATTGTAGATATCACACGTTATACCAAGAGCCCTCTTCATTCTCAGTAGCTGAACCCTTTGCGTAGCCTTCTCGCTACCGTGGGTTCAAGAATTTCTCCCAGATATTTGAAGTGCTTGACTCTGTTTATCTTACCATACTTTGTGTTTAATTCTTGAATATTTAATTTTGAACAGAAGAATTCGGTTTTTTTAAACGAGATCTGTAGACCGACCCTCTCTGCACATTCCTTTAGGACTTCTATCTGTTTAATCGCTGTTGTTTCATTATCTGTGAGTATGGCTAGGTCATCTGCAAAAGCTAGGCACACGATTCTGTGTTGTCCTTAGGTCTTCCAAGTCGAACTGGTTTCCAGTGCCCTTCAATTTTTAATTCTTTCTTCCATTCCCTGATAACTTTGTCCAACACCAGATTGAAAAGGAGAGGCAATAGTCCATCTCCTTGGCGAACTCCAGTTGTGATCAGGAAGGGTTTGGAAATTTCCCCCATAAACTTCACCTTAGCGATTGTGCCTGTCAGTGTTTGATCAGTCGCAGTGTTTTAGGAACAAGTCCATGTTCTTCCAGGATATTCCAACTCATATATGTATATATATATATATATATATATATATATATATATATATATATATATATATATATATATATATATATATATATATATATATATATATATATATATGAGTTTAATAAATTGCAAGTAGGTTTTTTCTTTTCTTTCAAAATATGAGGATATAAAATCAAGTAACTGATTTACTTCATATCACATTTTCTAAAGAATTTACTACTATCTGTAATAAACTTTAATTGGGGAGAAAATTTTGAAAGATGTGATTACTACTTCAACCTTTAAGGGTCAAAAGGCCTAAAACTACCGTTGAAATTCCAAACTGGAAGCGGTATTCCATATCTCCTCTAAAATAAAATACTGGGCACATGACTGATATTGGGTACATTATGTATTGTACTAATTATTATTGTTTACACTTTTATTTATTCTTTGTATTTTTCATTTCCCTAAGACCTATGTAAAAAAATTGTAGTTAAATAACATTTAATTACTGCAATTAACTTTTAATTACAAGCTGATGTTAACAGATACTGAACCAAAAGGTTAATTGAAGTTTCATTGTATATTTAAGAAGTACATATTGCTTCCTACTGTTGGTTAAAAAAATACTAATTTACTCTAAATAAAAACGGTAATAAAAGCACAAAAAAACTTATCATGGCAGAAACTGTCATGCACACTTACCAGCTCAGTTTTGTATAATCTGATGAAGATGTTCAGGCCTGTAGTAGTGCGCCTGTGATGGGTGTATCGGAGGTGGAAAACATCTCACATGCTCTACAGACATGGCATCAGTGTCGCTGGATTTGAGGTACTTGTTGAGTGTCGCAAAGATCTGCGAGTTGAGCACTTGGAATCGTCTAACCCTGTCCACCATTCGTTTCAGATGCTACAACAAATTTGTAACTGGTTACTAAAGACTTTAAGAATGAAATTTCTAAATACCAGACACTGGGACCACAAAATATTTTTTTCTTTTGTTATTAAGACAGAAAAATAGTACAGTATTGTATGTCAAAAGTACAGTATAAACAAAAATGTAAAACCATAGAGCAATTCCGGAAGAGATGGCCCCTCGGGTAGATGGACCGATCGCATATTTCGGAAACTATTCGTGTTAGTTCGCCACTGGTAGCATGTTGGTGTCATGTCTGACTGTGTTGATTTGCCTTATAGTTTTCAGCTATTTTGATCTGCTTATTTAGGAGTTATTGAAGAAAATAAAATTCAGGTGAGTGAAAATATTTTACAGAGTTTACATTTTAGAATCTTGTGTCATTACTTGTCAATGTTTTTTGTTTTTTGACCCATGTAGAGTGAATAAAGATTGTAACAATTCATTAAAAAGTACTACAGCATCTCTGTCGAGGATAAAGGCAAGATGGTGGCCTGATCCATCTGTCCTAAGCAATCGGGAGAGACGGACCAGGTCAAGTCGGGAGAGATGGACCAGTGTTTTACAAAAAGACTATGTCTAAAATTGATATTTTCTTAAAATGTAATTACATTACCATAAATTTTATTAAAAAAATAGTCAAAAAATATTATTAAAACATTATTTTGAACATAATTTACCAGAGACAACCTTATTATATCTTTTTCGTTAAAGTTTGTATATGTGTGTGTGTGTGTGTGTGTGTGTGTGTGTGAGTGTGAGAGAGTGTGAGTGTGTGTGAGTGTGTGTGAGAGAGAGAGAGAGAGAGAGAGAGAGAGAGAGAGAGAGAGAGAGAGAGAGAGAGAGAGAGAGAGAGAGAGAGAGATTACTTACTACATTTTATCACAATGGCTGTAACTTAAAGTTTAAAACTACTTATTTTTCAAGCCTTGTTTTTCTTTTCTTTTAGAAAAATGCCTACCATTTGCAAAGAGGTATATACAATGAAAATCTGCCAATAAATTTAGCTGTTCCTGGAATATCTGTCATTAGCAGGTAACACACAACATGATGAACAAAATCCTACTCCTACTAAAGCTCTGAACAAAATATCTCCAATACCTTATCATATTTGTTTACAATGTCCAACTTGAGAGATGAAGATAAATGTAAGCTTACATTTTTAATTTTACCCTTATATTAAGACTCTCCCTTATTGAATGAGGCTAATAATTTATACAACACAAATCACAGTCAACCATCATATACCATATATAATTAGACACAGCCAACAAATACTTAAGACACAACTATAAATTACAGTACAGTCCAAGAGCTAAAACAATGAAACTGTGATCCAAATGCTTAGTAGACAATGCTGAAGTATAACAGGCCCTAATCGTTTTAAACTGAAAACATGCAGTTGACACAAACTATATACTAAATGTCCCACAGAATTTGGAATAAAAATATTCAATCTTTAAGAATTCTATGTAATCGCAAATAAAATTAACCCTCTGGCTGCTATGTAACAATCTATGAGAAAACAATCTATCATACTATACTTTAGTCGGTAATAGTTGAAAATAAATCCAATAGATGATAGTGTCTAAGTCTATATTTTTCAATTAACTGATTATTTTAATTCATTTTTCTGAGTTACAAAAATGAAATTGCACGAGCTGTAACATAAACTTGTCCTTCAATTTTTACTTGGTAGACAAAATGGCCTGGCAATTGTGATTTGAGTGTTTGGTGTTGATAATGTCGTAATTCAGCTAAATTAGGATATTCAATGAAATAAGATGGTTAACTGTAGTTCAAACAATGTTTTCAAATGTATTTTTCTAACCAGAAATTAAAATTAAACTGAAACAAAAAAAATTACTATACTAATAAACACTACACATTACCCACAATATGAGTAATTTTCTTATGATTTTTAAAATTATAAATATTTAATATATTTAAATATAGTCACATAAGCACTTTTTGGCTAAAGTACTTTAACGGTTGTAGTAGGCACACTACTGGGCAGGCCAGCAGCAGCAAAGTTATTGTTATAACTTATAACAATAAGTTATAACTTATTTTAACTTATATTAAAATAAGTTAATGTTATTTTGAATAAGAATTATAAGAAAGAAAATTAACTCATCAATAAATTTTAGTTTCAATATATTGGAACACATATTGAAGTAAGAAGAACTTACAATTCCTTTGACGTTTTCATCCTTGCCATCCACCCTTTGTACTCTGAGAATGTGGTAACAGAAGTCAAGGGCTTCAAACCTCCTCTGCTGACCTAAAAGTACTATCATAGTACAGCCTGCCCAATTCAGCCCTTCTCCAAATAGTTCTCTGTGGACATAATAAAGTAGCATACAAAATATATATAATTAAAAAAAAATTCATATTACAAAATAAAACCAGTTTTTTTCTAAATACAATCATAGCTGATGTAATTACCTATTATCGCCTCCTTAAACGTAAGTGTGAGTGTAAAGTGTTGAAGTCGTAAATGTAGTGTTGTAAGTGTATCTTAGACTCGGGTACCGCGAGGGACGTCTAAATCCTTTCAATAGATGCAGCTAGTCTGCACCCCCCTGCGGGGGAAAAACTTATAACTGTCAATTCCTCCAGTTTTGTAAGAAGAATCTGAAAGTTCATTGTGCATTTGTTCTTCTGAGAAATGTTCCAGTACACTACATAATCATCTTGTGTTTGATGCTTCTAAGTGATAGATGCCTGTCAATTAAATAAATAAATCAATATAGTAGCAAATTTTATCAATTAATTGTAAGAAGATGACTTACTCGACAGTAAACTCAGTGTCCCCAACAGGAATGCAATAGACAAACTGCAGTGCTGACCACAAACGATGAAACTCAGTGCACTCGTCGATGTTGATGACACCGTTAGCGGGAGGTGGACCCACCCAGATAGGGTCATCAAGGAAGCCACGCAGTCGAGACAGAACTACTTCAAAAATAGATAATCCACAGCAGAGCCGCTCTCTGGTCAACAGATCTCCTTCACGGCTATCATGGATTGCTGAAACAAACAATACAGGATATTGTTATTGCTAGCGAATTTACTTTGAAAAATGAACTGCTAGAGTGGCCAAAATTGAAACATCCAGATCCTTGAACCAGGTTCAGTTTGGGATCTACAACACTGATTTCGATCTCTGTATACTTTTTAAAGGGTCATTCAATTTTTTATACACACAGTAGTCACATATTGTTGCACTGATTGGTCAATTCAATCAGCCACTTATACCGATTAAGTCACAAAGGATAGATTTCACTTGTAAATTAACATTATTTTTATAGTTTTTATGATCAATATAGCGGCTTTCGCCATTTACTACGTTCAAACCATTATATTTTTTTCTAAATGCAGCATTTGTACCTTAAAATAATATAATTGTATATTATTTTACATTTTTGTATATAATTTTTTTTATATAATTACTTTTTTTGTATATAATTACATTTGAGAAAAATTGCAGTGGTTGACTACATTTTTGTCAAGATAAGACTGTATATATTAATTCAGCAAAGATGAGGAATGTGAACAATGCACAACAGTATAGCTATTCTACTACCGACTGGAAATTTTGTACACTTTATCTGAAAATGTTGCTGACTGCCCATTATGTGAGTACAGCATAAATAGGCTTATCAATATTATTTTTATTTTCACATCATTAGTCGATACATCAGTAAAATATAGTATTTTACTACATTTTCCAAAATAGTAATAATAAAACAATGTGTGCTATAAACAGAGCTGTTCGTGGTATATTTCTATTATCCATCACCCCAATGGTCCTGAGAATGACTGATAGTCAAGACTCTACTGTACTTCATTTCTGTTAAAAATCTTGCATATATAAAGTACCTTTGCAGTTCCGAGCCTCTCCACATTGGGAACAATCTGAAGTGAGGCGTACTTTACTTCCATCCTCTTCTGCTTACTCTCGGGTTTCTCTCCGTCTGCAAACCAATAAGACGAAAAATTATAAAACTAGTAATTAAATGAATATAGTTTATTAAAATCGTAAGGAGACTATAGTAAAGATTCCACAAACCTAAAATAGTACATAAAATTAAACACAAAAATTAAAAAAAAAAGATAGAAAACCTAGAAACCACAACGCAGAAGTAAAATTAAAAATTTGAAGGGTGCATGGTAACAGAGCCCTTCCAAACTCAACAAACAAAATTTTTGACAAATATACAACATGAAAAGTCTGGCAGGTTATATCAAACAAATCAAAAAAATCCGTAAACTTAAAATTGATGTCAAAGACTGCGCCAATAGACTATTTTTGAAAATAAAGGTTCTTCAGGAAGACACGAGAAAATTTTTAGATAGCAAATGGACTGAAACATTTCAGTCTGTAAAAATTAAAAATATTTATTTATTATTATTAACCAAGAATAATACATAAAAATTACAAGTAATTAATTACAAGCAATCACATGCATCCCACAGAGGTAATCAATTACCTGTTCACAGCTTGGTACAAAACTTAAAACTAAACTAAATAATATATAACAATATAAATCATTAATACAAAAGAAATAATAAAGTAAACATTCTATACATTTTATTATATACAACAATTTTTATATACAGAACAAGATTGGGAAGAAAGAGGAATGATGTTCACACGGTCAGATGATCTAATAAAGAAATTAATAACAAATATTTTAATTTAAAAGTGAGTAACAAATAATAGAAGACACAAATTTTATAAACTAACACTCTGGTGTTGTTTAGTGAACTAATTTCTACTAAGTTTTTCTACGCTTGACCTGAAAATTAATTGTACCAATCAAATCTCTCCATATAAAATTTGAGGAAAATTGTTTTTTAAATTTACTGTTTAGCCCCTACTTTGCTCATTAGATGTTGCATTTTTAAAACAGCAGATATCTTGTTGAGTACCTAATGTGTACAAGGAACCTATAAAATTTCAATTTCTTAAATTTCATTGCTCTTGAGAAACGGTAATGAATAAGTGAGACAGTGATTGTATTTGGATTTACACATTTATCTAAATATAAAAGACACACATAAAATCAGAACAGTATAACCTAGTATACCAATTAGGCTTATGCCTTAGGCACAAAATTTTCAAAGGCGCAAAAAAATTATTTCGAACAAAAGAAAATAATTATATAAAATTAAGAGGGTAACTTCGGAATATGTAATATAATTTTTATAAAAATATCAAGCTAGCAGAAGATAAGTTTAGTATTATTGTCTCACTTAGAAGAGAAATGTATAAAAAAAAAATTGACTACCAATCTCTTATTTTAGGTACATATAATTTCACCATCATTATTTGTTTTACATTGCTTGACAATTTAAAATGTTGTGTGCAGTACTTGCAATAATACAAGTATCGATGAATAATGACAAAGTTTTAATATTAATGAAAATGAAGACACAAATAATGTAAGGATATGGAGAGACACTGATGGCAAAAATGCCTACAAGCACCTAAATGTGGCCCTGTGTACCCCAATATTCAACAGAAAAATTGTGTACACGATATGATCGCGTTCACTTAAACAGCTGATTATGTACCACAGCTGTTCTTTCAATAATATAATGCAGGTATTTAATGATCTACTACCATTGTTTATGATGAATAACAAATACAAATATACAATTTTTAGTTATATTTTAATTGATAATACCAAAATATTTATGTTTCACAATGAGGAATACAAACAAAGAGATTACTGTAAATGAAATTGTCGTACAGGGGACTGACGACCAAAGGCAGATCATTCTAGTTTAATATTACTAAACAACTTGCACATTGTGTAAAGAAACAAAAATAACAACATCAATCAGCTCAAGCTGAAGTACTAAAATATTAAAGATAAACTTTAAAAATTACCATCGTTTAAAAGAAAGCCCGTTTGTTACGCCTTTACGATCAATTTATACAAATCTGGTGAAAGGTTTTTAAGTGTGTTTACTATTGATCTGTTAACGGCGTCACTTTGTATTCAGTGTTCTTCAAGTTCGACAGTACAAATCACTGTACTGAACATTTCTGTTTATCTGCTTTGTCGTAACCAATATGTTGACGGAAAGTATTATAAAAGTGTTCATCATGCAAGCGGCTGTAAGCCATTTAGTGTTTGCTAAGGAAGAGAAGAACTATTACATGTCCAATATGGTTTCGTGTATAAAAAAAATTGTCAGTACATACATAAATCGAGAAACAGTCATCTTTTATATCGAAGAAGAACTAAATAGTCCTCTGTGGGAAGATTCCATACAAAACATAGATAAACCATTGCTGATAGTGTCATCGACAGCA
The DNA here is from genome assembly GCA_022606455.1 of Callitettix versicolor. NCBI lineage: Eukaryota > Metazoa > Arthropoda > Insecta > Hemiptera > Cercopidae > Callitettix > Callitettix versicolor. Next base: position 25,276,887 of record CM040185.1, on the reverse strand, counting down.
GAGTACAACGAAAAACTATGTTAATCTTATTTCCCAAATCTGACACTAAGTATTTTGATTTGATCAAGAATCTCAGACGAGATATGTGGTTCGTTGTGATATGCAGAGATAATTTTACGAGAAACTTATTGCATGAAATATTAAAACAGTTTCATAAAGCTAAAATGACTCATGTTATACTGTTAGTTCCGTCTGAAGAACGTATTAATGTATATACATATTTTCCGTTCAGTAAAACACACTGTCACGACACCGGTCCACCAGTTTTGATTAATTCATTCATTGATGGAGCATTTGTCAGAAAAAATGTTAATCTATTTACAGATAAAAAATACTGGAACATGTACGGATGTCAGTTAACTTGCATCGGCAACAGACAACCTCCTGATTCCATCCTAGCCATGGAAAAAAATGGTGAAATTGTTTTCAAGAAAATAACCAGGGAAGTTCTGAATTTCTTAAGCGAGTATTTAAACTTTAAACCTAAAATAATCATGCCGCCAAATTACAACTCTTCTTTACAGCATAGCTGGTTTTTCTACAACAACACAATTGACGTTATCACTGACTACGTTGCAAACGGAAAAGTCCATTTTGCTATTGGGCACTTCTCTCGTTTAGCGTTCACAAACCACACGCACATTTTGTTTGGTAAAGAATCAAGAATCGAATGCTACACATGGGCTGTGCCATTACGTTCAGGAAAAAGGCGATTATTACTGCTGAACTATCTAGAAGAATTTAATTTGGACTTTTGGCTGTTACTCGCCATCTTCTTATCATCTGCAATCGGTATTGTTTGTTTAATAACCTACACTCTTGGAGAGAACAAAAATTTACAAACACCGCTAAATGTTTTCTTTTACATATGGTCAACAATGATGAATCAACCATTGCCAATAAAGTATAACTCAGTCTCTCTTAAAATATTTATGAGTCATTGGTTGGTCTCTATTCTGGTCATTACGACTGCATACCAAGCTTCATTATGGAGCTTCATGACCATTCCTTGGCAAGTGCATAACATTCAGAGTATCCAGGACTTGTTAGATTCGACATTAGAAATCACCGGTGGCGCGCAGATGTACAACATATTGGTGTCGTTAAACAGCAGTAACAAAGAGATCCAAAAAATCATTCAACGGTTTGAAATACTCCCGCCAGCTGACTTCTACGATGTCGTTAATACGATCGAAACCAAACGGAATATAGCTGTGTTTGGTGAAAAACGACATATGTCTTTCTACACTAGAAATTTTGATCAACAATTTGAAAGAGACAAAGTTTACTTTGTGGATGGCTGTTTGTTGCAATCATTAGCGACACCACTGCTTGTACAAACTAATTCACCGCTTACCAACCGATGAACACGGTGTTGCTACGAATGCTGCAGACTGGTTTGATGAACAAGTTGTGCATGTTGTATGGACATCAGCTGACCTTGGAAGCGCCCCAAACTATAAAGGACGATACTCCGAAAGAGGTTCCTCTGAACATTAACCGCTTCACAGGTGTGTTTATCATACTAATGTTTGGCTACAGTTTCGCAGGAGCTGTATTTTTTTGTGAGATTGTATACTTTAAGATAAAAAATAAGCAAAATAAAGTTATAATAATTTATGGAGAGAAGCTTTATCATCAAGATTAAAATTTGATTCATCAGAAATGGTAATGAAGACTAGTGTCACTCGTAGTTTTAGTAAAAAAGTAGATTTAATGTATACAATGGTTTAAAATGTTTAAAACTATATTATTTATAGGCTTTGTAGATAAAGTATGTAACGATCTCAGCTAATAGTAATTTGTTTTTTGTTACAAAATATATTTTCCGCAATTTAATTTAAACACAGAATAATATTGCAAATATTTTTTTTACAACAAATAACTACTTTTTTAATGTTTAAACATTTTAACTGGTTTAAAATTTTATTCAATAATCATTTAAAAAATCAAAAAACTTAAGTTGAAATATACTGGCCATAAATAGTACCGTATATCACTGACAATTAGAGTTTAGTGTGATATAAGTTTCTTTAGGTTTGCATAGTCTTGCTTACATCCATGAACTAGTTTTAACACATGCTTGTTGTTTTCTTTAGAGAATCACATTTTAGTTTTTGTTGTAAACAAATTATATGTTATCGATTGTTTATCTTGTTACTTACTAAAAAACATAGAATTTTATCATTTTGAAAAAAATATCTAAAAAAAATACATTTAATTTAATGTTCAACTAGTATTAAGGTTTATTAGTTTTGTTACATTAACATTGATGTCATAAGACATTGGTCAGTCTGCTGAAACTTTAAACTGTGCACCTAAAGTTCTGCCAAGTAACTATGTTTTACCCTTTTCATTATCGCTGATACCTTGTCCTCATTACAGACTAATAAAGTACACACATTACCCTTTGGCTGCTATGCGATGATCTATCGTTGTTTTAATTTATTAGCGAGAAATGCACACAATAATTTACTATTGTTACAATGTAGTCTGTAATAGTTGAAAATAGATACCGTCTAATTCTACATTTTCCAATTAACTGATCATTTTAGTTCACATTTCTATCACGCTCACATATTTTGGAGTTAGGGAAATGACATAAAGCTGTAATATAACCTTATCCTTCGAATTTTGTTTACTAGGTAGTCAAAATGGCTGGCAATTGTGTGCATTTGGGTTTGGTGTTGATGATGACATACAGTTAAATATTACGCTATATAAAAATGCTAAGAATTTTTCAGAGTATATGATTACACCATTAAAATTAGCATATTAAATAAAATAAAGTGGTTTATAATAGTTCAAACATAATGTTTTAAGATTTATTTCTTCTATAAAAATTGATTGAAAATTTAATCTTTTTAAATTAAAAATTTATTGAAACAAACAATTATTGTACCAATAAATCATATACATTATCTAAAATGTGTTTCTACCAGATTTTTGAAATGAAAAATAGTAAATATATAGTTACATAAGTAATGTTCAGATACATAGCCTAGCAGTTTTAGGTAGACAACTGTCAATTTGAAAATAATTGAATGGATTTCACTATGTAACAATCTTGTACAAGCTATTACTAAAATTGATTGTTGTGTCCTTTGAATCGAATTGAATATTTTTATCAAAATTGTAGATGCTAAAGAGATCTTAAACACACACACACACACTTTAAAACTCAAAAAAAGTAATCTAAAGGTCAGGATCAGTGCTCATTTCAAGGTCCTGGTTCTGGACCACTCCAGTAAATTATTTTCCAATAAAAATTTACTAATAATTTTAAGATATTAATATTTCAGCTTACTTCAGTTTATTTAACGTATTCAATAATTGTACCAATTATCTTAATTAGTGCAAGAAATATTCTTTCTGTTATTATGTCCTTTAACTTTCAAACACATATTTTGACAGACCCTGCTTGTAGTAACTCAATTCTTTGCTGTATTGATGCATCATTAAAACTGGATAAAAGCTTCATTTGCTAAAAGTTGACATTTGTGTGTAAGTAGCCGAAACAAAGCAGAGTAGCGAAATCAATTCCCAAAATATTAAATGTAACTGTTATTGTCAGACGTTTATTTGAGGCCCGGTGCTGACATTTAAAGACATGTCAGTTTGTTTAAATACTAAGTTGGTACATACAACTGTATCTAAATTAATTTCACCATTAGAAAAGTTTTTAACTATCTAAGACTTGCTTTGAAAACTGAGTCTATATGAATTTTTTTCATTTTTTTATCATAATGAATTATAAGAAATTTTCGTAGTATAGAAAAATATAGTACAGAAAAAAATGAATAACAAACAAGTTGAATACCAGTGCTTTACACCATTTCGGTCATTTCTGACTAACACCGTTAATCGGTTGTGTTAATTTATTTGAAACTTGCTCACCAAGATGATTAATTTGAGCATATGGTTCATAGGTGTTCAATATCTGTGTTGCTAAACATTTCAGAGATTTTCTACTTCCTTAATTAGGATTACTGACAGATAATTTTTTTAAACTAATCTCCATGCAAAATGAGTCAAAATAGTATATTCAAGTCTCGGGATCTTGAAATGAGCGCTTATCCTGACATCTAGATAACTTTTTAACAGATTCTGCATATTCATGTATGTAAAATCTTTAACAACCCGTTAAAAAAGTTATCTAGATTTTAGGATAAGAGTTCATTTCAAGACCGGGCACTCTAGGCCATGAGTATGTTAGCACTCTAGGTATTGATCCACTATGATTTAAATTTTAACTTGGAAAAATCAATTTTAGTAATACTTTGCACAAGTTCATTATTCGGCAAAATCCATCCCAACAGTTCGAAAAAAAAATCTTGAAAAATTACAATTTTTTGAAAACAGGATTTCACCGTTATAAATAATGGTGTTATAAATTTATTGGTGTTGAAACTGTATAACATTTTAAATTTCTATCATTTTAATTTTTCAAATTAACTGAAATTAAGAAAATTTATTTGACGTAATCAGGGTTCATTTTTATATTTAAAGGTAATTTTGAAGTTTAAAACCGCTAATTTATGTGGACTACAATGGTGAAATAAGAATTTCAAATGAGAACAATTTTGAATTAAACCAGTTGAGAAAATAAATATTTAATAACTAAATGGCGCTGGTTCTGACAGACATGCATGTTTAGCTTATGTGATTTGTAAATGGAAAGTACTTGAGTCATGTCAAAGGGCAATCCTATTTGTCACATATCCTTATAAAACATTCACTTCACTGTTATGTGACATAGTTTCGTATATGTATTATTCTGTACTTCATAGGCAAAAATAAAAAGTTGCAAGAAACCAGTGAACCAATTTTCTCACATCCTATTTAGAAAATGTTTTTAATAAATCAAATCTGAAGGGGATTTTAAAAAATTCGCATTATCAAGGAATTAGGGTAAGTTAGGTTTGATTATCAATATTGTTAATAATAAAATATGTGATATAAATACATAATACTTTGGCTGAGGCAGAGAAGGCAAGAATAAAATCAACATATAAACAGAATGCAAACCACAAAATTGCAAAAATAGCAAGAAACAGAAAACCACACTCCTTAATTCCCCCCAGACAGATCACCAAAATGATTGAAAGATAGCTGGATATCAACAATATCATTAAGAACTTTTTAAAACTAGAAAAAAACAGGCTGAAATAAAATTTCAAGAATTTTCTTAAAGAACTGAAAAAATTTACAAGGTATATCCACAAAATAAGTTCTGTAATTGTATTTCTTGTAATGGCATCATTGCATTCACAGTTCGACACATTCATGGTAGTTGCTCCGAGTCAAAATAAAGGAGATAATACCATTTTGAAATTTCTATTTGTTGTTTCTGCTTTGTAATGCTTGTTTAGAAATAGCAAAGTTGATTGAAAATCCCCATCGCTTGTGAAATTAGATCTGTAATTTGTTTTCTGAATGCAAATACCATTAAATTAGTTGATATTCACTGACAGATCTACCAGGTTTATGGAGAAAATGCGACAGTGATTTAATGATACAGAGATGGGTCCAACAATTCAATGGATGATGAACGAAGCGGGCTTCATAAAATTGTTTCTGTAAACCTGCATTTTTGAAAACTTTGTGCTTGCTGGGTGCCAAAAATCCTTACAGAGGAATACAAAAAACAGAGTCAAGGCAATGCTTTTCTTGTGTACATGTGTAGTTATAATGGCCTTTTATGTGATTTATGTCATATGTCTAAAGGAATGCCAGAGAAATTATAATACAATGCACATTCAAAGGCTTGGCCGGAGTTAAATGGGGAGGATCTCTAGATCTCCTAAATAAATCCTATATAAAACCATGTTTAACTTACGGAGGGGAAATGTTGGCAACTGCCAGTAGAAAGGCAAAAACAAACTAGAAATAAGCCAAAATAATTGCCTACGACTTATTACTGGCACAGTTCGGGCAACTCCAATACATGTTCTGCAGGCCTATACCAATAACATCCCATTAGAAGAAGATTTCAACATTAGAGCTCATATTTTTTGTATGAAAAATTGATACAAAAAGAATTTGATAACTCATGGATAATAGGATCTTCTCCAAAGCAAACACTAAAAACTCAGACCAGCTTTAAACAACTTATCATCTCTAATATTATAAACAAAGTAAATGTGGAACGACCTCCTCAACTCATGGACCCATTGGAATTCATGGATTTTAACATTCTTTTGGATCTGCTTGAACCAGTGAGCAAGAACTCTGATGCTCCAGTGAAAATATCTCAAATCGCTTTGGAAACCTTGGAAGTGCGATACCCGTCAGACTCTTGGATCCGTGTATATACTGATGGCTCTAGAATGGAAGGAGAAACAGGAGCTGGAATATATTGTGACCACTTCTCACACTACATTGCTTTAAGCAGTAATTCTACAGTGTTTGAGGTGGAATTGATAGCTGTAAATGAGGCTCTCAAACAGCTGATTGTGAGACCATGGCTGAACACAAACATAGTGTTGACTCCAGACACACTTAGTTGACTCCAAATCGTCTCTGCAGGTAATAGCCAATAATCCAAAAAGCAAATTAATACAAAATATCAGACAGAATTACAAGACTGTAAGAAATAATGTTGGCAATATCGCAATGTAGTGGGTCCCTGCACACGTGGGATTGATGGGAAATGAAGCTGCGGATAATTTGGTGAAGAGAGGAACAAAAATTATTCAAAAGCTAGCAGGCTCCCTGTCATTACAAGCAGTTATAAGAAAACTAAAAACAGACTCACAGCAAAAATTTGTCAGTGAAATAAAGAAAAACCTACAAGACAAAGCTTATGATCCGTTTAATCTTTTTAAGGATAATAAGATGCTTCCACGCAAAATAGCTGTAGCAAATTTCCACTTAGAAAATGGTCACGATTGTCTTGCCAAGCATCTCCATAGGATGAGACTAATAACCTCTGACAAGTGCAAGATTTGTTCAAAAGGTGTGTATGTTATGGACAATGATCACTTACTGATCTGTTAGGGCCTGGATAGAGGGAAGCAGGGATGAAGGGACTTTCCTGGATTGTATTGGGAGGCAAGATCCAAAATGGTGTGAACCAAAAGGAGCCATTGGAAGAAGAAGAAGACATTCAAAGGCTTCACTATGACAAGTGCCTATAAAACAGTGGGAGCTATGTAGAAAAGTAGTTTGTCCCTTATTACAAAGTAGTTTGTCATTATTAAATTGTCATTTAATTAAGGTCTGTAAATTTGTCTGCAATAAATAGTTTTTTTGTACCTGTACTAGTTGTGTTTTTAATACCAAATGGAACTTACTTTCTGGACGTGTGTTGTATGATTTCCAGCTTTTCTACAAATTAATTTTATAAAACAACTACAAAAACAATTAAAACTTTAAAAACTGCATTGAAATATTCGATGACTTACCCTTGCAGTAAGGTCGAGGCAAGATGTTTTGAAACGGTGCCGCATGAAGCAAGTCGCAGACCTCTTCCTGACTCAGTGCTTGTTCCATCAAGAGACAAAACAAAATGGTGTTGCCCAGCTCTCTGAAGTTGTGGAACAGTTCAGTTTTAGCATCAGGGTATTGTACGATGTCATTTAACTGAGCATGGTAGTAGCCTAGTACACCTGTAAAAAAAGGTAGATAATTAATATTAAGATAAATCTTGTATGTGATGAAAATTAAGGTTTCTTACATTTCCCCTACTGCCAATTTTTTTTCAAATGAGAATTTAAAAACCAACATAATATTTAATACTACACATTTCAGTAGTTTCAAAATGTACTGCATTACCTCAGTGCACCTACAGAATCATAGAAGAGTGCTTTTAAAATTTGAAAGTTCTAATGATGTATGTAATTATTTTTTTTTCTATTTATAAAACTCAAATTGCATAACTTCACTAATACATAAAAATAAAATCAAGCAGTAAATGTACAAATAGGTACATACAGTACATAATGCATGCAACTGTAGTGGAATCAATTTTTGATTCAAAATATAAAGGCCGTTTTTACCTAAAAGTTTGTGAAATACTAATACACAAACTTTATAATAATTATTTGTTTTAGACATTAAATAAGTAGATTTATAATGAAAATGAAATTAAGACTTTTTCTAGAAATTAAACTTCTAGTTGTATATCTTTATGATCTCGATAATTTGGCATTTCTAAATAATATTAATTTATTTATATTGTAATTTCATAACAATACTTATGCTTTAAACTTAATTGTCCTAATGTTGCTAGGCAAACGGGTTCACATAAATTTAGTTCCATACATTCTTCCTAATCATCATCTATATACTACACGCAGTATTTGTTTTATAAGGTCATACTTATATATATATATATATATATATACAATAAAGTAGATATACTTTGAGAATTAGCAGAATGCTGTTACCGTTATCTGAAATTTTTCAACTAAGATGGTAATAAATTTTAACATAAATTAACTTATCTAGTTCAACATAATTATGATTTAGATATTATTATTTTTGTAAAATGTTCCAAGATTTTTGTTATTCATAGGTAAGCTTATCACATATTATGCCTTGTACAGATCAGACAGCCTAAAGGCGAAAAACCGTATTCATGAGAAGTTAGGAAGATTTAACGTCTTGCTGTGACTCGCCCTGGTTTAAAATGGGACACTACATGACTTGGCCTACAGCATGGCCGGGACTTAACATTTTGGCTGGGCAGTCATGGTCTGGACTTGGATGCCTTGGGACTTTTCAGGCTGGGGCTGAAACAACTGATCTATGGTTACTGGGACTGGCATGGAATGGACTAGCTTGGCCCAGACTTGTATTTTGGCTGGGTAGTCATCTTCTGAACTTGATGCCTTAACCATCTCAGGCCAGGGCTGACATGGCTGGCCTGTGGTTACTGGGTCTGGCATGGCTTGGACTAGCTTGATCATGACATGCATTTTGGCTAGGTAGTCACATTCTGAATATACCAGTTGTTACGATGGCTAGTTGAGACAATCATTCACTGCTCTGACCTACAAAAAATATTGTTGGGATTTTTTTTTTTTAATTCATCTACTTTACTTCCATCTGTGCTTCTACTGCTTTTATAAAAATCTGTTTTTACCATCACACAATCAGAGGGTTTGAAACATGAATCCCTATTGTCATTAAATAATATTCTTATTTACAATATAATTTAAAAAAATTAAAGCTAATTTATGCAGATTTTAACAGTTGTTACAATGGTGAATAATTTGTTACGCCAAGTATGGCGAAGTTTGTGGTGCAGTGAAATCAAATTGAGAGTAACAGAAGAAAACAGTCAAGAATTCATAAAACAGCTAATTATCACAGAGATGCCAGTCAGTAACAACATGTATTACAAAATCAAGTGACTTTTTTCTTTTTTCCTTAATGTTCATACTTTATGGTAGTTATACTAATGATAACAAGGGATCAGCGTTAACAGTAAGGATAAAGCAGCAGGAGTAACTACGGCTCAAACTAACAACCTTGATGTAGCAGTTAGGAGGCGCAGCAAATCGATTAGTGCTTTCACTACATCAATCACTGAAGATAAGACTATTTAGTTTGAATACTGATAAGTGAGAATGGAATAAATATTAAATTAAATAATAGAATAAAAAGTTTAAAATACTAAAATGAATAAAGAAGTGAAATATTATTATTTATAAATTTAGGTAATAATAATAGAGACTATAAGGCAAGTGTTGTATTTGGCAATAAAAATATTAAAACGTATATGGCTGATGTTGATGTCACAACCGATGTGAAATGTTTTTGAAGTAAATACTTCTTTTATGCCTGGTAAAGAATATGCAGTTTTAGTGAATATACGACATTTAACGATATAAAAATGTAATTTATGTGAACAAATCAGATTGTTTGTTATGCAGGCTCTAAACGACAATTATATAAACATGCTCTTTAACTGGGCCGACTTGTGAAGTAGGCGTAATATTCATTGTAAACATAACATTCCCTACCAGTTAACAAGTTCTGGGAAATGCAAACATTAACAGATTGCCTGTTATATCCTTACATGCTGCATGTTTAATGTTTTACAACTTTACAACTGTGTACTAAATTATAATGAGGTTTAAAGTTTATTAATTATAGATTTGTACATAAATAAATTACTTTCCCTTTGTCCTTATTGAGCTTGGCAGTGTGTTTAATTGCAGTAATTAATTACTGTAATTAATTGCCAGTAATTAATTACAGTAATTAATTGGCAGTCATTAATTGCCACAGCTTACACCTGCATGTAATAAATACTCTTAACTAATTGTACATGTATCAAAAGCTGATGAGTCATAAGAGATACCTCTATTCTTTTGTAAACAAATCCAACAGATAAGAAACAAGGTCTGAACCATCAAACCTTTGTACCCTCACTAAGTTTATTCTACAGGGAGTAGGCTAAGGCCATACATTTAAATGTAGAATGGAAACTTGAGTACATTAACATAATGTTAGTTTCTTTTGTTATTTTATTTCTTAAGTGACACAAAACGTTTACAAAAGACATAAGTGTCATGTTTAAAGTAATAGGTAATTACAATACTCCTTTTAACAAACAGTATTCCTGCATGTTTATAAACTGATATTTACAATCTCAACATTATTCTGTATGTTTATGTATTAAACTGAACCGATTAGAAAATTTAACAAAGAAATTATTTACGTTACCAGAATTTGTTAACCACCTGCTACTCTGTCAAATAGGAGGCCGTCTATAAAATACAATACATAATATGTAAAATAATGTATCCTTCACCAACCATGAATCCATCAACAGTGTGAAACCGAAGGTTGGCGAGGAATAACTATATTTTCATAAAAATTACAATACGCTAACCCATCAATAACAGCGACTTTTTTTACGAAAGGTAGACATGTATACCAACATTTATATAAAGTATATCCCTAATAAAACATGACTGTCACAGTTTACAGTTAAAAAATTATACCTGTTCCATTTTTTATTGATTTAGTTGTGCTCGTGCGCTGGAAAGCCAATTTTTAATTTTTCTGCATTCTACTCTGTTTGCAGTTTTTTTTTTAAAAAAACCTTAATTATCAGAAATTCTCTGTATCTGAAAAGGAATCCCCCTCCACATAGGTCAAAGTTCTACTGTATAAATTCAATATACATACATACCAGGAGATCCGTAGTCGTATCGTGGCAGTTTGCAGATTTTCGGCATCGCCTCCATGAGTGTCTTTGTGAACTGCAGCAGATTTCCTTGGATCAGAGACTTTACAATCTTGAGTAATTCTTCCATTACTACAGCAATGCCTTGGTATCCCAGCAAACGGCACATCATGCGGAAGTGGTATGGTCCCACAAATCCTGTTAGACATTAACAATAAAAGAAATGTTTGTTGGTAACTGACTTCCACCAACTAAATGGTGAGTTAAAAACTTCCACATGATCTCAAATAATAGGGATTAAGATAAATAGTATCAAGTGTACCAAAAAATAATTAAATCTATTATTTAATTATTATGAATCTAGTAAATAGTGTTAACAGTACAGTACAAAAACAGGCTATACTTTATAAAAATTTTGAAAATAATATTTATTTCAATAATCAAATTAGTTCTCAAGCATATTCAAGCCTCTGTTTAACAGTTTAAATAACGGTTAACCAAATAACATTATTTACCATTAACAAGTTACAATGCTCTTACTGAAGTGGTGTTCTGCAATGTCTGAGCTTAAATCTAGGAAAAAAATATACACTGATAACAAAAAAACACCGAACATTTGTACATTATAAATAAATATAATTACAAACTCAAAGTTTAAGCATATTTTTTATGTTTATGTTGGCCTCTACTTCCTTGGTCAAGACAAGTTTCCCAACTACTTTGAAATATATCTTAGAGGAATTCTGTGATTACTACAGTAGATGCTCAATAATCCGACACATATGAGACCAGGACCCTGTCGGATTATAGACGACTATGGATTACTGGAGGTATCATTATAAAAACGCTAAATAACCTCTCAGGAAAGGGTAAAAACGTAAATTAATGAAAATCTGTTTGGCATAAAGGAAGTCCTTAAATTTGGTTAAAGTATTCAATGATGGTCGTGCAATCTTGTAAATGTAAATGCTACTTAAAACCGCTAGTGATTCTCTGCTCATATCTCTGAATAATTGCCCACTTTTTAGCTACAGTTGAAGTTACATGCTTTCGTTTTTTAGTCAAATGAGGATTCATTGTAAACACAGGTCACAGTTCACACAATCAGTACACTACATAAAATTACTGCATAAACAAAATTATAATTAAACGTACAAGACAGAATGAACCGTATAACACTGCTTTCAATAACTGTAAACAAACATCAGATTTGGGTTCGAGTTTTGACAGGAAAAATGAATTCCCCATCCCTCCCAGCCATGAATATGGTAGTGCTCTCTCTCACTCTCTCTCTCTCTAATGAGAGCTATTGCTGCCGAGGCATTGTCGGATTATAGAACGTGTCGGACCACAGAATGTCGGACTATCAAGAGTCTACTGTATTTAACTGTTTGGAAGGTTTTATTTATTTCTATTAATTTTTTTTAACACTATTAGATTTTAAAAACGTTAATACTATGATTGATGAGTTTAGTAGAGAATATTGTTCATAACTACTGACTAAAAACAGTAATTACCTTTAATTCGAAATTGCAATTATTATTACTTCAAATAATACATGCAGATATTTTGGTGCATACGGTGGGGTTGAGCAGCATGTGAAAAAAATCTCCTTCATGCACTGAACTGTACAGGAAATTAAAATTAGACCAAATATTATCTGCATGCAGACACGCCATTGGAGAAATGAAGGTGGTTATTGAAACTAAGAGGTGACAGAACTGGAAGTTCAGACCTTCTGTATGTATTAATTTACAATGCTCCCCGTGTAACTTAGACAAAACTGAAGATCTGTTCGATTTCCTTGCAGTGTATCCCGTATTAACTGACGAGAAGAAAGATGGCTGGATAGAAGTGACACTTTTAACTTCAAATGGGAAAGACTGGACTTGTACTGGACTGGACAAATGGAAAGACTGTAGGCATGCGTGGTAATACAGATCTGGTATAGTAAGTAGATGGAATTATTGTTTTATTCAAAAACAATAAAATGTTGGAAAAATGATTATTGTTCGTTTGAGGTATTATAAATAAACCTTATAAAATCTTATATATAAAAAAACTGTATAAAAAATAATTATCTGTTATAATAATAATAATAATTCTGTGTAACTCTTTATCAAAAAACTGAAACACTATCAGACACAATAAGAAAAAGGAGAATTGATTTTTATGGGCACATCCTCAGAATGGACAAAAATAGACTAAACAAAAAAATATTTGACTAATTTCGCAGTAGAAGAGCCAAACCACTTTGGTTTAGAGAAACGGAGAAAGACATAACAGAACTGCAGATCACTGACACTATGCTCATGGACAGAACAGCCAAAGCAATAACCAAGGACAAGAAGCAACGGTTCCAAGGCAAAGTCAAATCCAAGCGAACGATCCAAATCTCTGACGAAGAAAGAAAAGCAAGATCACAACGAATGAAGCAATACTGGGCTACAAGGAAGGCACAGAACATTAAAAAGTGGTTGATTTAGTGTACCCCAAAGTTGGGTGAAACAAATAGAGAGAGAGAATAGTAATTCTGTATAATTTTTTATGACTGAGGTTTAGTATTTTTGGTAAAAAAATAAAAATAAAAATGTTTGTAATGTTTTTTGTTTTTTCCCAAGTGTAATGAAATACTTTTTCTAAGGCTACTCCCCTAATGGCCATTGGACAAGGATGTGGCTTTCTATATTGTAATTTATATATTTGTATTATTATAATGTACAACTTGTTATAATAAAAACATTTATCTATCTATCTATCTTAAAATAGTACATGTATATTCACAGATTCATTCAATATTTTTTATAAAATACTCACCGCTGTATTGACCAAAAATAGTTGTATATGCCAAGTTATGGTGTTTACTCCCCCACAGGTAATGGTGCCCCATTACTGGAGGTTTGTCTCTATGGGCAGGTTGGGTAAACATGATGCCACGACACTTTACAAATCTGGAATGAAACAAGTTGTATTTATTAACTAACTACTTACAAGTTTTTTAAAAAAATGACGAGTTTCTTTGTAACTTCTGACATACTGGTCAGTATTGGTTCTACAGTTGAATATAACTAGATCCAACATTGTTTAAATATTATACATACTAAATACTACTAAGTACTAGTACACTGCATTAACATAGCAGTACTAAATATTAAAAAACTAGTAGTACTTTAAAAACTAGTACATTGTTTAAATACTATGACCACATTTTAACATTGTTGTCCACATTGGCTGAATGAGGATATTGTACTTCACCATAACATTGTACTTCGTGATAAACATTTCATCGGTGATTAAACTGGATAATATGGTGCACCGATGGATTACGTATCAGTTGATCATCGACTGACTTGCAGTGCACTAGTGTTATTTGAATTCAGGTTTTAAGTTCAGCTCTCAATAAATAATTCTTACTTATGGAACAATTCTTACTTTAAAAGAATAAATACCTATTTGTTGCTGCATTGTAACAATAGTTTGGCAAGAAGTCGTAGTTGAGTTCCCAAAATACATGAAGTGTTATCCTTCCGTAAGGTGCTAAGACGTTGTGGTTAGCTTCGCGGTACATGGCATCATAGTCGTCTAGCGCTAGGAACTTGCTGAGCAGTTTGTGGCACAAACGGTTAACTTGCAAGAGTCCATCTAATTCCTACAAATATGCAATTAAATTGTTGCAACAAAATGAGACTTTTTTAAGGTGTACAGACAGTATTTGAACACTATTATTTTATTGCATTGTTTCACTAAAAATTTATATACTAAATCAAAACTGCTAAAAAAAATAATTCTACTTACAACAACTCCAGTGATATCGCCACCCTCAAACTTGCTTATCGCGAAATCAAGAGATTTCTGCATGTCTGCATTGATTCGCTGAGTGATCAACTTGTTGAGATCGATTGAGCGCCCCAACAGCTGGACATGACGCTGTTTCAGTAGGGTTTCGTAGCGGTTAGCGCGTGGGTAGGGCAACATGTATGTACCCATTGTCAAGCATTCAACGCGGAAGCGTTTATCCAGAAGCATACTGAAGAAAAATACAAAGCTTAATATTTAATTGTTTCATAAATCGATAAATTTCAGCTACAATAGGATTTTATTTATCCGACCTAAACGAACCATAACGATGTTGGATTTAATTAATAAACCTTCTATAGTGCATAAAAATATTTTACATACAGTAATTAACTATACTACTACAGGAGATTAAATATAAGCTATGATTTATAAAAAAATTCTTCATTGTCAATTGCTTTATGATTTTAGCTGAAATAGTACACTATTTCAAGTACAGTATACTATGGAAATGAGCTATGATGTGATCAGTTTAAAGAGCAAAACAATGAATAAGGCATCCGCTCACCCCTAGCTTACCATGTGTCTGTCAAAAACTTCGACAATAAAAATAGCTACAATATGCAAAAGAGATATGACCTGCTGAAATACGTAATACTGTTTACCTGTCTCGTGTTTACTTAACTACCCAGCGGATCTGTTTGTTTATCCAGGCCAGCGGCCTCGGTGGCCTAGTTGATACCGTACTGGGCTTTCACCCCGAGGACCCGGGTTCGATTCCCGGCCAGGGCTTGGCATTTTCATACACTATAAATCATCCCATCGTCTGCATTTGCCCAAGTGCGCACAATAGTCGGACGTTAAACACCAAAAAAAATTCGAAAGGAATTGTACAATATCTGTTATATACAACTTTTTTTTTAGTACCAGTATACAATACTGTACTTTTTTCCTACTACTATGGGGGGGAATGTACACATAGTAATTTGCTTTAACTGAGATAAAGTTTTGTATCAGGCTTATAATAGTTATAAATTCCATTGGAAAGATTTATTTTATAGTCCGTATCATAGTCCATGACATTTTACTATTTATGAAAATATTAAATTTGTATGAATAGCCTATTTATATGTTATTCTGCTTTATGTGAACTTGTGAAATACTGTACTTGTGTGATTATATTTTGTATTCATGTTAAATGTTTTTTTTTTATGCTATGGAAGAATGTCACCTGGTGGTGAGCATAAACAGCTGTTAATGGTCTGAACAGATAAGTGGAAATTTATTGTTTATGAAATATAAGAATATTAAAAGAGAATACTTTTAATTGGGTTTTTTACAAATACAATTTTTAACTACTTTAATACATGTATTTTTTTGTTTGTTTTTTTTTAAATGTCCGACTATTGTGCACACACGCTAATGCAGACGATGGGATGATTTATAGCGTATGAAAGTGCCAAGCCCTGGCCAGGAATCGAACCCGGGTTCTCGGGGTGAAAGCCCAGTACGCTATCAACTAGGCCACCGAGGCGATATTTAATACATGTAAATACATGTTGAATTTTTTATTACATTTATTATTTCACAATATTTAATATGTAGATTAGTAATGTTCGTTTATGATTCGTATTGGGTCTGAGGATTGTTTTTTTTCCAAAGAAATATGGTTATTACTTTTATAACCTTTTATGTATGAAAGAAAAGGATACAAATTCAGGTAATGTTAAATGGGTTATTAATTAGGTTATTTATGCTGTACTAGGTAATTTTTATTTTGTGTATGAGAAAACAATGAATTTCAGTTCCACTGGTGGATAAATTTTAAAGGGCGTTTTAAAGTTTTTACCCATTTAATAGTGTAATAAAACAACTAGACTATGCTTACTTAGTACATATTACCGAAAACAAGGTGTTTTGCACGTCAAATTACTGATTTTGTAGACATTAAAATTATTACAAATCCTTTTGAACAATTTACTCAATTGTTCTAAAAATTGTAATATTTGTTCCATAGTCGCAAAAGTATGTCTGTTTAGCAAAACATTTTCAAAACCAACAAAGTGAAGCAGACAGAACATTACATATTTACAGAACATTATATTTACTACAGAAGAAAACGCAAAATACGTGCACATGCACAATAACAAGTACATACAGTAATGTACAGCAAATAACTGATCTATGTATTGTTCTTTTGTTAAAAAAAGCAAAAAACAAGTGTTTAAAAAAAAGAAACAAAAGGTGAATTGTCATTAATACAGCAGCACAGTTCAACATTAGATAAACTAGTGCTGGTGGCTCGGTTGAATGTGTTACTCATGTTGAGGTAGCCAACCGATCTATTCGGAGATCAAACTAACTGAAGTTGTAACATTGTAAGTTATATTTACCTAGCTGCCAACTGCTTATAATGTGCAAATATTTGTTCGTTAAGCTTGTAAATGAGCTGATTGAAACACAGATTGACCTCTGCTTCAACTTCATCGTACAAGAACTGTTTCCTGAACACGGTGAGAGCAAAGTGTGCGCTGATCTGATGTATTGTTCTTGTGTTAGAAAAAGCAAAAAACAAGTGTTTAAAAAAAAGAAACAAAAGGTGAATTGTCACTAACAAAGCAGCACAGTCCAGCATTAGATAAACTAATGCTGGTGGCTCGGTTGAACATGTTAATCATTTAGAGGTACCCAACTGATCATCTATCCGGAGATCGAGCTAACTGAAGTTGTAAATTGTAAGTTATATTTACCTAGCTGCCAACTGCTTATAATGTGCAAATATTTGTTCGCTAAGCTTGTACACAAACTGATCGAAACACAGATTGACCTCTGCTTCAACTTCATCGTACAAGAACTGTTTCCTGAACACAGTGAGAGCGTAGTGTGCGCTGTCATTGTACAAATCAAGCGGATATAAGACATACCTTGAACAAGACAAACACTTTTATTAATATTACCAAAATCATGTGCATAAAATTAATGAAATTATGTATTTATGCCTCTGATAAAATAAATGATTTTTAAATATTTTTAAAATTATATTATATATGAGAGCTGTTCGGAAAGTAACCTCAGATTGATTATAAAAAAAACACTATAGATCTTAAAGCTACTTCTCTCCCTTATATTTCGACATAATTTCCAAAGACATTCAAACATTTATCATATCTTTTAACTAGTTTTCCAATCCCTTCAGCATAAAAATCTGCCGCCTCTGCCGTGAGCCAGCCTGTGACTGCTTCTTTCAGCTCCTCATCATCATAATCAAAGCACTGAGATCCAAGCCACTTCTTCATATATGAAGAGATGGTAATCGCAGGGGGCTAGATCTGGTCTGTAAGGCGGATGCTTGAATGCGTCCCATTGGAACTGCCCCAGAAGATCCTTGGTTGCCTGAGCAGAGTGAGGTCGAGCATTATCATGAAAAAACACAATACCGGAAGTCAGCATACCACGACGTTTGTTTTGTATGGCCCTTTTTAAGTTTATCAACGTTTGACAGTAAACATCTTTATTAATCATTGTTCCCCGTTCCATAAATTCCACCAACACCCTTTAGCATCCCAAAACACAGTTGCCATGAGTTACCTGCCAGAAAAATCTTGCGGGCTTTTTTGGTTTGTTAGACAAATTTTTATGGCCCCAAACCTTAGATTGCTCTTTTATCTTAGGATTGACATACTTGATCCACGTTTCATCACCTGTTACAATCCTGTTTAGAAATGGTTCTCCTTCATCATAACGAGTGAGAAAGTCCATTGCAGAGGCCATTCGTTGATTTTTGTGGTGCTCGGAAAGAATTTTGGGCACCCATCGAGCACAGTACTTCTTGTACCCTAGCTTCTCTGTCACTACTTCATACAAAACAGTCCTTGAAATTTGGGGAAATTTATCAGAAAATTCAGAGATTGTGAATCGACGATTTTCACGAACTCTTTCATCAATTTTCTGGACAAGTTCATTACTGAACACTGACGGCCTGCCACTCCTGTCTTCATCATGGATGTTTGTTTGTACCTTTAAATGAACGAACCCATTCACGAACAACACCTTCACTCATTACACTTGGTCCATACACGGCACAAAGTTCCCGATGAATAGCTGCTGCCGAATATTGTTTTGCTGTGAGATATCGTATAACAGCTCCTACCTCACATTTGGCGGAGTTTTCTATTGCAGCACACATCTTTAAACGCTATAAAAAACAAACTAGCACAAAGACGGCATTCACTCGACCACAGCTGGACGCCGACTGATCTGCCGCGTACGCAGGCGCAAAAATCGTAGTGCTACCGCCACTACTTCACCCACAGTGACCAATCGACGGTTACTTTCCAAACAGTAAATACTTTATACTTTAATTCAAAAATATTCACCCATGGATGATTACATTTGTTAAGAATTTCTTACGATTTTATGCAATTTTTAACAGAACCATTATAGAGACATCATTGATGTTTACATTGTATGGAGTAATTTTCTTCTCCTTCATATCAGGCAGTCTTGAGTCCTTTGCACATCAGCTACAAGGCCTTACTATGCTTACTGGCCTTAGAAGTCACTCTCAAGGTCCAAGTGTCCACAAATTTCAGACTCTTGCTGACAAAATCCTGTGGATCCTTTGGTCATTCTTCCAAAGACTCTGTTTTGTTCTTTCTCCAAAGACCCACATTTAAGCAGCAGGTTTGTTCTGCAGTCTCTTCTTACACCGAGGTGGTCTGTTGAAAGACCCATCCTGTGCATAAATTTCCTAAAGTATTCATGTCCTGTGATCATGGCGACTACTTTCCTTATACTGCATCAACTAAGTGAGAGTAAGCTAGATGCAGTATATTTAGAGGGTTCTTGAAGATTCAGCCTTCTCACTTTAAGCCTTACAATGCTTTTCCATGTCTTTTTAAGATCTCTTTGAGCCCAAGAGCTGACAGCCTTGTAGACATTTGCCTTGATATTCACAGGTTCTGTGAATTTCGATGGAGAACTTGAACCATCAATTACATACTTCATAATTCAATTAAGAGATACTCATTTAATACTTTTGCTACTTTCACACAGTAGTGACTGTTAGGTTACGGAGATATTTTTTTAAACTTTTGTTGAACTTCCTGTTTTATCTGCACTTTTACATTTTCTTTATTACTAATGAGACTGTAATAAAGCATTTTGAAGCAAAAATTATGAAAATATCCAAAAGTACTGAAGTCATGTTTACCTGAAATTACAATATAATTTCAGCGATTCACTTTTATATTAAAAAAAAGCCATATCAAGGTTGTTTAAAAATTAAATTACATTGACTCTTCAAAAACATCATAAGGCAAATCAACAGAAATAACTGTTAGTCGTTACTTAGGCCTGTGTAGAAAATATGTTTTAAAAACTAATGCTACAAAACGAAGACCAAATTTTAAGTAGAAAGGATTTTCACGGTTGACAATTAAGGTTTTCCAATAGCTTCCGAAACAGTAGGGTGATAAATTATTCACATTTGAATAGAATTTATATATTCGTTCAAGCTATTTTCCAATTACGTTTTTCTAAAGTGGTTCAATTTTGAATTCTTATGTATAAAATTCATAAATGCTTAAGGATAAGCAAAATATATTGACAAATGTATAGTTACAACCTGAAAAACTAAAAATGGCCTATTTTAAAATATAATTTATTACTTAGTACTAATACTGTTTATTGGTTACTCACTCCATCATGGAAGGTTCCTTTGTGCGTAAGATGTGATCTGTTAAAATCCATGGCATAGACATCTCAATCGGAAACTGAAATTTAGTTTCAAAACATTAAAATATTGAAAATACACGTAATAAATTCGTAAATTTATTAATCATTTACAGCAAGGACCTCTGTTATCTCTCAGCATCAGCTAAGCACTCTTTTTGCCACATTTGCCAATCCTATCCCTCATGCTTTGCACCTCATAACAAATCATTATCTCGTGATGCCAGAGGCTTGTATGACAAAAGATAAAAGTAAGCCAGAGGCTGGGTAGCTAAGCAGAAGCACTCTGAATGACAGGTGACCTCCAGTTTCAAACTAGCCTTACTTTGCTTATAAAGCTCAATTTGGGTGGAGCCTTATTTCCCTAGGTACTTGTGCGAACCATAAAAACACTGGGGAACTGGTAGAAGTGGTCCTGAGAAGTAAAAACAACACGGTGATGGAGGAAACTGGGACTGTACGTATTCCTTGAAACGTGTAAGCAGTGCATAGTCACAGATTGTGGAGAGGCAAGGTGATTGAAGGGTAGGTAAAGCAATGCCCTATCTTTTATTAGATAGATGTTTGTAGACGTTCAAATATTTAATGTGAGTGCAAACGCAAAAACTTCTAATTAAACTGAAACAGAAGTCTTTCCAGGGATCACATCTCGGATATAACACAATTTTATGAGGCTGCAACAACAGAGCTGGTGGAAACCATACTGCAATACTTGCGTGCCATCAGCCAGGAACCACCTATTGAAAGATGTCTCCCGGATGGACTTAGGGGACAGCAGGGATCCTATGTAGACGGCAACTCAAAAGAACAATGGAACTCACTATGAGGCACTAAGGATTTGGCATGCATTTTAACAAGGTATGAATTTATATTGTGGAGAAACTGTGCAAAGGACCAGACAAGGAAACTGCACATAACCTATAATCATGAAGCTCTTGCCAGCAGAAGGCAAAGGATGTGTGTCTTCCAGGATCCTGAGGAATGAGTTAGTCCCTGATCTCCATAAACACAAATAGGGAACTGAACTAGTTTCGTAAAAGGCTCAATTGCACGACAGACACTTTGGTTGTGGTATCAAGGGCTTCTATCATCAAACCTTCTATCACCTGTTTGAAATTTTATTATCGGCGATGATAACCTTAAAGGTTTTTCGCCAAAAAAAAAAAAAAAAATGAAATTTTATTTGTCATACTTTGTAGTTGAAGACTAACCTTTTTACCATTGTGGATGACTCCATCATGTGTTAAACATATACACTACATACAACCACAGAATATAAACATACTAGAATGATAACCCTTATGAGAGATATGTGAGCGCTTGCTGCTGGTAGCATCTTGCGGCAAAGTGTTCAACTACATTTAAAAAGATAATAGTACTGTCCATTTTCTCAAACATCCCTACTCCCCCGTCTTTGCAGCAGACAGGCCAATTGGTCTTTAGCTGTTAATGTCGAGCACATTTTTTTGTAAGTAGCTGCTAGTATGTTTATATTCAATGATATAAGACAATATGGTCGCAACTTTCTAGAAAAAATTTCACCTAACACTATGTTCAAAGTTTTTTGTAAACAGTACATTATAATTCTAAAAACTAAATTCCAGAAAGACCAATCTACTAAAATCTAATCTATGTCTAGGGCACGCACACATACACACATAAACACAACAAATACAGAAAGACCAAACAAG
Organism: Callitettix versicolor; assembly: GCA_022606455.1. Lineage (NCBI taxonomy): Eukaryota > Metazoa > Arthropoda > Insecta > Hemiptera > Cercopidae > Callitettix > Callitettix versicolor. The sequence goes on along the minus strand of CM040185.1, from coordinate 25,254,525 downwards.
GACAAAAAAAAAACACCTACATGCTCGGTGATACTACTTGGTGGACAGGCAACCAATCATCTAACCTTAACACTAAAACCACCATGCGTAAATGACGTTAGTTTATGTTAGACTTAAAATGCAATGGTTAGTAAATTTGTATAGAGGATAAGAAAAATTACAAACAAGAAACAAAAGCTTGACAGTAGATTATCACTAATATAGGCTTACATTGCCAGGCTAAAAAAATGATATAGTAAATCTTCGGTTATCAAAACTAATTGCGGGGAGGAGATTGGTTCAGTTATTATTATTATTACCAATTGTGCCTTTATATTTTTATATAAGACCTATAGGGGACATAAATGTCTGTACATACGTTGGCCCTTAATATCTAATATAAATAGAATAAATTATTAAATACTAATACATCACCCAATCACATTATAAATATTATTAAAAAGGTAGTTTATATTTGCAATTTTTTTGAGGGTATTTTTAGGGGTCTATGGGCCGAGTTTTTTAGAGTTCAGGTCGGGTTTTTTTTCAGTGCTCAGGCTTTTCTGGTCGGGTCGGGCCAAACGGTTAAATGGTGAACCCATCATATTTTTAGCTAGGCCTAAGACCAAAAAAAAAAAAAAAAAAAATTAAAATTTTCTTTATTTTATATTTAATCCTCTGACCGCCATGGGCCAATTATATCAGTGCGCAAAAGTTATGTGAATACCGCCACGGGCCGATGTAATACAGGCTCTGTTGGTCTGACTGAATACTGCCACGGACCTATTACATCAGAGCGCAAAAGTTGTGTGAAACCGCCATGGGCCGATTATATCAGCACGCAAAAGTTGTGTGAATACTGTCACGGGCTGATGTAATATGGGCTCTGTTGGTCTGACTGAATACCTCCACAACCTATTACATCAGCGCACAAAATTGTGTTAATACCACCACGGGCCGATTACATCAGTGCACAAAAGTTATGTGAATACCGCAACAAACCAATGTTACGGGCTCATTGTGTTCAATATTTTAATTTGATTATTGTTTTTTGAAAAAAATTACATCTTTTAATTTAGTGACAATCATGAAACAATATACATTTGGAAAAAGGATATCTGCAGATTCTCTGAACTGATTGTGTACTGTTGTCAATCACAGACATATTTATTTGACAAGGCAGTGTGTTGACCCAGCCCAACGAGGAAACTATATTTGTAAACATGCACAGTTCACTCGAGCTACCTCGGTGGCCTAGTTGACAGTGTACTGGGCTTTCACCCCGAGGACCCAGGTTTGATTCCCGGCCAGGGCTTGGCATTTTCATACGCTACAAATCATCCCATCGTCTGCATTAGCCCAAGTGTGCACAATAGTCGGATGGAAACACCAAAAAAAAGTCCCCTTCTCATTGTAGCATCACAATAAATAATACTACTAACCGATAATACACTGACAGGTTAACAATTGGTTTTGTCAAGTAAAACAAATAGAATGATTATAAGTGGTTAGATACTTGACCTTCGATGTTTATTTAAATTGTTCTTTCTTTATACTATTTGTAAATTACGAGTTTTGGTAGTGAAAATATTTATGTGTATTGCGTACACTATTGCCTAAAAATAAAAGTTAATATTTACTTGACCTGACCCGTCCTTGATCCGAATTGTACGCTTGGCCCCGAACCAAAGTTGGGCTTTTTAATTGACCCGACCATACCCATAAAATTCGGGAGCCCGCAGACCCATAGTATTTATTTAGATACCCTAAATAAAACATAATGTTCAGCAAACATTAACAAGACACATAATTGTATGGATCATCAAGCAAATGTACAATGTTTACACTCACAAAGTTTTAGAACTGTTATTTAATCAGCAGTGCGCTTACGGTAGCTACGAACTCTATTTTTCAACCGCACGCTCCTGATGACTAGGCCATAAATGCCACAAGCGCTTGGTCAAATGAATAGTGCTTAAATAATTTAACTCTATACGATACACTTTCTCTAATCTGATATTCGTTAAAGTTCATGCTCGCAAAGTTTTTGAAAAGTTATTTAATCAGCAGTGCCATTGCGGAGGTTACGAACCCTATTTTTCAACTACACGCTTTCAAGAAGTGACATCATAGCTTTTCCGCAACAATGATAACTTTAGCGATTTTAATCCGCACTTAAAAAAATCTGTTACAAGTTACAGTAATGTTCAGATAGTCAACCTGTCATTTTATTAGTCTCACACTTATCATTCTGTATTTTCTTTACGTTAGACTACGTTACGTGCTGTTTAACCTTTTTCACAATCAGTAATTACTGAATTGTCAAATGCTACAAAAACATTTATTATTGCTTGACAAATGTTTTTAGTAACTGTAGTAGCTATTATTCCTAGAAATCTGACGTCCTGTTTACCTGTCTTAAACTCTGTAACAAATGCAGTTATGAGCGGTTGACAGACTGTGCTGAAAAATCTGACTGGGTGTTTATCATTACATATACAGTATGTCATAAATAACTTCATTATCATTATAAACAATGAACATCCACATAAATAAGTTAGACAAAACAAGTACCTTTATAGGCCAATTTGTTACTGTAATACAGTACAGTTTATTAAAAAATACTTTCCCTTTTATAATATTTTCCGATGTATTAAAAAAAAGTAGGTGTTTTTACGAATTAGATCGTGCTTCGATGGTGTTCAGATAATCTGGGAGATAATCTTCGAGTTGCGGATAACCGAAGATTTACTGTAATTTAATATGATTACTGTAGCTGTCCTAGTGAGACCAATATTTATTTCTCACATTTAGAAGATAAATTAAAAAATTAGCATGACGGATAGGTGGAAGGCTAAAGATAATTTTTTAAAACATAATTTATTATTGTAATAACGTATACAGTGTGCTTAAAAGAATTACAATTTTCTTGAGCACACTTGTGTTTTGGTTCATGTAGTTGATTACTAATGAATCGTACCCCAGCAACAGTAGGCCTGCCATTTATAAGTGGCATAGTGTTTTGTTGAATCAAATTATAATATACTCGCGATATTAACGACATACATAATAACAGTGACGACACAAAAATGAAGAAGCCTAAAAACATGTGCATCTAATTCGACTGGACAAAATGTTAAATGCTTTTAACATATATACAAAATGAGCAGAAGAAAATGACTTGCAGCACATGACATTTTGATTGTTAAAAAACTAAAAAAAAAAACAATGAAAAGTTCATTTTACAGCTACAAAACAGAAAATTATTTTCAAAGAACAACAAATTTTCTCAATGTGTAATGTATACTATTTATTGTAAAATACACAAAAGGTTTAATGTTTTCTTCATGCTAATTTTAATAGTTTTTCAGTTTGTTTTAATGTTTTTAAAAATAATTATCCCATTTTAAATTTGGTTATTAAAATAAAAGTGTTTTTATTTATTGTAATTCTCAATTTACAATCATATTTTCCTTTCCAATAATCTGTTGCTTTTGGTAATTCAGCACTAGCAATGTCCAATATATGCCAAAGTCTACTGTACTGTCAAACAAAACAAATCCAATACCAAAAAGCAAGTAAAGCAAAGCTTTGTTAATAGTCCTACCATGTTAATCAGATGTGCTTCTTGTGACCTGGACATTCTATGTATGACTGCTGAGCATGTTGAGAAAATGTTTTCTAGTAGGACGGAATATTTAACCCATTCGAAAGTACACTGTCAATAGCCTACCCCTTCTCCCAGTAACCTGTATTATTTTCTGTGCCATTATTCCAATCACATCTAATAGGAGAAGTACATATACCACAGCTCAGCCACCATTTTGATAGACAGTTATCAACTCGGAATTCTTTTTTAGTCATTCAAAAATTGTTTCTTTAAATTCACCTCCAGGTTTCAGTACTGAACAGGGAAAAAATAATTTAAACTCGTAATGCACTAATTGGTAAATGCAAGTGTTTGCAGGATTTTGTGTACGCCACTCCCAGTGGCTTTGCAAGTTGAGAGGAACACAACTGCGAGAAATGACCCAAGCAGGTGCGGAACTAGTTTCAGGCGCTAACAATGACCCGAGAGGCACATTTTTAATGATAAAGGGTTAAATAGATTTTCAAGGTGTATTTTGTATTCTAGTATTTTATTGACATTTAATTTCTTACTTGATGTTGAACACAACAATTATAACAGAGTTGAATCTTGTAATTTTTGTTGTTTTGTATAAAGCATGGATTATATTACACTATGGACTAAAGAAACAAAAATGATGTGATAAAAAACTAAAGTTGTTTAAAAATAAAAGTTATAAAAAATATTTTATGTCCATTTAGCCATAAGGTGCACATTAAATATATCAGCATTCCAAAAACATTTAGTGAAGTGTTTGTTATGTCTTGTAAATGTTTTAAGCAAGGGTAGTACAAAGCTTTTACTGACCAAGATCACCACTTGTAACACACAGCGTATATGAGAAGTCCTAACTAAGAATAAAATTAAATTTTTGAAAAATAATTATACTTTGTCTTGGTTTTGCAATATGATTGTCAGGTATTTTACTACATTTTTACTATTCCACTACACAAAGAAGAAAGAAAGGTTGATTGTGAAAAAAATTAACATTTTGAATAAGATTATGGGAGACTGAAATAAATTATTTTGATGAAAATTCGACAAAATTCGAAAAAGGTCTGTAAATTCAAATGTTTTAAAAATAATCAGTTCATCTGATTACAATCAAATTTGGCACATGATTTTATATTTTTCAGTAATGAAATTTGAAATAAAAGAAATTTATACTTTGATAGAAAAAAAAATACTGAAGTACAATTACTTTTTATATTTTTTAAATCTTGATTTAACTGAATAATGGTTTGCCACAACATTTAGGCCTTTAGTAAAAATCTCATAATGTAGACTGCAACACTACGCTTCGCTTGCCTAGATGGCAACACCGATAGTGTTTGTACTGGGCCTAAATACTAAAGGTATTCAGTTGTTATAAGTTCCTTCTGTTCTGTTTAATTTATAAACAGCACTTCTTCATTAGCAGATATGAGAAACAATAAACAGCATTTCACCCAGAATTTTATATAACATCCATGAACCGTTAATAGTTTTTCATTAACTCTTTGCAGTCAGTTGAATGTTATTCAGATCTTCCTCTCAGCTCAGAAAGTCATACTTAGTGGTTATTATATTTTTCCCAATGAAGTTGGCAATGTTATGTAACATTCCTTCATCTCCACTCTTAGTGACTTGTGCCACACTTAGTGATTCGTGACTTCCTGCTACAACTCGAATGTCTTCTCTATAGTGGCCTTTTATTCCACTACTATTTCTTTTTTCTTATAAATTAGATACAACCAATATTCTTGGAAAGTACTGCAACAATTTAGGACTAACTTGACCTAACTAAAAAAGTAACTGATTTATTTTTTCAGTCAATATTAATTGATTTATTCGTAATGTTTGTGTACACTTGTAACATTTAAATATTTGTGTTGAACTTTTTTAATAAATTTTAAATGAATTAGTTCATTTGATTAGCCATTATTTTACACTTTATAATTTTGATTCTATATGTATTGTAGACTAACAGTATTTCGCTTGTAGCTTTTTTGTGATTTATTTTGAATTGATTTTATGTGTACTGTTACAATTTTATTATAAACAAATTCTTATTATTATTTCTACTGTCTTATTTTCAAATAAATAATTAAATTTCTAACCAATTTCTTTCTTTAAAATTCTTGGAGCTTTTGTTACAGACAACAATTTTTCAACAGTTAAACTGAAACTACTAAACTGCTATATAAAATTGTTTAACTGACAAAAGAGTTTTTAGCATCACTAAAAATTGAGTATCATTACTCAAAAACAATATACAAATATTACACATACAATCAATTATAGTCTTGTCAAAATAAATAAAAAAAATCTTTCTTTTAATTTTAATAAATCTTAGTTTTTTTTATTTAATGTATTTTTGCCAGTTAGATAAGGGATCAATGTAATACAAATAGTCGTCTGTCATAACAGATTCAAACCTGTATACAGGTTTGAACAGAGTTCAAACAAAAACTGCCCGTTATCTTTCCAACTGAGCTATAAGCGCTCCCCAATAAATTAAGCTTCTCAATGATGTTAAATTGTTATCGTGTCCACTAATTAAAAAAAAAATTAGTAAATAAGGCATGAAAACCCATGCAGCATGCATAACAGGATTGGTTGCCTGCGATTGAGCCGAGCACTCTATACCTGGATTCGTTTCTCCATGGTGATCAGATCGCTGCATTCTTCATTGTGTTGATGTTTCACTGTGCATTTCTACAACCATACACGCTCATACGTCACAAACTGAGTTAGAAAACTATCAATACTTTATTCAACTAATTGAACTAATATCTGCCAGAAGGTATTGTTTCAGAATAGTTGTAATGATTATCATCTTTTGTAATGATGCGCCTAATATCTTTACAAGATATTTTCAAAACAACATATAAGATCTGTCAGTTTATTTTAGTAGAGTTCTTAGTTAATTTTGAAAAGTAAATTAATCTGATTTAGAATTGAGCAAAAACAACAAACAAATGCTTTAAATATATATATTTCTAAAGAACTTAAAATTTTTTTCCTAATGAATAAATAACAAATATGTAAGCTAAAAACTCAAGCAATTTTAAAAATTTCATTCTTTAAAATGTACTATTAAACATAAGACTTTTTTTCAAAAAATTGTCACAAAATATCATGAAAACTCCCATTTACTTAATAAATCTTTACAGTAGAGTTGGCTTTATGAATTAGTATGCCAACAGCTGTGATGTGAGAGGCTGTATCTTGAATTTCGTACATTTGTGTAACATTGTGAAATATTTTGCCATGCAGTTTATAAAAACATTCAAGAAAATGGTGGTAACATTTAGATTCTGATGTTCGTAAAATGTTATTTTGTTATAATGTTTTATGTGATATATGGTTTTAACATTAAAAAAACAATATACTCTATCTTAATAATTTTTATCACTAGTTTGAATTTCAGCTTGAGTCGCTATTACACATAAATACTGGGCACAAATCTCATTTATAGTAAATATATTAACATTACCACAAACATGCTAACAATTCCTTACAAAAATTCATTCTATTTCATGGTGATTTTTGCAAACTTTTTTGATGCTAATCACAGATGACCTTAAATTGTACAAGAACACAATTCATTTGCACACATAACTAATCGGAGTTAATTTCCCATCAAGATATTTCACAAAACAGAACAATGACAGAAGATTTAAATTCCAAAAAACCAATAGAAACATGATCTGATTAATTACTGATATCCTAAAACAGTAGGTTCCCATAAGGAAATTAATTAAAATCACTAAACAAAACATTTTTTAAAAACTGCACTTTGCCCGGATTACATCAAGAATTTTAAACAACTCATTGACTTCAGCATACGTACGTACAACTACAGACCAAAATCACTCATGCTACAAATTAGCAACCACTTGGTCGTTGATATGAGTGAGATGACAATCCACAATTTTACTTTTAGATTGGTCATATCAGGTATATTATGTTTTACCAAAATATTGTAACACTAATTGTTTTCCATAAGGAAAAAACACCAAATTTAGTGTGTATTATTTTCAGAACTTAATTAAAACCAAACATTCTTAGAATTTCATGTTATAAAAATTTCACATTCTGATTGGCGGGCTCCACACAAACTATTCACAAGTTTAAGAATCTTTGTTATTTATTTATAGCTGATTTCACATTTTGAAATGTTTAAATTTTCTTTTAATTATAGTACAGTAATCAAGAAAATTAAAATAATTAACATTCCTGAAAATTTTATCACCTGTTTTTTTTCCATAAACTATTGAACTAAACCAGCTGTTTTAACCCACAAGGTAGATAGTTACAAATCTCCTTACATAGTATTCATTATCAATTTTTTTTAAATTTATATGCAACAAATGATATTAATTCTTGTAAAAGCATACAATTTTATTAACACAAGGGGTATCCAAAAAGTATTTTCCCTATTTTGTTTATCGATGTTAAGGGTAACTTATTTAAGCATTAAGTATCAAAACAGTGAGTATTTGTAAAATTCCATTATAAGGAAAAACTTACAGAAAATTTTGGTTAAAACAAATACTATAGCCTATTTGTAACAACTATTTGACTATTTAAAGAAAATAATTTTATTATTTTTATACTTTACTTTTACTGTATCAAAACTTAAGGACCACTTAGGCCGAGTGACTACCAAATGCGGAGCGGACTATGCATTAAAAATTTAACCTATTGTTTTTAACATAAGTGCTGCCACTGGCAGTGTAACAGAGCTGAGCGAAGTTAATCGGCATCACTGGGCTCTGCTTTGTTGATTCTATCTTGGTCGGTTTTGAAGCTGACTTTGCTTCCACTACCACGTTGACCAAGCCTCCAAACTTATTATTTCTTGTTACCTAGGTTAGTTTTTTAAACATACTAGTTCCTAAAATCCATTACATTAGGTCTAAATATTTAGATTTAAAATATATAAATGCGTTCTTTACACTGACTGAATGCTACTTCTGGTTGCCATTCAGCTTCATTCCACTCAGCCCAGTGCAACTCCGCTCTGCAGGCGGCCATCTGGCCTTATAAATTCACCATTCAATAACAGAAAATTATTGCTTTTGTTAAACAATGTACTGGTCTGTGAAGACAAATAATAACAGTTAAGTTAACCTCAAACCAACACAAAACCCTTTTAGTAAGTGCTTGCAATCTCTTACTGTGATTTGTTAAATTACATTGGTACGGATTTAAACCCTGCCAAATTAATTTTGACCAGTTTCAAAGTTACCTGTATCCGACGGCCCATTGTCATCTCCAAATAGAACTCTCGATACCACAATTGTGAGAGATCACAACATTCCTGAAGAGATTCTGTAAGAAATAAAACCACTTTGAGGACTATGGGCAGGACATTTTTTTGTTAACAGGTAATACGTTTATGAATAAAATACATTAATTATCTAATTACTAATTATTAATACATTTGTAATTAGCGAGCACGTTAGGTTTAATGTACACGTGTTGAATAGAGGAGGGGTAAGAGGTGGAGCTAGAAAATTATAAATAGGACGAGCCATAATATTGGTGACCAGTATAGATATAGTTTTTGAAGATGGAGGTTCTCCGAAACGTGTCAACGAAAGTAGAATTGATGAAGCTAGGTAAGGCAGATCATTATACTGAACATAGTGACATTTGTAATTACACTAATGAAGACACTTTTAATTTCATTTTTTTGTTTTATTTCTTTTTTCAGTGAATTTCAATATAAGCTATTGGAGTGTCATCATGGTAAAACCTAGTCTCTGGGTCCTTGAAATGAGGTCAAATATAAAAAAAATTATAGGATACAAACGACATTTCAAAAATAATGCACACTATTTTGCTATACAAAGTAGAAAAATTATTGTATACAATATAACTTTACAGCCTTTCAATACAGTCTCCAATGTCTTGAAAGGTTTGGTATGCCAGTCAGCTCATCACTTTCGTTTAACTGCCGAATGTGCTGGGTAATGGTATTAGAAAGCTCGTTTGCAGAGGGTAATCATAGTCCACACATTGGGAAGAAGTCACAGACTGGTGAGCTTATGTCTACGCTGTACAGTGTACAAGGCAAGACTTTCCATTCGTACTGGCACAATAAATAAACCACAATGTTCTCAATATAAAAGCATGCATTGTTGCGCAAAATCCGTGGCTTACACAAATGATCAAATCAAGTAGTTTTTTGTGCACTATCCTTTTTAAATTCTGCAAAAACGTCTTGTAATGTGCTGCTAGAAAATTTATCTAGAAGGGGCAGTGATGTCTAATGATAGTTTTGGTTACTGACAAAAAAAAAAAAAAAAGCAAAGACCGCTTCGTCTACAAATTAATTACATGATATATTCATATGTTCCGGAAATATCATAAAAATGAAGATTACCATTTTAACCTTTTTGCTGCACATTAATTTCCAAGTAGTTCCCAAATTGTGCAATTAATTAGACAAAACAATGTTTTTTATTTTTTTGTTTATTTTACTTATATTTACTTTTATTATTACATCTTGTAATGAAAACAATTATTATTTCTAAATATTTCCTTTTTTTATATGTAAATCGTGATTTTAAGTGATATATACAAAGAAAATTTAAGAAAATATTTTCAAATATGCACATCAATTAATTTTTTTCCATCAGAAGTACAGAAACTATTATTATAGTATTTAAATTAATGTTAAACACGAATACGTTTATTATTGTGTGTATGTACTATTACTGCTTATTTGTAAGATGCAGTAACAGTCTTGTGATTGATAAATGGAACAGTAATGAAGAAGTTGAAACAATAATCAGTAAAAAAGTGTATCTATAATAAAATATTGTAATTAGAATGCTGTTATTGTGAATAATTAATAATATCTCAATAATAATGTTTGTATTGATTTTGCTATATTTCTTTTCTTCTTTTTAATATCAAAACATTTCAAAGCCTGTAACACTGTAAATAAATGAAGATTAAAATTATAACTAGTACAGTCTTATAATATAGTGACAGGACCCTAAATTACAATAAATCACTTCAAAGCTGAAATTATTAACAGTAAAACTGAAACTGAAAGTATTAGTATCAATAAAACATTAAAACCATATTATAACCCTGTCTAAACACAAGCTGGATTATCAACAAAACATGTGGCAAACCGAAGTTTTAATACTTAGGCAGGAATAATATAATTTCTAATTATTTGGAATTAGAGTCAATGGAGAAGTTTTTCTAGCATTAAGGATTAAAGTCGATTTATGCAGTGAACAGTAAAACTGCCAAATCAACAGAAGTCGATTTACACTGAGAAAAGGTTAAAAATATACATGATATAAAACATTTACAAAACAGGCCTGAGAGGCCCGTCTCTCCACAGAGTGTATAAAACTAATAGCAAGTATATTTGTTTGGCTCTTATTTGCAAACCTATGCTTCACAGAATATAATATCTACCTCCAAACTTAAGCAGATAACTCCAGAAGAACGACGTTTTGTGAAACTGGTCGATTTGTACTAGGTACTGACCGTCAATGTCTTTACGCAAAGTTCTCTTCCCGCCTGATTTGTCCGCAATTAATGATTCCAGCATAGTACGCACCATGTAGAGCTGTGTTGAGGATGGACCTTTAAAATGAAACAAACACTACTTATCCGAATTCAACTTCTTAACTGTTGTATAAAAAAAATTTCAAGTTCATAACTCTTTTATAAAAAAAAACTTGTTAAACTTTTAACACAAATCCTTTCAACTAATTCCAGACTACATCTAACATTTTAGTTTTATTTCTATTTATAAATGGCTGTACATCTGTGTACACGGTTTGACAAAACGAATTAATCGATTTCAATGAAATGTAGTTTACTTATACCTTAGTAGTTACTATTATTTTTTTTTAATTCATACAAAAAACGTTTATTACAAACAAAATTTTAAGATTGTAATACAAAATAAAAAGATTAATTACAAATTTGGCACACATGATTTTAATCAATTTTTTTTTCCAAATGTTGTTAAACAAAATTTATAGGTCACTATCTATAAATGAATCCGGTTTGTTTTATAATTTAAAAAAAAACATAAAACATCTAATTTTTCAAATTGTTAATCAGATTTTACTCAAATTTTGGTCACATTTTGGTCAAATTTTGTATAAAAAAATGAAAATAAATCCTAACTGGATTTATGGAAAGTATTACAATTATTTTAAAATGATAAAAAAGAAACATACTATTTAAACAGATGACAAAATTATACTAAAACTGATTATTTGAGTGTAAGTTGTACTAATTACACATTTCTTATTCCTACCAAACCACTCACCGACATTTCTACGAGGCACTTTAATGCCAAATCCAGCATCAGGATCTTTCTTGCCCCTAAGTGCTGGATCAGCTTGTGGTTCTACGCCCCTCTGCCAATCAGCACATGTCTCTCTTACAGATACTATAATACTGTAACATTCAAATAGAAGTACAGTTAATATAGTGTCCAATTATAAAGGAACAGACGTATGTGAAAATATTACACTTTAGATAATTTGCACTGGAAACATTTACAAACCCCTAGATATGAAATGGGCATTGGTTGCGACTTGTAAAATGCTCAGTAGTTAAAATATAAATGTAGCAAACACTGGATTATCCATAGAACTGGTTGGTGCAGGCACCAGACTAAAAAAAATTTGCAATAGATTAAAGTGAATTAAACAATAAAAACTCTACTAATTATATTAATAACCTTATTAGAATAACCTACATTTAAAATAAACTACAGTATGAGCAAACGAATAAAAGTATAATTGTTAATTATCTACCACATTTCGAAAAGGAAATAAAAAATATATAGCATTTGTTATAAAAATATCAAATTTAGCAATTATATAATATTATGAAGCAAAAATATTTTCAGGCTTTTTAAATAACAATCTTTTACAAAATAATCAGTGGCTTTGCTTACTTAAAATACAGTATATGGCATGCAGATGGAGTTGTTTCACCTTTATAGAACTGCCATTTGATACTAGTTAAGCACAAAAACATCGGTTTGCCAATGTCACATGCAGTTTACATTGATGTTTATATCAAATATGATTGTTTATAATACCAAACATAATTATGTTTATAATATCAAACATGATGATGTTTATAATATCAAAGATGAGTCGTGGAATAGTTGCACAGTTACGTTTACTGTGATATGTGCGAAATAAATACAGCGAGTTTAATTCTTACGGCTCTTCCAAAAAATATTATTTATTAATATTTTTTTTTACCACATGGATAACCCTTAACACCGATGAACTACCTGCGGATATTCAGAAGTCTACTGGAAACATATTTATGCAAGCTTGTTTGTGTTAGCACATTTGCAATTTTTATTAAATTTTATTCAAGAAAAATTTAATTTTGGAAAGCAGAGCTTGGATAAATTCATCAACCAGCAAAATTCAATTTATAATTTTCTATATCATATATTACTTTAGAAAATTTGATTACACCAATGTTATCAGCAGTGAAATCTACACAAATATTTTAAATCTGCAAATGGAAATCAAGGTTTCAAAAAATGTATAAAATATATCTTTTTTAGATTCTGAATGGCCACCATTTTGAAATAGATTTTACTGTTAAGAAACTTGTCCAAGCTATTACCAAAGTCAATTTTCATGCCAAGTTTGTCTAACTTATGCGTGATAGTCAGCGATTACTGTATCAACTAACTTTGCAAAATTATACATTATTATTCAAAGTAATACTTTATGATAACCAGTACTGTAGAAAATATTTTCTATTAAAAACTACTTCTTTATCACATTTTTTCATCAAGTGTTCCCCTGATAAACCAAAATTTTTTGCATCCCGACAATGCTCCTAATCCTGTTAGTAACAGATTAGGGAGTGGTTCTATTATAAGTGATAGAATAAATAATAAAACCCCAGTCACTGTGATCAATATCTTGCAACTACGTTGCAACTAAATATCTTGAGTTCCAGTTCCACAGACTGGTGTCATTAATAACTTCCAGCAATACATTGACTAGAAAATCCTGCTGGAGGAACTCAGGGAAACCAAATATCCTTAGCCTTCTGCTGGTAAGAGCCTCACAATAGTAAATTATGTGGCCCGCACTTTCCTTGTCTTTCTCATTATAAGTGACTGCAATGAATGATTGCACAGGCTCAACTATTTAACAACAAAACTTTTATTTAAATTAAGTAAGTTACCTGCGGATAAGATCCTTCTTGTTCTTAATAGCCTTACGCAATGGGTCTCGCATGCCTAACTGCACAAAGTCTTGTAACTCGGCGTAAATGTTTCTCCTGATTGCATCTGTGAACACTGTCTCCATACGTGCCATCAAGACTTGCAATCCTTTGATCATCGCAATCACTTCAATCAGAGCAAACTTTTCTTCTTCTGTATAGTTGTAACGAGTTGCCTGCAAAGAACAGTTTACAACTTTGATCCCATGTTTTCATTTTTAGTTATATTATCAAATAATCTGCAGTAGTTTTTGTTATAAAACAACAAGGAAAAAACATTTGACTTTACTTGGATAACAGTGAACCAAGTACAATAGAACCCTTGTAAACGTATTTAAAGAAACAAAATTGAAATATCATAGATAAACTTACAAACATATGTTTTCAACTGTATGTATTAATGTATCATCCGTTAAATACTGATACATCAGTATCATCTGTTAAACAGTGATCTGTCACCACCAGTGTAAAACTTAAAATTATTTTCAGATGCTGGCACCAAGTCAAGCAACATTTTACAAGGAGTATTGAAGTATTTGATGATCATTTTAACCAATCACAAAGAAGAACAATTAAGTAAGGTAATTAAGACAAAGAACCAAAAAAAGGGAGCGTTATTGTATGTGGTTTTTAAAATATGAGAGCATTTTAGCTATGACTGGTTGTTTGGACCCAAGGGACATTCAGCCTGATGGGCTTGGGCCAACCACATGGTTCTCCTGGTTAACATGTGTGTGGCTTTTGGGGAAATACCACTGAAAAAATACATGGACACATAGGACATAGAAACTTAGTAAAAACCAATATTGTGCAACAGTTACAACTGATAGCACATTACCCACCCTTACAAACCATAACCCACTTCCAAAACCACAGTTTTTGCGCTTAAAATTATACAACCATTTTTGACAATGCTCCCGGTTCTGTTTGTGATGGATTATCAGGGTTTTCATGTATTGTTTTAAATCATCAAAAATTCATATTGAAAAACTATAACAAAAAACATAACTTGACAACCGTAGTTACAAGTTACCTGATTTTTCAAATCTAAGATAATGAGAAATAATTTTTTTTCACTTTTAACCATAATGTTCTATTCAAATTTTATTTAGTGTAAGTGTTTAAAAAAGTGTAAGTGTTTTTAAAATCTTTACCCTTAACAATTTATTCAATGAACTTAATACATACTCTCTCGTATTCTTCTGCTTCTTGAGGACACTCGTTGTTCTGATGGTGATCTGTTGGATGCAACAGTTTCCACGAGTACAACTCTGTGACTACGCTACTCCACTGCGACAACAGCTGAAGTCCACGTAAAGCAAGATCAGCTGTTTCTTTGTTCTCGCCGTCAGTCCTTGTCTCTTTGTAAGTTGTCGTAACCTAAGTATAATTAATTATTAATGACAATCATGTTTTATACAAAATGACTTACAACAATAAAAGAAAAACTCCAAATAAAACAAAATCAGCATGTGTATAATGCACACTTCTGGACTAAGAAAATAATTTGAAACCTATACCTTATGTACAAATATGCAACAAAGAAATTGTGACACTTACAGAAAGCATTGTGATACACAATTACAAAAAGGAAACCTCTCTGCTACAAAATGTTAAGTTAATTTGATGTGAACATAGTAAATATCACACTAATCAAACTATTTTACCAATATGTACATTTAAGTAACATAGGCGTGAATGTTACACTTCAGAAGATCTCAGTTACCTGGTAAAGTACGGAGAAGTAATTTGACCTGATACTATTTCTGGTTGTATCAAACTGTTTACAAACACACTGCCTCTTTGTAATGCTACACCTAATGTTTACCTTCCTTTTACATTTGCATTTTGTAATATTTTACTCACTTCGTTACTATAGCGAGCCAGTTCGCTGATGTACTTTACGTGGTCATCACGTATCTGCGGTAAGTGCACCATCAAGTCTGCCTGCGGACTAATGGTAATGGAGCTAGACAACGGCCATTTCCCTGGCTCAAAGTGCTTACTGCGTTTAATATAGTTAAAAGGTGCAATCTGCATGTCTCCGAACAATGGCACTACTTCCAAGTTCTGCAAATCAGAATTTTAAATTCTAAGATAATTAACAACTTTAACACTTTACACTCACATTTACATTTAGGGAGGTGATAATAGCCTCAATGTACTTTTCACCTTAAAATACCAAAAAAAATCTAAGATAATTTGTAACCAAACATTCTGCAGATGATTGAATTAACTGAACAGGCCACTGAATCTCCACTACTATTATTTCATTAAATATCAATTGTTTTAGGTTTGCTGTATTTAGGTTATTAATAAAAATATCATAAACCATTACTTTATTAATCAAAATTGTAAATGTTTAAATTTAAAATGAAATACTATTTTTATAGATACCATAATATATTATTTTACCTAAAAATCTATTCCTGATATTGAAAGCATATAAGGTGGCTGTTTTCTTAATACGTTCTCTAGCATTTTACAAAAAAAAACTTCTTTTTCTGTTTCTCTGTAGAAGGGGTGGGTTACAGTTCAGTATTATAGTCACAGGAAAAAGAATTTTAACTAAAAGGACCTGTAATACATGCCTATTCTTAATGCTATTAAAAAAAAATCTGGAATCTCCTAATTTGTATTTCAATAAAATTTATATCAACATTGCAGATAATTATTGACCTACTCTCGTGCATGCATGCGTGCGCACGCGCGCATGTGTGTATATATATATATATATATATATATATATTTGTTCCGATTTTTCTTCCAAATTTGAATTAAACTGAACTAAAATTGTGAATGTGATAGTGCTATTACACACAAATGCATACAATCTTTAATAACACTTCAAAAAATGATACAAAGGTCAGGTCATCCTCATGCCTACATTTTAAGGTCCTAGGTCTGGCTCTTACCATGATGATCACTTCAAAAGCTCATTTTCCAATAGAAATTTGCTAATAAGAGAAGCAAGTAAACCCTCCAGTAAATTCTTCTTCATCAAGGATATATGGGAATTATGCTTGAGCGACAAACCTGTGCTGAAAACCCTGTTCTGTTCCTTTACACACAGTTCTACTAGGCTTTAACCCTTCAATGTGTTAGCGTATACGTGTTATGCACAGCAATCCGCAGTACTGTAGTGTTACAATTTAAATGTACGTCTGATGACAAACAACATATTCCTGCATTCTGTTAGATTTTTTGGTGAACGATTTCGGTTATTGCAGTTTTAGAGTACATTATAATTTTTCTTTATTCACTTCACCAGGACCGTTATTTTTCACTATAGATTTGAAATACTCTTTGCAACACGTTTCTTATCGTTCTTGACTACTGACTTCTATCATGTTTACATTGATTTTATAAGTTATTTTAGTTTTTAAATTTATTGTTTTATTTAATATTTTAACAGAAGTTTTTGTATAATCATAGTGTATATATTTATTAATTTTTATAGCTGAAATTGTTTTCTCTCTCTCACATGTGCACGTGGTGTGTGTGTGTGTGTGTGTGTGTGTGTGAGTGTGTGTTTTACTTGTTTTCTGATTTAAGAATGATATTAATATTATTATCATTATCTGATAGTGAGCCTGTAGATAACAATTACATGCACAAACAGACATAAGTCTACAAGACAGAAATAAATAATGATGCTGACAAACAACCTGTATTTATTGCCTGGGCCTACTTCTCTCCAAATACTCACTTGGAAGGGTATTGTATGGACAAAACATATTGCAAGCTAAAGGGTTAACTCAGCTACTGAAATTTTTAAAGTTACTGGTAAAAATGAAGAAAATTCCTAAAGAAACAATCACTGATACTAACGGTTTTATCACAAGTTAAAATTAGTAAAACACTTATTCTATTTCTTACTTTAAATATTCTATCGATCTTGCTCAGGTTCAACTTTTTCTTTTGGTCCAATTTGTTAATGTTGCAAAGCTCATTGTCCATGAGGAAGAGGCCGAACCCCATCACCTGAGAAACAAACATTATCTTTTAAATAGAAAAATATATTTATTTTTCCACATTCAACATAACACTGAAATATAATGCTGCAGTACCTAGCTGTCTTGCTGACTTTTTTTTTTGCTTAACATCTACATTTATGCTATTTACACTAAATAGGATGAGGATCAGTGTTAATGGTAAGGAAAAAGCGAAAGGAGCAACTGCAGTTCGAACTAAGAACCATTAGGTGTACAGTTCAGAGACGCAACAGACTGGCTGGTGTTTTAGCCACTTTGACCCCCCAAGTCCCTTTCTATGACGTGATGGAAGTGAATTTCCAAAAATTGTCTTTATCTTATACTTTTTTAAATTTTGATTTCACTTCATAATTAGCATAACCTTTGTTAAACTTAATTTCAATGGATTTTGAAAATTAAAAATATTAATATATGCAGCTTTAAACGCTAATTACAATGGTAAAATAAGATTAAAAAATAAAACAAAGAGTTAATAATTTTAAATAACTATTATTAGAAACTGTTGAATGAATTTTCTTGAATAATGAACTTATCCAACCTATTACTAAAACGCTATTGTGAAAGTGTTAAAACACACACACACACACACACACACACACACACACACACACACACACACACACACACACACACACACACACACACACACACACACACACACACACACAAGCATGAATGCCTGTGACATTCAAATTTTTTCACCTTGCACAATGTAATTTTAAGCTAAATATTTATTTTTAAAAAAATTTAATTAAAAATTTGAAAATCTGGATTCGAGGTGTTGTCTGACCTTCAGTCCACCCGTGTTAAAATTTTTTTCTTTGCTTGCAATAGATTTGGTTGAATAACATGCATGCATACACACAAAAACTGTTATGTATTAACATATTGTTCATTTGAAGGATTGTAAAAGGGTAGAACCCAAAAGTCAATTTTTGTTTGTCAATTTCACTATTGACAAAGACACAAAAATTATAAAACTACTGACAGTGCTTGTTGTGATAAACAATGAGGTGTGTAGAGCAGTTTGGATAAAAGCTTGGGGAAGAAGTAGGTGGTCAGGGATAGTTGAAGAGTTGGGGAGTCAGGGGCTATTTAGTGACCAACTTGGCGTTGGGAGGCAAATTATAATCCGGGAGACATTTTAGAAAGGCAGTATTGAGGAGCGTTTTAAAGACAGAGTTGTGTTACTTTTTATCAGTACAAAGTTTTTTTTTGCGTATACTTCTCCTTTTCTTTGAGTATTTGTTGGACATATGTATCAAGTAAAAGTATTAGAATATTTTTCAGGGAATGTTAAGAGACTGGGTCACAAAATAGTGTTTATACCTGGGTTGTCACCAAATGTTTAATCAGGAAACAGGTATAATAAACTGTAAAATATTTGCAGACATTAAAATAGAACTGAAACACTGATTAATCAATTCACAGAAGAATCTTAGTTAGGAGAGTCCCACTAAATCCTAACAAAATAAACATTTCATTTTATTTATATAAACAATTTTTCCACAACCATACAAAAAGTAATCCAAATTTCAGGACTGGTGCTCATTTGAAGGTTTTGGGTCTATTGTCTTGCTACTAAGGCTGCTCCAATAGCTTTTTTCTCGATGGATATTCATTAAAGAAAACTTGTTTGCTGTTTTTCTAATGAGAACAGATATTTTTTTTAAATCAAAAAAAACAGTTCAACTTTTTCACAGTGCAGTTAAAATATTCTCATGAAAAATTGGATTTGCATATCTGGAGTATAATGAAAATATTTTTGAGCAACACTGTGATCATAAATAAATCTGATAAATGAGTTTTTACCAAAAATAAATTCAAACAACTTCACCTTAACAAGCATGTGTTTCTCCGCAGGTGTTAGGTACATTTTAGTCTCGAACATGTATACCGACAAATTGACCACGTCTGAAAGTAGGTCCTCATATCCAGGTACTTTTTCCAGGTTTTCTTTGACAGTGTCTCTGATTTTGTTCTGCGTTGCCAGAAACATAGACAAGTTCTGCGATTCTTGTAGTGTGTGCGAGTCAGCCATTACTTTCAGAAATTGAGCAGCTCTAAAAAGATATTAGGATCATACATTAACTTCAATATATATATGTCAAATCAACAATGTCGTGGATCGCACAAGTCAGAATAGACCTACATGACGCAGAAATAGACTCAACAGACGTTGAAGACAGGAACGCATACAGGAGAAAGATGCTTGGTTGGAAGGTCCCAGTCCCAGAGAATGAAATCCCAAAGAGAGCAGGGGTAAAATGGACAGAGGAGCGGAAGAGGATCCATGGGGACAGGATGAGGGAGGTGTGGAGGATTAGAAGGAACAAGACATGAGTCGAAGTGATTTGCGTGATCCAACAGGGTCTATACGCAGATAATAATAATAATATATATATATCAGCATACACTCATAAATTAGAATGTGCAAATTGGAAAATTATAATAAAAAAATTATTGAACATTTCTGTCTTGATAAAATGACTTTCTAATTTCTAAAAACCTAACAACACTTAATAAAACGACATTCTGATAAACATTTTTGTATCTTACAATTTAAATAGAAAAATAGTCCTGATCGCTTTAGTTTGCTCACATGCTGAACTTAAAACATAAATGTGTTTTCATATAGGCCAAATTCCAATAATAATAATAATAATAAAAATCGAGGTTGCCTAACAAACATAACACTAGTTTTTAACACTTTCAGTGCTATAAACTTTTTTTACAGGGAAAAAATTTAAATATTTTTTACATTTCAATATATTTATATCTAAATAAACATTCTTTTTATATTCTTCTTCTTTTCTGCTAGGATTATTAACACTGTGTTCAGTATAATGATCTGCCTTCCCTAGCTTCGTCAATTCTAATTTCATTAACGCGTTTCGGAGAACCTCCATCTTCAAAAACTAAGTATACTAGAATATACTAAGAATACTAGAGTATCCATCTATACTATAAATATAGTTTTTGAAAATGGAGGTTCTCCGAAATGCGTCAACGAAATTAGAATTGACGAAGCTAGGGAAGGCAGATCGTTATAGTGAACACAGTGCTAAATGAACATATTTTAAGTAAATTATTTTTTCAAGTGGACACACACAATCCATAGCCAAGAAAAAAGTAGTAAAACTCTTGTTCAGCTGTGCACCTCATAAAGGATTCACCTGTCCCTTTCAGCTTCCAACTAAAACCGTCCACTGTTTATTTAAGGTGGGCCTTGCCTCCTTACACAGGTCAGGTAAAGCCCCTTAGACCGCTCGGCCATTTGACCAGTCTGAAATTGTTTTATATAACAAGTCTCGTAAGTAGTTGGTTATTGTATTATCATTGTTTGGTTATGCTACACAACTTACTGTTTAATGCTTGATATATTTTTTTAATTTACTTTAGAAAAAAACATTGTCAGAACTAAATGCTGGGATTAGATTTTTATTAAAGACATCCAGTAAAACCAGACGTTGGAACTGAAAGGGTTAATAATTCATTTTAATTTTTCTGCATGAATATCTATTGATAATGTTCCTTTAGCACTTAAACAGAAAATCAGAATAGTATGAAACTTTGCAGTTTTGTTCCATTATGAAACTCAAAACTATGGAAAAACATTATAGAGCTACGGAATTTGGTTATAATGTCACTGTAAGGACCAAGGAAAAATTACATTAAATCCTTGTGATGTAAAAAATGTGTTATAAAAAAAAAAAGAATATCACTGCATTAACATATTTTTTTATATTATTATTATATGTGTTTTAATATTAAATATCTGTACATAAAAAACATGATTATGTACAGTATACAAAATACAACAACAAAATACAGAATACAGTATATATTTTAAATAGCATGTATTATAAAAAAATAAGGTATAAATGTTTACAAAGTGGGTTGAGTTTGGTGTAAAACCAGTCAATATGCTTACAAATATGTATTTTGATCTTGAGATAAATTAAACAAAACAGACTCTGAGAAAGTTTACTTAAGTGTATCATTACTAATTTTGATTTTTCAAAATAAAAATTTCTCCATTACGTAGGGTAATTTAAACCAAAATTAAATCCATTATAAGGTATTTTACTAAATATTTTTGTTAATTGTAACATTACCTTCTGTATGTTGAATAATCATTTTTAACGCTTGACTTCATATTTTTGAGTTCATCGAGCACAGCAAACATATTGATAAACTTCCCCAATGTGAGCAAATATGCTTCAGATATAAAATCTTTTCTCTTTTCTGTGTGACAAAGTCGTTTCACTTCAGCTGAGAAGCGCTCAATAGCTTTACGCTAAACAAATTAACACATGTAACTAAATTAACTGCTATTATATACAATATATATATATATATATATATTTGCTACTATAGTTAGAAATAAAAAGTAAAAAAAACTTCTAACAACAAATTAGTATGTGTAAAACAAAATTGTAAAATTGTTATTTGTTTACCAAAATTAATTATTATTTAATTTTGTTTTGGCTTACTAAGGAAATAATACTGCAGTAGATTCCATTACACAGAGGCACAAAAAGTTGGCTAAATGAAAAACTCTCAAAGGGCAGAAACCAAGAAGAATGCCTACACTGGAAGGAAGGATTAGTACTATTAAATGGACATTTCACTTCGAATCTACCAAAAGAGTTAAGGAAGATAGGAACCTATGAAGATGTATTCAACCTAAATGTAGAAGTAAATAAAAGACCTTCGGAGAAAGATATCTGTCAACTTTTTCAAATGACAACTGGACAGGATTGCCTTCCTAAGGGTCTAAAAAGACCAAAAATGAATTTTTAGACAATTGCACATTGTATACATGCCCCCAACTTTACCATGAACAAGGACCATTTTTTTGTCAGCGAAAAATTGGCTAAGGACAAAGAAAATATAAAGGACCTGCCTGGTCTATACTGGGAAGCATAAATGAAAATGATTATGTGCCAGCAAGACCCATTGGACAACATTTTTTTTTAATCAAAATTATTACAGAGAACAAAGTTTCTTTATTACTACCTAATAACAAAGAAAGTTTGATTTTAAGAAAATTGTTACATCATATTTTGAATAAAATATTATTCACCCTAAAAAATTATTCACCATTATATTAAGGAAAACATATTTTTTTAAAATCGTGAATATCGTTGGTCATGCATTAGCATGGCGTTTTATATCCAAAATGGCTAAAATCTATATTTCCCCTTTTTCAAAATTATCTTAAGTAATAATCACTAGGCCTATTACCAAAACTATTCAAATACTAATGGCAGAAATAGATTCAACATCATAAGAGAACATGGTTATAAAAACGAACTCTAAAAATGTGTCCACATTATAACTATTAATGTCTTAAACAAAATAAACTACAGTAGGGCATCTATTATTTGAATTAATCGTGACTTATGGTAGTTCGAAAAACCAAAGCCTAATTTTCAGAAAAAGACATTTTATTGTTTATTAACAGCCTATAGAACTGTAGGCTAGCTTCTTTTTTTAAAAAAAGTATTAGTAATAGTTTTTCTTATTATGTTTTTAAAACTGTTACTTAATGATAGAATATTTGTTATAGCATTACTGCTTAATCGAACACTGGTTATTAATTGTATATATAAAACAATACACAATGTTTTGGGAGTAGAACTACAGGTAAACTCCTCACTTAAATTAAAACCTAAAAATGCAAATAGAACATAAGCATAGATACCTAGGCCTATGTTAAAATATTTACAGGACAGATCTCTAAGTGGTCAAACCAGAAATAAAACTAAAATTCACATTGATCAGGAAGCTAAAAGTAAAGAAGAAGGGGTCATTATCAGATCTCAGGTTAGGTAATTAAGATTAGGGAATGACAGGTGTCAATAACCTTGTGCACATTTTTTTTGATACAGTTTTTGTCAGCTATTGTGTAATATTTTCCATGTTTTTTTTTGTGATTTGCAATTTCCTGATCACATGTAAGTCTTAAGTTTTATTTGACAACTCAAGAAAGTGACTGAATATTTTTTTAGTTTTTAAGTATGTTCTAGTTGCATGTTTAGGTTTAAAGTTACGCACTTGAGAAATACTGTTGATCCATACTTTCGAAACATTGTGCATTGTCTTACATACCACACACAAATGATGGCAAATATATGCATAAACAGTAATAATAACCTTTTTTTTAGTTAAGAAGTACGAAAAATAACTTTTCTTAATAAACGTAATGTAATACAAAAATATGTGTGGTCCAGGATACATAATATGTGTGAAAGGGCCTTTATAATATTATGCCCATATTCTAATAAATAGTCCCCGCAGGGAGGTGTAGACTAGCTGCACCTATTGAGAGGATTTAGACGTCCCTCGCGGTACCCTAGTCTAACACACACTTACATTTACAACACTATACTTATGACTTTAATACTTTACACTCACACTTACATTTAGGGAAGCAATAATAGCCTCAATGTGCTTTTCGTCTTAAAATAAAAAATCTAATAAATAGTTTTTAACTGTTCTACACTTTACATAAGAGTAACCTTCATAGTCTATTAATAACAGTTAATAACCTTTTTGAATGATTAGGATGATTGATGGTAAATTTGATTTTTCAGTGTGATATGGCTATTTTTACACAAAAACACTTTTTTCAAGTTCAATAATAATAATAATAATAATACACAATATAAAGGTGTGGAAAATACGGGTAGATTACAAAAAAAATTACCTCATAATCTAGCAAAAAATACTAACGTTAAAGAAGCTTATGTATTTTTCAATGCAGAAACAATTTTATTTGGTAAAAATGCAGTTTAGAGACTTTTGTCAATTTTCGTTAATTTTTGCACTGAAACACTTCATAATATTAATAATCCAAAATATAAAAGTGCGGAAACGACGGGAAGTTACAAAACAGTGAAAATAAGTGCCAAACATAACCTCAAAATAACTACCATGTGAAAGTAAGAAATGAGTTTCTAACTATTAAAACGATAAATTTCATGTGTTAATAATAAATAAATGTGTGTAATTAATAATAAAAGGAATATAATTTTTCATTTTTTAAAAAAAGAACTCCATAACCTAAATTGACTCGGTTGTTACATGTTTAAATGTAACAATAGCAAGCCGGTTGAAATCAAACTGTAATATTACGGAAATTGACAAAAGTCCCTACTCTGCATTTTCATCTAATAATGAAAGGAATATAATTTTTCATTTAAAAAAAAAATAACTCTTCTAACTCGACTTGGTTGTTGTGTGTTTAGCTAAACTCGACTCGGCTGTTACATATTTAAATATGACGACGAACATTAACAAGCCAGGAACAATGAAATTATAACGTTTCTCTATCAATTACATAATTATTGCCATATTTAGAACAAGAATACCATTTTTAATAAGAAATTCATCAATACTACCACAATTCCAACTTAAACAGACAAAAAGTGGCCAATTGCAAATTCACAATTAACAGTAGCCATTTTTTCGAACAATGTTTTCATAACATGAACGTTCATAATAATAAATGATTTATTATAAAGTCCTTATTAATCTAGTGAAGTAAATTTATGTTACAAAGTAAACACAAATCCATGTAAACATCAATGACATCAGAATATAGGTTAGAAATACAGGTTAGTAATAAATAGCTAGAAATGTAATTTATTGTGCATTTACCATAATAAATATCATCTTCTGCACCTTAACATCTCTCAAGGTAATGATATAACACATAATACAAGTTTCAAAACAATCAGTGAAATAATGATTTATATGGAAGTCCATAAAGTGCATTTATACATTTTATGTAATGCATGTAATAAATAAAACTATTTTTTTTTTTTTTAATTGCTGTGAGAACCTAATACAGTTTCCTATGAAAGTAATATTGCATGAAAGTTATTAACCTTTTAATGACTGTTATGGGTATAATAACTAATTATGTATTGAAAATAAGACTATAACATGAAAAAATATTACCTCAATGGATGATCTTAGGATTGTAAATTTAGCATGCTCCATGCAATGTAAATGGCAGACATCACAATATATTTCTAATAAAAATTATATAAAACCATAACTTATTGTAAGAAATTTAATCTTCCACAGGTGAATATATCTTAATTGATCAATACAGTATGTAATAAAAGTAAATTCTTTTAAAATTATTAATTTGAAATATCATAAAAACATAACTGAATTTAGATAACTGATACTCTACAATATTCCCTACAAAAATTGCTAGGACTAATTAATTTTTTTAAAGAAAAAGAATAACTTACCTGAAAGTACATAAAATTGAGAAGTTTATTCACTTCGGGAGCAAGAACTTCCACAGTTTTTTCATATATCT
The DNA here is from genome assembly GCA_022606455.1 of Callitettix versicolor. Lineage (NCBI taxonomy): Eukaryota > Metazoa > Arthropoda > Insecta > Hemiptera > Cercopidae > Callitettix > Callitettix versicolor. Next base: position 25,228,337 of record CM040185.1, on the reverse strand, counting down.
CAACTCGGTTAGGCTGCTCGTTAGACTTTGGTTGAGGAATTGCTCGTGAGCAACAGCGCCAAGTGTATAACATGACTGCATGTTCTTGACCTTCTTCTAGCAGCTCATTCTGAAAAAAATTAAATTAGGTTACGGTTATTCCATTATTGTACTTGTTTTATGCCGCCTCGGTGGTCTAGTGGATAGCGTACTAGGCTTTCACCCCGAGGACCCGGGTTCGATTCCCGGCGAGGGCTTGGCATTTTCATACGCTATAAATCATCCCCACCGTCTGCATTAGTCCAAGTGTGCACAATAGTCGGACGTTAAACTCAAAAAAAAAAAAAAAAATATTGTACTTGTTTTATTATTATTTAAAATATTTATATGTACCAAACTTGCGTGAACGGTTGCTTCTTCAATGTATTTTGCAATTCCTGTGACAAAACCGTTCCTGTCTTCAAAATTTGTGTCAAAGTTTGCTTGATATACTACGGAACAAGGCTGTGCCTCGATGCATGGCTGTTCATCAGGAAGCGTCAGTTCGTCCAATACATCGACATTGGACAAAGCATCTGTTAATGTAACTTTATCTGTAGCCATTGTATTTCTGTAACAGTTACATAATTAAATTAAAAGTGTTGTGTTAAAGCCTATGTATTACAGGCAACTAATAAATATTCAAGACATTTTTTTAATTATAATAGGTTTTACATTTCCTTATGGACTTGAAACACCTTTATATATATATATATATATATATATATATATATATATATACACACACACACACACACACACACACACACACACACACACACACACACACACACACACACACACACACACACACACACACACACACACACACACACACACACACACACACACACACACACACACACACACACACACAACACCTTTAAAGTCTTGATATTGGTAAGCAAAATTAAAAACTAAAAATACTTTTGGACTGGAAAATAGTTTACCTTCTAATAGCTTAACCTAATGATCTAAGCTATCTCCATTAAAGGCTGTATTTGTAGCAAAGCATCTTCTTGGTCATACTATTAACAATTATTTTTATATTAAATGATAGGGCCTATATATTTTTTCTTTTTAAATTTAATCCTACATATTTATATACTATTTTAATATTTATTGACCTATTTATTTACGATATGTTAATTTTTGAACAAGAAGTAAATAAATGTCGCCTCTAAGCCCTTATTGAAAAATTAGTGATATAGCAGTGAAAAATAATAAATTTGTCATGTTATATTAATTGATGAGTTACATAACCTCACAAATTTACCAAGCCATTAAATAAATGAAGTAACGTTTATTAGGTGCTTTCGTAATATAATAAAACATTTACTACAATGAAAGAGGCTTGGCCGATAAGAGATAATTTAACACAAACTTCACGGCATCATAATTTATAGTCTAGAAGAAAGCCGAGGCTTTACATTTTAATTAAATGTAATAATCTAAACTTACCGTATTTTATTTAATAGAGTTTAAAATTAATATTTTCATAATATATTCTCAACACACATTATTACACTACTTCAACACTTTTAAACAAAATTGTAGCACCAAGATATATACAATATCCTGTCCACTGAGTCTTAACAGTGAACCACACAACCACACCAATGTCATCAATCCAATCACAAATTCAGTATGTCATAATTAAAGTAAAAACATCAGTCTTATAGGCACAGATCAGCACTAAGTGAGTCGAGGAACAATCTTCTTTTCTGTGCTATTTATTCATCAAGCGTATAACAAGTGGTGCATTGCATACATATATTACAATACTGTAATAGTAATATTGTTACAAAATAATAATAATTTGATGGTATCAACTTATCGGTTGAAAATGAAATGTATCCCATTGTGAAATCGTAATACTATTACTAGGCACCCGAGTAATATATATATATATATATATATATATATATATATATATATATATATACACACACACACACACACACACACACACACACGAGAGCTGTTCGGAAAGTAACCTCCGATGGATTATAAAAAAAACACCACATTAAATAAAAAAAAATTATTATATACATCGTAAAGCTACTTCTTTCCCTTATTTTTCGACATAATTTCCAAATACATTCAAACATTTATCATATCTTTAACTAGTTTTCCAATTCCATCAGCATAAAAATCTGCCGCCTGTGCCTTGACCCAACCTGTGACTGCTTCTTTCAGCTCCTCATCGTCGTCAAAGCGCTGAGATCCAAGCCACTTCTTCATATCCATGAAGAGATGGTAATCGCTGGGTGCTAGATCTGGGCTGTAAGGCGGATGCTTGAATACGGCCCATTTGAACTGCCCCAGAAGATCCTTGGTTGCCTGAGTAGAGTGAGGTCGAGCATTATCATTCAAAAACACAATACTGGAAGTCAACATACCACGACGTTTGTTTCGTATGGCCCTTTTTAAGTTTATCAACGTTTGACAGTACACATCTTTATTAATCGTCGTTCCCCGTTCCATAAATTCAACAACACCCCTTTAGCATCCCAAAACACAGTTGCCATGAATTCCCTGCCAGAAAAATCATGCCGGGCTTTTTTTGGCTTGTTAGGCGAATCTTTATGGCCCCAAACCTTAGATTGCTCTTTTGTCTCAGGATTGACATAATTTATCCACATTTCATCACCTGTTACGATCCTGTTTAGCAATGGTTCTTCTTCTTTATCATAACGAGTGAGAAAGTCCATTCGTTGATTTTTGTGGTGCTCGGAATGAATTTTGGGCACACATCGAGCACAGTACTTCTTGTACCTAACTTCTCTGTCACCATTTCATACAAAACATTCTTTGAAATTTGGGGAAATTCCGTCAAAAAATTCAGAGATTGTGAATCGCTGATTTTCACGAATTCTTTCATCAATTTTCTGGACAAGTTCATTACTGATCACTGACGGCCTGCCACTCCTGTCTTCATCATGGATGTTTGTTCATCCACCCTTAAATGAAAGAAACCCATTCACGAACAACACCTTCACTCATTACACTTGGTCCATACACGGCACAAAGTTCCCAATGAATAGCTTCTGCCGGATATTATTTTGCCGTAAGATATCGTATAACAGCTCTTACCTCACATTTAGCGGGGTTTTCTATACACATCTTTAAATGCTATAAAAAACAAACTAGCACAAAAATGACGTTCACTCGACCACGGCTGGACGCCGACTGATCTGCCACATACACAGGCGCAAAGATCGTAGCGCTACCCCCAATAATTCACCCACAGTGACCAATCGGCGGTTACTTTCCAAACAGCCCTTGTGTGTATATATATATATATATATATACTCCTAACCTTTGTCCTGAAAACATCTTTGAAATCTCTGCTGGCAATCAGATATAAATAGTTCGGTTGAAGTAGTTTCAAACTTCAGTAATTTGACTGAGTTTCAGAATGGCATCTTTGTTCCATTTTAAAAAGAAAAGATTGAAATTTGTGTTAATATTACCAAAATATTCCTGGCAATAGGACAGCAAAAAATGTATATATAAATCATTACAACTTTTATAAAAATTTGATCGTATTTAATTAATTTTCAAAAAGTGTAAGGCTTTTACTTTCCTTAATTTGTTTTCATCATATCACCAAGAGACCTGCTTGCTGAAATTATTTATTCACTTCTTCATTTACAAGGCCAACAAAGTTTATTTCGTTTTGATATTAGCTGAGAGTAGAGATGAACAAATGTAGCTAGTATAGTGCTAACAAATTTTATTCTAATCTAGCTACCACTATGATTAATTTATTGTGACTAGTGTTTGAAAAAGGAAAATTTTTTGCTTGATTTTTTAAAAAGTTTTTCTTAGTTTTTAAGATTTGCTTTGTTGCCTAGATGAAATCTTTATTTTTAGTACAATATATACTACTTTATATTAGTTTAAAGAACACATTTAGAATAGGAAATTAAAAATGGGACATACTTGTTACATTTAAAATAAAACTTTTTGCTATTAAAATATTATGATTAAACAGAGTACAGTATTATTTTTAATTTATGAACTTTCACATTCCAATTCAACTTGCATCAGAGTACACTAGGTATTGAACTGATCGGCCATGCGCTTGCGTTGTTTACAACCTAGTCATTGAGAGCGTGCGGTTGAAAATAAAGTTTGTATCCATCACATGCTCACTGCCGATTAATTAAATAAATTTGAAAACTTTGTGAGCGTGAACATTGACCAACATCAGATTAGTGTGAGTCTACCGTATAGAATTCTCTGTATTTTTGTATTATTCATTCAACCGAGTGTGCGGCACAGTCATGAGTTGAAAATAGGGTTCATAACTACCCTAAGCACAATGTCGATTAAATAAATGTTCTAAAACTTCATGAGGTAAAATATTGAAATTTGCTTGATGAGACATACATTTAAGTGATGTCTTATTAATGTTTTCTGATCTTCATGTTTTATTTTAGGTATTAAATACCCTCGAATAACCGAACTAATCCTTAACTGAACCAGTCTTCTCCCAATTAGTTCAGATAATCAAGAGTTTGCTGTATATTGATTACATTTCAGTTTTTGGTATCCAAGTAACAATTAAAATATTATCTTTAATTAAATATTTATTTTATTTTAAATAATTTAAGTGAACAAAACAAAGTTTGAACACCATTATTTGGATATAGGCGGGGTGCCCATTTGTCCAAAAGTGATAATATAACATTTATGCAACAAGCCATTTTTTAAAAATCAAATTGTATAAATATATTTTTTGAGTCGTTTTTAAAAAAACTGAACCATAAATTAACCAATATGAAAATCTCTCATATAGTTTTAGTAGTTGCAGCTTGAGGCATCCCTATATGGCATGTGAATGTAGGAGAAACAAAAATTAAAGTTCAAATGCTTGTTCAAATGAACAGATTTAAAACACAAACATTTAGGTCATATTAAATAAAATAATTAATTAGTAATTATCATCTTATTATTCTTTATATTACATACATTTTTACATTTTTTATACAAATTTTTACACATTAACTTCGTAAAATTAGATATTCTTACCACAGCTAACATTTTCTACAGTGACTTTGCCTAGGTTAGGGTTGCATATGGAGAAAGGGAAGCTATCCATCCCGTGACAAGCTGCTGCATACTCACCAGCAATGTTTGCGACAATTATGGCACCTGAGAAGTTAGGGTAGTACTTGGCAATTCTCATGATAGCAGTCTTGGCAGCCTCTGTAGGAGAAGCTCCTCTTCTCATTTCTTCTACAGCAAGAAAACTAAAAAGAGTTGTCAACAAAAGAATTATTAATAATTGCTTATCACTTTACCTTTTAAGGAGTACTGGCATTGCAAAATGTTTGAATATGCAGTGACCAAAAGAGAAACCAGTATGACAATACAAGTAGTCAAAAAGAGTAAAGATAAAATAAAAAACCCTTTGAAATCAAACTATTATTTTCATTATTCATAAAAATGAAAAAATTAAGAATTTTTTTTTTTTTTTTTTTTTAACGTCCGACTATTGTGCACACTTGGGCTAATGCAGACGATGGGATGATTTATAGCATATGAAAATGCCAAGCCCTGGCCGAAAATCGAACCCGCTTCCTCAAGGTGAAAGCCCAGTATGCTATCAACTAGGCCACCGAGGCGGCTTTAAGCAAAATAAACAAATATAAAAAAACATACATTTTTTTTCTTGCATGGGTTTTTTAAAGCTAGTATATAGAGAATATACAGTGTTAAAAAAGTGACGCACCTTATAAGGAAATAAGAAAGTTACTTTATTCTGTGAGTTACTTACAAAAACTGTGAAAGTGGGTTCTATTATGGTATACAGTATATTTCAAATTCACATTAATAAACATTGTTCCATAAGGTTGCATCTCTTCTCGAATTACACAAAGTCTCGTTACATTCACAATACTCAAATATATTGTCTTTTCGTTATTTTTTGTCTTGTCTGTTTATTTTCACAAGTGAATTTCCTTATTTCTTCGTCAGGTACCCTGGGTAGGTTGTGTCACGTACCACACTGTCATACACACTGCAAATTTTGCAATATTATGCTCATAAAAAAAGATTGCAAACCCAGAACTAAGTGTATACATCGTTAACCTTATATTAACTGCCACAAAAAAATTCCTACAATTACGTCACTACATTATTTTATGGCACTCAAAAGTACAAAAAGTTAAGAAAGTATTTTTTTGTTTTTTTAATGTATACACAGAACGTAATGAAACAGCAGTATTCCTTTATGCACTTTCCAACAGAAATATTTCCAAAAGACAGCAATATTTAGTCTTATTCATTACTGTTAATAATAATTTATAAAAAGTATTGTATTTCCCAAAAGAATTTGTCAATTATAGCATATTTTCATGATTTCTTGCCCCTAAAAATGAAATAATCACAGCATACACAACTGTTTCAAAATAACATGATAGTCTCTAACTTCAATAAGACACTAGCCAAAATTATTGAACAAGCGAGAAAGGTGCCTCAGCATGAGATTTTAGTAATAAAAAGTAAAGGAAACATGTAAATAAATAAAAAAAAATTAAAACCAAAATAAATCAATACACACACACACACACACACACACACACACACACACACACACACACACACACACACACATCAACACACACATTAATAACTGTACACAGACCATAAAACACTCTTTGTGTGCATGCAGACCATAAAAGACAGCTTGATATAAATGTCTTGGCTGGAGTGTGGCAGACCCATAACAAAACACATTAATTACTTCATCAAGACGGTCTTTGACAAAAATGACTTGTCTCGAGACATTTCGTTTCTTCCAGTGTGCAGCCAATGTAAGATCTCAAATAATGTGTATTAGTTTGTGACAATTCCAATTGTGAAAGTTTCAAAAAATCTGTTCTCAATAGTAGTGGTGAAAATCTAAGAAATCTGATTACTCAGCTGACACCAACGTATTTGGTAAAATCTCAATCATAATTTTTTGTCGAGTCTCCTCACCCAAAAGCCTCATTATTTACCTTGGCAAGAATCTCATCATAACATCTCCATCTCCAGTGCAAGCTGCACCTCCGACAGTATTGTCTGCGTAAGCACCAGCGCCAACTATCGGTGCATCACCTACCCTCCTGAAACACACAGCATCAGCTAAAAAAATATTTAATAAGTATGTTAACCCTTTGAGTGCCACTGGTGGATTTAATTTGCTTTTAAAAGACTGTTTCAATATTACCATAGGCCGATTAGATCGACTCGCAAAAGTTATATGAATACCACCACAGGATGATATGATCGGTTCCATTGGTCCATCTGAATAAAAATTATTTCATCAATTTTTTGCTCTTAAATTTTGAATTACATACATCTTTTTCTTGTAATTAAGGCTTTCAGTGAACAGCACATTAAGGCTGTCATCGCTGTCTGTTAAATTGCATATACTTCCGGAAATTAAATGGTCTCTCTATTCTTTGTTACAACATATTTGTATTCTATTGTCATTTTACACTTTTATAGACATGGAAATTATTGTACCTAATGAAGTCTGGTTAACTCTGTCTTAATTGCAGTGAATGCTAGGCTTACACTATTTGAGACTTTAAATTACGTCTATAAATGCTGAGTACTGGATGAGAATGTTACATCATATAACAAGTTACATCCTATATTATCGTAAACACATTGGACCAGCATTATTTTGGTATAATGCTATGTCAAATGATTACGTTTGCTAAAATATTAATAAATAAATTAAAAAATACATATGACATTTCTTTTCAAATTACTTTTTCTTAAAAATACAGTTTTTGCAGATTATTGGAAATAAATTTATATAAAACTATCAAATGTTAATATTTTGTAAAATAGGCCCAAATTTGTATAGTATGCCTACATTTATTTCTGAGGAAAACGAAATCAAAATCATAATTATATATTAAATATTATCAAAGTTACGTTAACTGTTCATATGTATTTGTGTCCAAACAGCCATATAAGCTGTAAGGGTATTAGACAGTGCAATGATGCCTGTTGTCCGAAGCAATGTCTCAAGCAAATATCCTCGGTAGCATTCGATAGACTTTTCAAATTTTTAATAAGTGTTCTATTTCGTAAATATAATTTTACTAAGACATTATCATCCTGCAGTTTTGATAATGCCTATAATTTAGTTCATGATAAGCCTTGTTCTATATATTTCATATTTGTTTGTCGCTGATATCATGGAAGCTAATTTCCATGAACCAATATGAATCCGGTCCAATGTCCTCCATTTTTGTACTTCACTATCTACAAGAATATCAACAGGCTGGACCAAACTTTTTGAGCAAGAGCAAGATTGAGCCATCTAGTTAGAGAAAAATACTTGTTTCACTTCTGCCTTACTAGCTCTTGTGTTTTCATAGAATGTAATGAAAAAGAAGACTCAAGCAAACACTCTTATACAATGTAAACATGTTGGCAGACTGAATGATAGTTTATTACAAAGGATTAAAAATACAAATAAGAAAAAACCTCCACTGGTTTAATTATAACTGAAGTAAATATTTTTATTTGAAAAAATTCTAGTCTGCTTTTAAACAAGAATAAGAGAAACCAAATAAAAAAAAAAAAACTTAAACTATAATTATTCAACAAAACTGTTACAGTTCCTAAGTGCCTACAGGGCCTTGAAATGAAAGTTGAATATTCTAGATCAAATTACTTTACTAATTTTCTGTATCCTACACTTTCTTGACAGGAAATGCTTACCCTGGTATCTTATGGTTGGCACCGTTTGATGATGTCCCAGCGGCAATGTTCCTCTGAGAGTCTATAGCCAACATACTTATAGTGTCATGGTTGTATTTATTTATCTCAATATTTCTTTCCTTTTTTTTAGCCTGCGATTTGGGTTTGTAAGGACCACAAAACTTAGTCGGGTCAGGCGTTACGTTCTAAAATCAAATTTGAAAGACAATTCTGATCTGAGGTTTACTCATACACCTTTATATAAATCCCATGCTACTAAACAAGATAAATGTTACTTATTTTTTTTTGAAAGCAGCACTAATGATTATAATGAATTTTTCTAATCATGTATTTTAGTACAAGAAATTCACTATGCAAGGTTTTGAATTCCAAAAAATCTGCTAAAGAAACATTGTGTGCGGAAAGCACCCTTGGACACTTATCGCATGGGCCTGACAGTTCAGACCTGAAAATATTTCTAAAGATATCTAAATTTCCTTTGATTTTTATTTCTTGAAACATACTACACTAAGAATTACTCTTTTTGTTTTGAAGATTACAGAACATTTGACCAAGTTAGATTAAAACAAGAAAGAAACATGAAAAGTAAAAGCTATTTTGATGATGTGATAAACTTGAATTTAAAAATGTAACAAATAACACAATTTTTAACTTACACTTTTTTGAAAATTTGATTCCATCATCAGAACCAGCATTAAAACCTTCACAAATTTACATTTTAAATTCACAAATATATTCAATGTACAAAAATTAACCCTGAACACCTGCAGATTCATTTTTGATTGAATTAAATATTTGAAATACCAATTTACGAGAATTTTAATCCTGATTAAAATGGTGAAATCAAATTTTCAAAATAAATTTAAGACAAAAAAGTTATAAATTTGTTGATGTTTTGATACTATTCTATTTCTATACCAAATTTAAATCAAACAGGATCATCATCATGTAGGACAAACACACATATTCACATGCATGAATGCATGCACACGTTCATGGGTGCGCGCGCACGCACACATGCACACACACACACACACACACACACACACAAAGATTAGAACCAAAGATTTCTGAAAAACCAACATTTTATCAATTAAATTTAGGAATTTTCTTGAAGTCATATAGGTAGTATCAACACACCTTAATATCTCAAAGTAAATAAAAAAAACAATGGTTGATAGGACAACTATTGTTTACCAGTTCAAAACAGATGCCATCTCAAATTCATTCATTGTTGAACAGTTTTTTTTTTACAATTTTCACTAGCACCTACCAACAAATTTATAATTTTGAGTTTCTTTAAAATCAGATAATAAATTACATAGTTTTATAGTGAAGGATTTGAATCCAAGACCTGTATAAAAACTGTTTGTAAATTCACTACAGGTATGTGGGTAATATCAACAAACCAAATTTTATTTTTGTAGCCTTAACAATGCAGTTCGTTCAGAGAGTAAACAATTTAACATGGGATCCAGTATGTCTAGTAAGTTGGATTGTCTTCCTGTACATTTAATGACTGTTCAAAAAAGGTAAATAAAGGTTTAATGAATGATCTAAGGGTCAGGATCAGGGATTATTTCAAGGTCACAGATCCAGGTCTAAATGCAGATGGCTCATTTTCCACTGAATAAAAAAAATTCTTGAAGCAAAATTAATATCTAAAGAATAACTAAAAATTAAAACTTCAAATTGTCTCACACAATAGTTGGATGTTAAAAAAAAAAAATTCAAACTGTATGTTTGTTTTAGCATATTAGTTTCAGTTTAAGCACATTTCAATTTCTGTATGCTATCATGAACAGTTTTGGAGAGAAAAACAAATCAAGTATTATATATATGAACTAACTAAGGCTTACAGATATCCTTTGAAAAGACAGAAATAATGCCGACTAAAAAGTCGGAACAAAAGTCTATAAAAATAGAAGGCAAACAAATAAAGACAATGGATAATTTTAAGTATTTGGGAGAAAATAGCACTAGAAACATAGCCGAAAAACTGGCAATAAAAAATAGAACGAACAAATTAAAGAAGGCCCTAAAGTTAACTTGGGGAACGTATAAGAAAAAGTCGCTTTCCATAAAGTCGAAAATCAGACATTATAATACGGTCACAAGACCGGAAGTGACTTATGCCACGGAAACTTTATTTAATCTAAGAAGCCGAAACAGAACAGAGGAGCTTCAAAAAATGGAAAGGAAAATAGTGAGAACCATTATCAACAAAAAACACATGGTAGAAGGAACATACAGACTGCTGCCAAGTTCAGCCATCTATCAGGATAATGAACATGTTAGATAATATTAGAAAGAGGAGACTGGTTTTTTATGGACATCTAATAAGGCTACCAGAGGAAAGACTGATGAAGAAGCTTCTAAATTACCAACTCAAGATGAAAGTAAAGAATGAGTGGCTTAAGGAAGTGGAACAGGATCTAAAAGAATTAGGGATAACGGATTAACGTCTGAAAGAAGGAAGGGAAAAACCAATCCTTAGGGATAAAAACACTAGATTAAAATTTAAATAAGGAACAAAAAGAGTTGCCTTTTACTCGGAGGAAGTTACACTACAGAGATCTATAAGACTGAAAAAGTATTGGGATAATCTCAAAAACCTAAAAGAACCAAAGTTGAAAGCCCAAAAGAACCAAAATTGACTAAATGTGCTCCATTGAGGGCTAAAAAAAAAAAAAAATATGAACTAAGCAAAAGCAGCCAACTTAGACACTGAGGCAATTCAACCAGTTTGAAAAATCCAACAAAGCTAACATGTTACAAAAAAACACACAGACATCCAGAAATCGATAAACACGTTCGACTTTCAGATTCTACTATGAAACTTGTTACTAATCCAAGAGACAATAAACAATATCACTAATTTATAAAAAAGATTGCTTACTTAATCAAACACTACTGTTGACAAGCATTTTAGGGAACAATGGTTGTTTGTAATATTCAACATATCAGTTAAAATAAACAAAAAGATATCTTAATACAAAAACAAAGAGAATGATAATAAAAGTAAAAATGTGTTACTTTATTCATTCCACAAAATATTTACAAGGCATGAAGTAAAATAAAATTGTTTAATAAAAATAATAAACTAATAATTCAGGATACAAGTAACTGGGTAATTTTCAAAACTGTAAAATTTCATTAAACAATTTAAAACATTTTACTAAAACAAGAACAACATTTTACCAAATTTTCATTAGAAAATGAGTTATAGCGGCCATCACAGTAACAATCAGGCCCAAGACCTTGAAATGTATGCTGATCTTGACCTCTAGATCATTTATATTTATGTAGTAGATTCATGTTTCATATTCATGTTCGTGATTTTGATTCTGTTTCATTCACAACAAAAAAATCAATTTTAATAATAACATGGTCAAGTTCGTTACCCAGCAAAAATCCGTTCAACTTTTAAAATGCCAGACATTTCAAACCTTTAAAAATTCTTGATATCTTAACTTTTTTTTATCTTAATATTCTTTGAAGATCTGATTTCATTATCATAATAAGTATATAAAACTGCATAAATTATCATTTTGAGTTTTCAAAATCAGAATCTAAAAAAAAATTTAGAAATTTGTTTCAATCATGTCAGTGAGACAGCTAAGTGCTGTAATTATTTGATTTTAAAATATACTATGCAGTATTGTGGGCTGAATAAACTGCTAGGCAACATTTTTACATGCCTTCTTAAATCTAATTTTGCAACAATTCGTAATTGTAGAACAACCCACCAGCGCCATTTCCTAAAATAAATACCAACATGCAACCTGTGTAAGCCATACATTACTAACTATATGTGATGTCAGAGCAAAATAGTCTACAACATTCTAAACATAGACAGCATTTTATTAACATAATTCAATCATACTAGGTGAACTCCACCCCGAGGACCTGGGTTCGATTCCCGGCCAGGGCTTGGCATTTTCATACGCTATAATCCCATTGTCTGCATTAGCCCAAGTGTGCACAATAGTCAGACGTTAAACACACAAAAAAAATCTATATATACAGATTTCAGCAAATTAATTTTTGTATTTCAGAAATATGTCTGTGACAAGATAAGTTAAAGTTAAGCTTATGAAAAAAAATCATCAAGGCAGGTCGTCATGTGGTTATGAACCACACATTTGACAGGTCCAAACAAATAAATACTTATTTGTCATATTGTTGGAATATGGTCAGCTAGGCGGGATATTCCAGAACCTTTTACCGCATATGCAACAACAAGGACAGAAGACATACAGGCAGACCGTTGTCACGAAGTTATGCAACAGCTGATTGGTTGCTAGGTAGGATATTCAAGAACTTTCTACTGTGTATGTAAATACAAGGACAGAAAACATCAAGGCAGGTTGTTCTCATATGGTTATGAAAACTTGGACATATGACTGGTTGCTAGGCTATAAAAAAGGCAGCATATTCGAGATCCTTTTATCGTGCAGGTAGAGACAGACAAGTCGGAAAAGTAGTCAGCAAGGGGCACCATAAGAAGAAGATCTAGATTTAAGTGTTCTAAGTAATCTGTGTTGCAATTAAGATTAAAATTGCATAAATCTTAATTGCAATTTAATTCCAAAAAATTAACCTTCACAAATCTAATTTTTTGAAATTAGATTAAATTAGATTGAAATTACTAAAAATAGTAATGGATCATGGATAAATGAGTTTGGAATCCATCATTATAATTAATGGTATAATTAATTCGAATGTTAATTAATTAATTATAAAGAAAATTAATTTTAATGGAAGAAATGTTCCTGTTAATTAAATTAAAGACATCCATTACAATTTGGGTGAGATACAATGGCAGTAAACTGTTATTTTAAAATTTAAAAAATCAGACAGTCTAATATAATAATAATAACCAAAAGTTTAGTAGCTAGAGGATAGACAATTTTTCCAAACACAATAAATTGTACAGACTAGATTAAGTGAATTATTCAGTGAAGAATGGCGTCGAAGTTTGGTCATTTTTATGAATAGGTTAGTCTTTTAAAATAAATGAAGAATTCATTTCATTATGTTGTACTTAGGGGTAATCACTGCCACATTTGCAGATGACACTGCTATAATGGCCTCCAGTAATGATCCTCAGACAGCTTCTCAAACATTGCAGCATAGTTTGAAACTAGTTCAACTTTGGATGGAAAAATGGCGTATAAAAGTTAATGAAGCTAAATGTCAACATATAAACTTCACATTAAGGAAGCATACATGTCCAGCAGTATCCCTAAATAAAAAACTGATACCACAGACCTCAGAAGTGAAGTACCTGGGAATTCATTTGGACAGATGTCTGAATGGGAAGAAACATATTTTTACTAAGCGTAAACAACTTGGTATTAAACTCAGAAATATGTACTGGCTGATGGGGCACAAATCAAAACTTACAACCAATAACAAAATATTACTATATAAGACAATACTAAAACCAAAATGGACGTATGGGATACAATTATGGGGTTCTGCTTACAAATCAAATATTGCAATTTTACAACGCTTCCAATCTAAGATACTATGTTTAATCTTAACAGCTCCAAAATAATCACAAATGAAATTATCCACAAGCAACACAATATTCCGACCATCACAGAAGAAATTGAAACTTATAGCAGTAGTTACCGACCGAATATTAGCCCATCCAAATGTTTTGACTGAAAATTTAATGACGAGATCACAAATGTGTCGACAACACATTTTTAATTTACACAAAATTTAATGTGTCGACAACACAAAGACTCAAGAGGAGAATATCTAGCGACCTGCCTGACAATTAACAGCTGACCTAACAGATATAACATTATGTAGCAATATTTTATTATTATTATTTATATAATACTCATTATTGGTACGGGTACATGCTTTCATGTCATTATTTTAGTCATAAAATTTACTTAGTGTCCTGTAGACAGATTGTAAATACTAATAAATAAATAAAAAAAAAAAAAAATGTTGTACCTGAATAGAATTTAATGTAAACTTGAGTACTTATGTGTTCTGTAATATGTGTCATAATTTCCATTTATTTGAATTTTATAAGTTAGTTGATAAAATGGAGAGATTTCTTTTTTTACTTATTTATTATTATTATTATTTATTTTTAAATATATCTTTATTGCCAGTGTATTTATAGTAACTGATATTATCAAAAAAAAAAAAAAAATGTTGAATTATTCAGTATATTTTTTATTAATTTTGAGATTTCTGTGTACTTAGAATTAATTACACAGGTTAAGAATTAAGAACATATTTCTGCTTCAGATTTCAAATTTCTTTGATCTGAACAAGAAGAACCACGTGACAACCTGCTTCGATGTTTTCTGCCCTTGTCTTTATGTACATGATAGAAGGTTCTGGATTATCCTGCCTAGCCAATCAGTCAGATGTCCAGTTTTCACAACATCATAACGGCCTGCCTTGATGTTCTTTCTTTTTCTTTTGCATAACCTAAAATTATTTTATCTTGCAGACATTTTCCCAAAACACAAAAAGTGTAGACATTCCCGATAATGTAACAGTGTAAAAAAGACCAAATCATGCTTTAAATTTTCAAATTTTTTTTAAGTATCACTTTATTCCCAAATTTTCAAACAATTTTAAATATTTTTCTCTGACCATATGTCAATTTAAACTCTATAGGAACTCTGTAGATATTCCAAAATAAGTTTTATAGACCTCTACTCGATACTAAATAACCAACTTACCGTCCAGTAATTGGGTTGACACTCTTCGTTTCTCCAGTCTGTCCAAATTTGTTTGGACCTATTTGTTGTCAATGTTTCTTCTTTGAACCCTACTGACCTTGCAAACTCTGTCGCCAACTCTCCAGCTAGAATTGAGTGTTGAGTGTTTTCCAAGATTCTACGAGCTACAGAAGCAGCAGATTTTATTCTTCTTAGCGCTACCACGGCTCCGATGTTCATTGTTGATCTAAACAAATATACAGAGTGTCAAAAAGTATGGACCCAGCTTTTTATCTTTTTAATAGATAAAGACAAGAAAAACTAAGATTTAGGTAATGGTTTAACAATTTTGTTTGCCCTTATTTTCGTGCTGAATGTAATTTTTCTTTAACGGAGAATGGAAGGACAGCCCGAGAAGGATGCCTTAAAAATTTCTTATGAAAGCCTATGCTGAGTGACACACTATTTTTAAACCTATTTATTTCTACATAAGGATTTGCAAATTCCATCTCAAAAGAACCACCCTATCAAAAATGGCAACCACACAAAGTTTTTAAACATTGATATTTCAGTTGCTGAGATCTTTTTATTGTCACATGCTATACTTCAAGCCAGTTATGAAGTATTTGATTAGTGAACTTGAATATAGTCGCAAAAAGTGGTAAATAAGATACTAAATCACTATTAATACCAGACTAAAAAGTATTTCTTAAGAACTTTAAATGATTATGTAATGAGTTTGGAATCAATAGTTGGTCTTTTTTACTGATTACTCAGACAAGTCTGTTAATATATTTAAAGGTTTTTTTAACAATTTGAAATTACATGTTGTGAGAAATAAGTAAGAAAGAGTTGGATGTTTTTATAGTGTCGAAGACCATTTACATCACTGCACATCATCCAAAGTGGTAGAAAAAAAGGTTTAACTAGTATAATACTTTCACTATACTAAATAGTACAGACAAGAAAAAATACCTAAATTGAAGCTAAACTTAAAACTTATGTACGCTAATGTGTGTTTCTGTGGACATGAGATTTTTCAAAATCGGTTTTAGAGATTTTGCTAAAATTCTAATCATTTATACAGAATGCACAAAAACATAAAATTGAAAAAAAGCAAATTATAATACAAAACTGAATATTTTAATAAATAGAACTGTGACCATGATCCAGTCTCAAGTAAATGTGTAAATGAGTGTACCTTTATGAGTTGAAACTATACAACAGGACAGCTTAGATTTTGTTGTATTGCTTCAAAAAGGAAATCTGATATTAAAAAATATAAAGTTTCTTAAAAATTGTATAAACATCTTTAAAAAGTGTTTTAAGAATTATTTTTAAATTAGTTTTTTAAAGATTCAATTAGATTTAAAGGTTAAATTAACCTTAAAGGTTAAATTAAATTAGTTTTAAAGGTACAGTTAAAATTTTTATCTTTACAGATATAGAAAAAATAAGCCAATCCACTTAGCACCCATAATATATAATTTTAGATCGATTACCAACCCATCCATCATAAAAGCGTCCAATGTAGTTTCACCATTTTCATCAGGGCTGCCACCAAAACCAACTGTTCCATCACATTGTTCTTCTTCACACGCAGTGCAACCAATTTCAACAGCATCCAAAGCTGTCACATTTCTTGAATAGATTGCATCCCATGCTGAAATATTTTTAAAAAAATACATACTTATTTCAGAAATAAACTAACTTAAAGTGTAAAATTAATTAATTTTATCATTATAAGTGCGAAGATATTTTACATATACATAATAGGTTTTATACATAATATACATAATATTTTACATATACATAATAGAAGATATATACATAATAGGTTAAACAATGCAAAAAAAACACAGACTTTATCGCATTTAAATATTTCTCGAAAAAATTTGATTGAGAAATGGAAAACCAGCCTAATATTTTAAAAATTTGTTAATCAGATATTGAAAATCATACAGACTTTTTTCTGTTCTTGACAGTTTCTGAACCTGATTTTTCGAAGATACATTTTGTTTCATCCATACATTTTGTTTCAGTATTTACAAAGTAAATTTGAACTAATTTATTATGAACCATATTAATTAATTTTCAGAAATTATGAACTTAACAGGTTTTTTTGACCAAAAAGGGGTACAAAAATTATTTTTTTTAAAAATGAAAAAAATAGTCATATGTTGGCAAACCAGACCCTGCCTAGGCTACTTGCCAAATTTATCAAAAATTGGTCATTTAATTTTTTTTAGTCTTCAATAATGTGAACATAACATACAGATGGACAAACATGCATGTGAAAAAAGAGTATATAGACTGTGCGTAGTGAAGCAATAAAATGACTACAATAAAGAATTACTGGAGTTACACCTTCTCCCTAACAAACTCATCCATGTAACAAGATTTGTTATATAATCTTTTATATACCTAGTACTAGTAGCAATTGTAAAAAATGATTAGGCTGTCAGTTTTTGAATCCATGCAAATCATTTGACTCACAAAAAACAAGTGCAATTAGAAAAATAGAAAAAAAAGGTTTTAATGGTAATATTTTTTTAGGGTAGGCATAGACCAATAAATTAAACCTTCACTTTACAAAATTCTTTTTGAAACAAAAAAAAAAACGTAAGGGTTTTAGTCATGTTATTCTATAATAATTAACATATTATAGTTTGTTCTACTATTTAAAATTATTATACATAACCTGTTAATTTATTAGTTTAATTATTGACATTTTTGCCCTGCACCCTCTTGGGATCAAGAGATTAGATGATTATTCTAAGACATTGCTAAATTTAGGTGTATATTCAATTCAAAAAAACTAAACATATGTTGTAGGTCAACTAGTAAAATAAAACAATTTTTACTAGCTTAAAATATAAAATTAAATTAGCCTACTGATAATTTTTATAATGCTTACTTCTATAAAAGGGGAACTCATTAAACTAAAAAGTAGTAAATCTGCCAATACATGCAATATTTACAGGAAATTTTGGTTACAAACTGCAGAAAGTTAGGTTCAAGGTAAATTTAAAAAAGTAATTTCTTCTAATTAATAATTAGTTATATAAAAACATGCAGTATGGAAAATAAGTCCTCATTACACATATATAGGTCTACACATTATATTAATAAGCTTTATCAAGAAAACAATCTGTTTGTTAGGGTAAACTCTTCTACTACATAGCCTACAATTATTTTCAAAATTTCTTATTTAGTTCTCAAAGTAAATGAAAAGGACTTATTACTTCATAAATTACAGTATTATAAAAAAGGAAATATGTATGCAATAGCAAGACACTTATAATAATAATGACTTCAAAAACTTCTTTTTTTGTTATTTGGTCTACCTACTACTACTACTCAATTAAGAGATATCAAACCAATTAAATTTCTTATGATGGGTTATGATATGCAATTTTTAACACAACTATTTGGTGACATAATTGTTGTCTACATAGCATAGCATGGCGTGTGCATGATTTTATTCAGAACCATAGCTGCTTTATATCTGCTGTAACAGTATTTACAAAATTAATAACTTTCATACAGTAGTACTTGTCAGGTTATTAAAGTTTTTTTTTAATACTGTTTAAATTATTTATTAATGTAGCTACACATTAAATGAAGCGTTTTCACAAAGAAAACCAGGTAACTTTCACTCAATAGTAATTGTTAGGTTATTTTTTCTTTGACTTTTCAGTATTTTCCTTATTTAACCTGCTGGTATCTTCCTCATTTTTATATTTTGTATTATAACAAATGGACATGACATAAAGCGTTTTAGCAGACAAAATATGAAAACATTTACATGTCTGCCTAACATATATTTACCAAAAATAATAA
This sequence comes from Callitettix versicolor, assembly GCA_022606455.1. Taxonomy (NCBI): domain Eukaryota; kingdom Metazoa; phylum Arthropoda; class Insecta; order Hemiptera; family Cercopidae; genus Callitettix; species Callitettix versicolor. The sequence continues at coordinate 25,209,036 of CM040185.1, read as the reverse complement.
TAGTGTAACTTACCTTTAGTAGTTGCATTTGTGAATGCCCATGTGTTTATAACTAATGGTAAAACTACCTTATTAGCAGATGAGTTGTCAGTTAATGATAATAAAATTCCTAAACCAACCACAACAAATACAGTCATAGTAGACAGAAGAGAACATACAACACAGAAATTAACTTTTGGTTGAGAAAACATATTTAAAAGAAAGAGTACCTATTAAAACTTTGTTTAATATTTAAATAATAGTGTTCATTAAGAATATTATTTATATTTGCAACAATAAAGCTTTAAGTATTAGAAAATGTGTGGAAAACTAAGAAGCCATATTAAAATTTAGAAAAAACACAAATACATCCACTCGAATTAATCCTACCCTCACCAAAACAAACTGATAAGAGAAATTACAGTTTCTTTTAACTTCCCGCTTTTAGCATGATAAAACTTATCATTTAAATTATGTAAAATGAAAATGTCACCAATCATAACTAAACCACTTCCCTTTTTAAAGTAGAAGTACATTTACATTTTCACAGATTTAACTACTAGCTTATCTATGTACGTGATTGTATTTAATCAATACAATAGACAATAGGTTTATTATTGAAGTTTATGTTTAACGACGTGTTGATAACATCCATACGTCTATTTTTATAATATTACTCATAGAGATTAGGCATTATTTACCATATATATATATATATATATATATATATATATATGTGTGTGTGTGTTGTTAGCATGATGGTAGGACACAGACTTGGGATCTTGAAATGAGCAACGATCCTAACCTCTAGATCACATTTTAAGGAATCGTTAAAATTTTATATATATATATATATATATATATATATTTGATTATTTATATTTATATATATGACCCCTCCAAAAGTGATCGAGTTCAGGATCGGTGATCATTTCAAAGTCCAGGATCTGGGTCTCACATGATGGCCACTTCAATTGCTCATTTTTCAACAAAAATTCGCTAATAATAATTAATTTGTTTTACTTTGCTTAGTTAATTATTGGTTCAATATCTTGGTAGATCTACCTCTAGCTAAAAATAAATGGCAGAAAATACTTCATAAAAACTTTCTCACATTTAATTATTTCCCCAAAAATCCAATTGAAAATCTACAAAAAATTGTAATTTTTTAAAATTAGTTCATCAGATTTTACTCATATGTCATAAGTTGTCAATGTATAGTAGTGTACCAAATTTGAAATAAAAGAAATTTTATGTTCAATAGTAAATTCAAAAGAGCCAAACCACTTTGGTTTAGAGAAACAGAGAAAAACATAACAGATCTACAAATCACTGACATTATGTTCATGGACAGAACAGCCAAAACAATAACCAAGGACAAAAAACAACGGTTTCAAGGCAAAGTCAAATCCAAGCGAATGATCCAAATCTCTAACGATGAAAGAAAAGCAAGATCACAACAAATGAAGCAATACTGGGCTACGAGGAAGGCACAGAACATTAAAAAGTGATTGATTCGGTGTACCCCAAGGTTGGGTGAAACAAATAAAGAGAAGTAAATTCAATAAAAAAAAATTAGACATGTTTTTTTTTTTAGGTAGGCAATATACGGGCCGCTTTTAAGCAAAACTGTTAGAACTGATCAGTTTTTAGGAAAATCTGTCCTGAATAAATATAATTTAGAAATAATAAGAATGAGCAATTAAACAAGTTTATTCCGAGTCAACTTTATTAGACTTTTGCCTTATATTTTCCTTAATTTAGACTTTTGAGTTGAGGGACCTGAGTGGTAGTCATTCAGCTGAATGTATATTGACTGCTTGTATTTCAGAAGCACTGACTGCTCAAGATCAAGATAATGGTACACATAAATGAATTGTATCTTGCACTTGACAAGATCTACACAGAATCCATCAGATCTAGAGGAGTAAACCCCAAAAAATTATCCCTAATCTCAAGGTAGGAGCTACTCATGCCAAAGAAATCAATGGCACGAGTGACAAATCTTTAACAGGTGAAGCCCTCTGGGATACCACGCATTCTACCAGAGAATTCAGCCTTACATGGACATGTAGGGTTATGTTCAGGCAGACCAAACTTTCTCTAGCTTCTTGTGAGATTTTGTATGGAGAGAAGACAAAAAGCAGGAACAAATGACAGCCAAATTGGGAAAGCATCATCCGAGGTCAGTCCTGTGATCTTGGCTGGTGCTTCCAGCTCTCAGACACCAATATCTAGCGAATCTGGACCTTTTAGCCCAAGAAAACGGGGACTGGCCGTAGGAGATCACCTCTATCCACTCCAATAGAGAGCTTTTACAGATCTAGAAATTGTGGTATTACCAACTGAAGACACCATAATAAGATTGCTATCAGGATAACTGCCCAATCAGCACCAAGAAAGTGAAAACTAAGGCAAAATGGTGGAATCAAGATCTCGAATGCAAGCGACGGTAGACTCAACATCTTTTTAATCTTAATCTCAACATCTTTTTAAAATGTAGATGTGAGTGGAGGGCATATCACTTAGATTTCACTGACTATGGAAAAGCCATTAGGAAGGCCAAACAGGCTTCCTGGAAAGGGTTCATCCAAGAGATTAACAATCTGGGACATGCAACAAGTTTTAGCTGCCTGTCCCTTTGAAACCTGTGGTTACCTTAACTATGCACATTTTTTTTTTTTTTTTTTTTGGTGTTTAACGTCCGACTATTGTGTACACTTGGGCTAATGAAAATGCCAAGCCCTCGCCGGGAATCGAATCCGGGTCCTCGGGGTGAAAGCCTAGTACGCTATCCACTAGGCCACCGAGGCGGCTAAAACTATGCCCATAGAACAGTATACGAAAACAGTAAAGGAAACAACTGTACAATGAGGAATGATGTCAATAGTAGACACGAGCTACTGGAAAACAGCTCTTGACCAAGGCCGACTTTAGAAGGTTGGAAGTTGGCCAGACACAATGTGACAGTATCTAACATTAAATGGAATGTGTAACGATTTAGCCAATTTAAATCACCCAGAGGAGGTGTTATCTTCCCTGCCTTGTCGAGAAAACCAAATTCTCTTTTTTCCCGACTGTGACATCTTCAGGGCTAGAATGGCTTATGGTTATATACTACATGCTTGGAGAGTTAATAGCTTTATTCACTCCAATGCATGGTCATCCAGATCACACCCATCCAAAAGCCTTCAGGGCAATCAGTCTTACCTGATTTATACTAAGAACATTGGAATATATACATACATATATATATATATATATATATATAAGTGGGTTCTATCTGGGAAATCCACTTCACCAGAATTAACATGCATATCAGCCAGGGAAGTCCTGTGAATCTGTGCCTTTTTAGATAATGAAGGTACCTTTGATAACATTTTACATGAAATAATGAAGTGAGAAGTCATGAGGTCTAACCTGTTGTGTGAAGATGGATAGACTCCATGTTTCACTGTAGACAAGTGCAATCCTGCTTGGGCCAGGTGATTCTAAAAATCAGGGTGGCCCAACCTGTCAGCAGGGGGAGGGTTCTGTTGCTTCTTCTGTGGGCTCTGGTGATAGACGGTCTCCTAGAGGATCTCAATGGAGCTGGGGCATATGCACAAGGATATGCAGGTGACATCGTCATCATGGTCCCAAGGTAAGTTTCCTAACTCACTTGAGGGACTACTCAATTTCAATTTCTATTTGGAACGCATCATTGCTGGAGGGAAGGCCTTCGAATAAATCCTTCCAAGACAGTTGTTGTTCCATTTCGTAATAAAATTGCCATTGACAAGGAGAATTATGGCTTGAGGGAACCAGATTGGGTGTTTCAGAGATGGTAAAATATATGGGTGTGATCCTGAATGGGAAGCTAACGTAAAGCGCCCATCTGGACCATGCTATTGTTAAGGCAAAATTGTCACCGATGGTGATGAGATGTCTTATTGAATATGAAAGGGGACTAAATCTGAGTGTGGCCCTTTGGATATACAGGGATATTGTCACACCTCAACTGACATATAGTTCCCTGATATAGTGGTCAAAAGCAACACAAGCTACAGTAGGCAGTAAATTGACAGTCTTGTAGCGGCTTGGACTTAATTGGTTACTGGTGTCTTTAAGAGCACTCCTACAACTGTTCTAGAGGTTTTTTTTACAACCTGAAGCCTTTAGACATAATATCAGAGGCAAGGCAGGCTGCCTATAGGCTTCACAACCATGGCTAATGGAGAGGAGCATCCTTGAGATAGGGCTCTCAGAGATTGTCAAAAAAAAATTCTAAAACACTACTGGAGTTAGAGATGCTATCTGATAGCATGAATGCTGAGTATTTCTATATTTGACCTTTCACAGTTTTTTTTCCATTCATGAAAGTACTGGAAGGTGGCAAAGGACTGGTACATCCAGGTCAGTTTGAAATACAAACAGATCACTGCATGATCAGCAATCTGGATAAGGAGGATAGTACTAAACCACTGGGGCAACATTTCACATTAGCCTAGGAAGGTTTTTCACAGTATTCCAAACTGAAATCTGTGCAATCTTGGCATGTGTATATCGAGCATTAGAGGAAAAACTTACAGGTAAGGACATTCTAGTACTTCCATATAGCCAGGCAGCAATAAAGGCTCTCAGCTCTGTAGAAATTTCATCCAAATTGGTAGGGATTCCCTCTGCTCCCTGTGCCATGTCAAATGCTAATATGGTGCAATTGGAATGGGCACCTGGGAATTGCGGGATTGAGGCAAACAAGAGAACAAACCTGATGGCCAAAAGAGGAGCTGCTGCTCAACTTGTGGGACCAGGTCCTGCGTGTGGTATTAGTCATGCGAATGTGAGAAAATGGGTTAGGGCAATGTCTTCTCTCAGGACCAGACCCGGCACTGACAAGGACACACTTATTCAGTTCAACAGGAGGTTGTTTATCACCATGATCACTGGACATGGCCACATCTGGAATCATCCATATAAGATAGGATTGCTACAAATCTCACCTGAGTGTCGTCTCTGTGGGAACTGCAGCACATAAACTCCTCGAGTGTGAGGTTTGGAGGCCAAAAGAGACTTTGGACTTCAGTACCCAGATAAGGAGTTTTACATGAACATTTTGTAAAAGATTCTTGAGCTTGTCAAGGGCACTGGATAAAAGGGGAACACAAACAGCTTCTAATTCCAAGGCCACAAAGCCTCTGTAGTAACTATAGGAAAAAAATAACAGACTGTGCCATATCAGTGCTAAATCCAACAATTCATAGAACTTGATTAATATTTTCTGATAAGGCTTGGTGGTTAACAAATGTGAAGCGGAGAGGACTACGCATCCAAAACACAATCTATTGTTTTTAATCTATGTGAGGCCACTGAAAGCATAACTGAGCTAAGTGGAGTCAAGGGGCATTGTTGGGCTCTGCTCTGCATAGCTTTGCTCTATCTAGGTTCAGTTTTGGAAACTGACTTCGCTTCCCTCATCGCGCTGACCATGCCTCCAAACTTATTATTTCTCATTACCTCGGTTACAGTTGCCTTACAGATTATAGTTTTTAAACTTAGTAGTTTCCTAGTATCCGTTACAGCAGGCCTAAATATTTAGATTTAAAAGATACACACAAACTTTTTTCATTCTGACTAAAATCAGCTTCTGGTTGCCATTCATTTTCATTCCGCATAGGTTCGCTCCGCTCGACTCAGCTAATTGCATTTGGTGGTCTCCCAGCCTAAGAATGAACTTCGTCTCATAGTCCCCAATTAGCTAATTACTATACTTCTGCTAGCTGGTAAAATAATGAGCATTGTACCCTGTAATGCTCTTTCCAAATTATGTTACTTCAGAACTAAGTCAATGATTTTATAATATAAGAAATTGAACACAACAAATCTAATAATACCACCCAAGCTAACAATTCTTCAACCATTGGTTCTTTCACAAAAGTGATCTTAATCGACAGAAACTGGGCTTAGTAGAAAACGTAACATTTAAAAATACCTTGTCATTCTAAAATGATTGGTTACTTAATTTAAATGAATTAACATAAAACTAAAATAAAACTTATGAATAAAACTATTAAGTTACTAAGGTATAAATAATAAAAAGAACACAAAGTATATAAAAAATATGATTTGATAAAATGACAAAATATAAGATTTTACAGAAATCTATAAAATATTTTTATGGGAAAAAGTGGTCTCATACTTTTGAGTAAAATATTATTTCAATAATTTTGCTTTATTCAAAATAAATATAAATAGTTTTGCTTTATGTCAAATAAATATCTGTAATACAGGGTAATACACAGTAAATATGTGTTTTTGATCTGCTTGTGGCAGTAAAACAAAAATTAATGTCATTATAGTGGAACCTCCATTATACATCTGTTTCACATGTGGTGTTTAACCTACTACAATAGTTGTTACCACTTGTGAGACAATTACAATTCAACAGAAAAATGTACAAACAACTTGATGGGCAAGGCTAAGGCTGTTTTGATATTTAGTGATGTGTGAATTTGGATTAAACAAAAAATAATAATATTCTGTGTTTGTTGTTCATAATTGTAAATATGTATTGTAATTATAAATATTAAAATTAAACAAGGGCGATGATGACCTTGGTTTTTTGCCAGAAAAAAAATAAACATAAAAAAGTGAAACCTTCCACAGTATGAAGTTATGTAAATTGGGGATAATCTTGTATCTCTTGTTGTGTCATCTCTGCCAGCAATTTGCAACCCTGTTAACAGAAAAAAAATTACTTTTTTTGCAGTGATACATGAACTATCAAGAAAGTAACCTCCATTACTGCACTGCTGGAGTAGTATTGGGGATACAGCCATGATATATGTAGCTAAGCATGCAGCAACTAACTCAATAAGTATTCATCCTGGTATTGTGAAGATTGTTCTGTTAGCCCTTCTTGCAAGACAGGCCTCCAAAATGAGCGCTGCAATACAAAATCCAGCCAAATAAGGAAGTGTTGCTGTAATAAGATTTTAGTACCAAAAAACCACACAGCAGCAGATTTATTAAACCATCTGTACTGTCTATGGAGAAAACATCATGAGTTCCATTCAAAACAAATTACCAGGATTTCGTCAGATATACATATGAGCTGTACAAGTCATAAAAGTCATTCCGGAGTCGTTTTTTGCATGATAAATCTCACCTTCACACTGCTTGGTTGACTCCCAAAGATTTATTGTTTCAGTTCAAATGAGACATTTTTGACCATCTATCCTATAGCACTGCAGTCCTGATCTGGCTTCCAGAAATTTATGTTTGTATTATGCATATAAAAAATAGCTTGGGTGCCAGCACTTTGAATCGGATGAAGAACTTCATGATGCTTTTACAGGTTGGTAACAATCTCAAGTGGTTGAAGTTTATGAAGAGAGAATTTTCAAACTTGTAAAATGATATGATAAGCACTTAAATTTAAATGGTGAATATATAGAAAAGTAGAGGAAAGATGTAGTTTTAAGATGTATATAATAAAATTTGTGTGTGTGTGTGTGTGTGTGTGTGTGTGTGTGTGTGTGTGTGTGTGTGTGTGTGTATTTTGTTTTTATAACTAAATTGAGGTTATTTTATGGATAGTCCTCTTATACTTTTTATGTTACATATATTATCATTATATCACATGAAATAAAATGAGTGAGTATAAGATGTATTAGGGGGAACACTTGACCAATTGGTTCATCTGTGTTTTGCCACAATGGCCGCTACAGTAGCTAATTCTTCAAAAAAAATTTAATAAATATGTAAAAAAATATTTTTTTATACTTCACTAACTTACCTCTTTAATTTGCCATGGTTCTGCAAGTGAATAAGAAAATGCACGTAGTTACAGAGTTCTTTCAGATCTGTCGCTGAAAATGCAAGTCCTTGTAAAATGACTAAGTACTTGTTCAGACATGTCTGTGTTGCTCAGTGGAATCTTTTAAGTCATCTTATCTTTCAAGTCAATTATCTGAACCCATAGGTTCATGCCTCCAGTAAGTTCTTCCTATTTTGTTAAATCTGAAAAAAATAGGTGATCTCTTCTAAAAAAAGGGTCTGATTGAATATCTTTAAATATGGTAATTATAGTAAAGTATCTATTCAAATAATCAGTTATTTGAACTTCTGTATGACAAAAAAAACTCCTTTTGTAAAGGAGCATATACTCCTCTGTTAATAAACATTTTAAACAACATTCAAAAAGTATTAGACCACTGTATGGTGACAGAAAACCATGAGGTATACCTGACTAAATAAAAAGAGCTAAGAACAGCTGTCCAGAAAAAAATCACTGCACAAATGTAGCTGTTAAAATGTAATACTGAAGATATTGATAATTTCTGAAGAAATATTTTCATAATTGGAAAGCTAATGAAGCTTGAATTTTGACGAAATTTTTAATTAATTGTTAAGAGTGTAAAAATTGTTATGTATATAATTAACAAATTATGTTAGGAAAATAATTTATTGATTGAGAAAAGGAAAGTCTCCATTTCGACTCAACTGTTCGATATTTGGTTTATGTTTCTTTGACCCGAACGACCAAAGAACACGTCTGTAGACATTTTCTTCTGTCTTGTAGACAGTTTTGGCCGAACGAATTTACCGACTGTTTTGAAATTTGGTACAAATATACCTTGTGTAAAGCCTGAATGATGTATATGTAAGATGTTTTCCCACTCACTTCCATTTCAAGATGGTGGTCTCGGTTTTAATGATGACGAGTTTATAAGTCATTCATTGGCAAAACTTCAATTATTTGGCAAAACACACTAACCAATTGTTTTGATATATGCTACAAATGTACTTTGTATGACACCCAAATAATGTATGTGTAATTTTTCTCATCGCTTCCATTTCAAGATGGTTGCCTCTGGTTTAACAGTGACAAGTGTAGTTGCTAATTTTTTTGTAATATTGGCTGAACCCAGAAGTGTAATACTTCATAGAGAAAGAACACAAAAGTCCCAATAAAGTGGGTCCAATCACATTTTTCCTAAATATTATGGTTACCAGTTAAATTGGCGGAAAAGGTTAAGTGCTCAACCAGTAATGTCAGAAGAAACATCTCTGTAGCAACTTTTTATTATTTGTTGTTGTTATCTCAATGACAAGGTTTACGTAAGTGCTACAAATAGTAAATAATTATTTTATTTAAATTATTTATTTATAAAAATAATTTATTTTTATTAAAATCAAATAATTAAAACAATTATTTTATGTAAGTAAATTCTCAGTAAAATACATGTTACTGTTTCTTATATGAATTAAATAACAATGACTTTAACGTCATAAAACTAAAGACAGTTTCATTTACTGTAACAAAAACCAACTCAAAATAAGCTGAAATCAAGTAAATAATAAAGGTTATGCCTGATGACGTTTTATCTGCTGGGTAATAATACTAGTCAGCGAAAGTGAAGGACAGAAGTTGAAGAAAGTGGTAAGAAAGTGAGGGTTCGATCTCTCATTCACACATTTTTTTCTGTCTCACTGGTGTTCTTAGCAGGCAATTTTCTAAGTGACTGATCTATAGTGGAATGCGGCAGAAACACTTCAAATAATGTTAACAAATTTAGAAAGAGTGCACGAACGTTTCTATTGAAAGATAAACACTCCAAATTATTTATGACAATACCATTAAGTGTACAAGTGATCATGTAAGAATAACGTCAGTTCTTAAAGTGACATGCACTATACTCTTGCATATGTTACATGAATACTTGTCAAAGGTTAAGTATGGATAATTTACTTTATTGAGAACCAATGTATGTAAAATTTGTTTTTTTTTTGTGTTTAATGTCCAACTATTGTGCACACTTGGACTAATGCAGACGAAGATATTGTAAAATTTGTATGACACATAATTAGAGATAAACAGAAAAATTAAGTTTTACTAAAATAATAATATTAAAACATTATGTGCTATAAAGAGAGTACATAATGTTATTGAGTAAAACATGTTATTTTTTATTGATCATTGAAAGTACGAGTGTTTAATTTCTGTTATCCATCTATAGTGTCATCCGTCAACCCAATGGTCCAGAGGAAGACAATTAATCGAGACTCTACTGTAATTTGATAACATTGTTAACATTTTTGGTAAAATATATTGACTATTTATTTACCAAACCAGTGTTTTTACAATGATTGACATGTAACCGCAGAGGGAAACAAATCCCTGTATGCTGACTGGTACCTTAAAACTACATACAAAATTATTCAATATTAAAAAAAAATTACATGTTTTACATATTTCACATATAACAACCAAACCACAGCCATCAGCCCGAATTCAATAAACATAATTACAAGATCTATTTAACAACCAAATATACTGAATGCAACAATTAATATTTACTTACATTGAAAATACTACCAGGACTTAAAATTTGAGGAATCACAATGTAGGTTCCCAGGTAACGCAATTCTGCAGAGTATTGTATAAAGTTCCTGGCCTCCGAAAGTTATAAGTATACCTTTAGTGTTCCAGTCAATAGGTCTATGATTGCAGCCTTGAAAATCCTTATTTTGGAAAACAGTGGACGATATCTGCAATAAAAGATATTTTTGTTGAATTTATTAATCCCAGTTTTGTCAAGGCATAAAATAACATATAAAATATGCATGTATTTGTACTTTTTTTTATGAAATCATTTCCAAATTTATTTGGTCTAAAGGGGAAATGTTATATTACACTGTTATTGCAAATTTTATTAAAACCAATTCTAATATTATAACAGGTTAAGGTTCCAATAATTCGTAAGATAATAAACGTATAATTGACCCTTTAAATGCCATAGATTTTTTTTACATGGACAAACATTTAATGTTTTATTTTAAAATGTTTTAAATTAAATGACTATATTTTGTGAACATTATTTTTGTCAAAGTGGACACTCAAAGTATATAGTAAGAAAAAAGTAGCAAAACCCTTGGTCAGCTATGTATATATAACTCACAAAGAATTCATCTGTCCCTGTCAGCTTCCACCCAAACCATTCCCTGTTCATTAAATGTTATTCTTTGTTATTGAGGTCTTTCTTATTGAAACAAATTAATATTCCTTGCTAAGGTGCAACCTAAAATTGCAGCAAAACTGAAATTTATTACTGTGAAAAATCTATCACTAAACAGATAACATTTTAATAATTTATATTAATTAAATACAGAGGCAAACAAATTGTCAAAAATTTTTTATTCAAATTTTTACAAGGGATTGTCCAGAGGTGCTGGCCTGCGGTTAAACTTTTTTGAGCTACTTCAACTAGCATCAAAGTGAAAATACTACTGCAGTAATAGTTTAATACACTAAAATCTCTCTACTGCGGATTTCTTTATAATGAAAATCTCTCTACAACAACAACTTCCTTCCCCCACCTATAGTAAAAATATGTATTGTAACTTTCTCTATTGAGGCCAAAAAATTCTAGGAATCCCTCTATAGCGGCGAAACACGTGTACACTTCCAACTCTTCTAAACTATTTCTCAGTGTGCCAACACGTCATTTGAGCATTAAAAGCAGTGCGTAATGCGTCAACTGAATCGAGCACTTTGTGACCAGTACATTTTACAAGTAGTGCATTATTTTTTTATAATTTTACAATACAGTGTAATGGGGTCTGAGAGGAAAATGTTCTCATTAAATGTAAAGGTTAAAAGTTTTGCGTCAGAGAAAGTTGTGAAGCAAGTAGATGTTTGCTGAAATTTTAATTTAGCTAGTTCTTCTTTTGGCACGATATTGAAAAATAAAAATGAAATAATGAAGGGAACAGATTCAAGAAAATTTGAAAGCCAGAATTTGAAGGAATTGATGAAGTAGTTCTGAAGAAGTTTTCGTAAAATATTGCCTTTTTCTCACAATTATAGTATTTTATTCATTCAGTAATATTTAATAAATACTATTTTTTAAAACTGTACATCATATGGTTTTATTTCAATAACTTTTGCACTCAATACTTCAAATAAAAAAAAAACATATTTTATAAATGTTTTGGTTAAACACTCTATATAGCGGAAATCTCTTTACAGTGGTGAAAAATAATGTTTCCTTCAATGTCAATATAGAGGGATTTTACAATTAATATTAATATTTTGTTAAAGAATTACATGTTTGTTACTTTAATATTATTAATGAATTTGAATACTCATGGTCAACTGGTCAAGGAAATCATTAAAGTCAATTTTTAAAAATATATCAATTAATTTTTAAAAACATGATTTTTTCGGTTTATTCCTTATGTTGTTTATACTTTCACAGGGAAATCTTCTAACAAAAAAATCTTACAAAAAGGCTAATTTTTTACATTCATTGTTTGTGCTTAGATCGCTTGCTCCCTACTCTACTTCCAGTATTATTGGTTTTTCACAGTCTCTTGGAAAATGATAAATTTACGGTTCTATTACAGTTATTAATAACTTTTCTAAAAACAATTTTATTAATCTTGTTCTTTAAAAAAGTAACAATATTTCCAAAACAATTCAGGTAGTTTAATTAACATTAAAATTACTTTGCTAATTCAGGAATGTTCAGGTACTCCTGGATTCGTTTCTTTTAGTCAAATATAGTCTGTATATATGTATATATAGTATATAGTAAAATATAGTCTGTCTCATTATCAATAGTCAAAATAATCTACATTTCCAGTTGATAGTTTTATCAAAATAAACCAGTTGTTTATTAAATTTATTTTGATTCTTAGCAAAAATGGAGATGTTATTAACTGAAAAATTTAGAAAACTCATAAATCGTGATCAAAAAATTTGCCAAACAGCCTGGGACGAAATTAGAAATGGGTTAAATATATGCGGCAAGTTTAAAGGTATTTTATTTTACATTAGACCGTTACAACTTAATGTCTGATATGTTTATGATGTAAAAACATTCATGAAATCAATTATCAAATTATTGTAATAGTGTTAAACTTTTGAGACATATCATTTGGCTCAAAAGGGGATTATAAAGGTAGGCCTTCCACTTCAAGGACTAATGACAATATTGAAGAGGTTAAACAAATCATTCTCAATAATCAACAAACTACAGTTGATAATATTGCAAGTGAGTTGAATGTAAGCCATGAATGTAAGATCATGAATCAGCATATTCAATCATCCATGATTCTTTAAACTTTCGAAAAGTCTGTGCTCACTTGGTTCCACATCAACTGACCAGCATCCACACAGTTTCAAAATTTCCCAGAAGCATTTGGAACTTATGAAGAAGAAGGAGACTCATTTCTTAAGTGAATATTAACTGTTGGATTCTTAATTTTGAATCAGAGAGTAAGTGACTAAGTTTGGTGTAGAAACATCATTCATCTCCCCGAGCAAAAAGTTCAAAACTCAGCTGTCTGCAGAAAAAGTTATGATGACGATATTCTGGGATATGGAAGGTCATATTTTGGTTGACTTCAAACCTAAAAGTCAAACAATAAACAGTGACAACTACTGTGAGCTAATACGTTTATTGAAATGAAAAACCAAATCCAAAACTCCGAAAACCTTCTTCCAGGAAGGAATTCAAACGCTGGTTAAAAGATGGACTAAGTGCATAGAAGTAGGAGGGGATTATGTTGAAAAGTAATGCTACTATTGTTTATGTGAGTACAATAAATATACAGATTTTTTCAATTTTGCTTTACTTATTGACTTACCCTTGTATATGTCATATGTTGTACAATAAGCAAAAGCATCATTATGACAGGCACAGTTGAGCGACTAAATGAGTCAAGGAACAAATAGTCTTCTTATGCATATTCTTATTATCTTCTTTATTAAACATCTATAACTACACAGTTGGATAGAGCTTTGCATACATATATTGCAACAATACAGTTTGACAAAAATTAATTTGATGGAATTAATGTGCTAGTTAACTGTTAAATGTATCCTATTGTGAGATAAACCATTGTTGTAGTAAAATCGAAGTCAGAAAAACAGAATAAAATTATCCACTAAATATCATTGGTCAGGAATACATACATTTTTCTTGTCCTGAAAACGTTTTAAAATCGGTACTGGGAATCGCATACACATGAGCAACAGTTTTATTGAATAATTTCAATAATTTGGCTAAAATAAAGACAAAGACTTATAAATAACAAATAATTCTTAAGACTTGTTTTAATGAGAAATAGTGGAAATTTGTGCAAATATTACTCAGATATTCGTGGAAATAGGACGGGATATATAAAACTTTAAATGACTATAACTTTTACGAAAACATGATCATAATTAATTTTCAAAAAGTGTAAGTTAAAAAGTTGGATATTAAGTGGCTGTTAATTTGGTTTTTTAATGTAAAATATTGGTTTATATGATACTGTTACTTCTGGAAATATGTTTCCAACATATCACGAAGAGAGCTGCATGCCAGGATTATACTGTATATCCTTTCATGGCTTCTTTGATCACAATATTCTCTCTTTAGCTCACATGCTGCACTCACAATTAAAATTACCTCACCATTAACAATAATGGTGAGAACAACTAATGGAGTTGTATACCAGACTACAGGAAAGTTTCTTTGATTTCAATATTAGTTGAAAATAGAGATAAACAAATGTAGTCAGTATGGGGTTAAAAAATTTTATCCTAGTCAAGATATCACTAAGATTCGTTTATTGTGAATTGTGTTTATAAAGGAACATTTTGCCTCTGATGTTTATGAAGGAACATGGTACTTCGGTTGGTACCAAGTTTAGTATTTAAAATTGCTTGAATTGTTATGTTGTACAATCAAATAAATCGAAATAACAGCAAAGTAATAAATATTTATTGACTTTTAACGAAATGTTTGTTTTATTCTATTTTAAATAATTTTGCTGAAGAGACAAAGTTTGAACACCATTATTTGGATGTAGACAAGGATGCCCATTTAATCCAAAGTGACAGTATAAAACCCCTCCAAACATACTAATGTAACATTTATTCAAAAAGTCATTATTTAAACAAAACTGAATATGTATATTTTTTCTTTGCCTTTTTTTAAGAACTGAATTATATGAAAATCCCCTAAATAATTTTAGTAGTTGCAGCTTTAGCCATCCCTTGTTGGCTGTATGGATGTAGGAATAACAAAAATTAAAGTTCAAAGACTGGTTCAAATGAACAGATTTCAGACAAACATTTAGGTCATATTAAAAAAAAAACAATTAGTAACTATCATCTTATTATTCTCCATATTATAAAATTTTTTTTACAATACAATTTTCATACAAATTTTCACATATTAACTTTGTAAAATCAGATATTCTTACCACAGCTAACATTTTCTACGGTGACTTTGCCAAGGTTTGGATTGCGTACAGAGAAAGGGAAACTAACCCACCCGTGACAAGCTGCTGCATACTCACCAGCAATGTTTGCGACAATTATGGCACCAAAAAAGTTAGGGTAGTACTTGGCAATTCTCATGATAGCAGTCTTGGCAGCCTCTGTAGGAGAAGCTCCTCTTTTCATTTCTTCTACAGCAAGAAAACTAAAAAGAGTTGTCAACAAAAGAAATATTAATAATTGCTTATCACTTTTACCCTTTAACGAGTACTAGCATTCCAGAACATTTGAATGTGCAGTGTCCAAATGAATAACCATTATGACGCACCAGAGTAAAGACAAAAATTAAAATCACACTAGTGAAATAGTATTAGTGAAAGCACACTATTATGTTTATCGTTCATAAAAATTAAATAATTAAGAAAAATATAAATAAAAAAACAAGATAAAATTATTTTCTTGATTGGGTTTTTTTAAGCTAGGATATAGAGAATATACAGTATTCAAAAAGTGACACACCTTATAAGGAAATAAGGCAGTTACTTTGTTATATGAGTTAGTTACATAAACTGTGAAAGTTGGTTCCATTATGACAGCAGTATTCAAACTGGGTTCCGTGGGGTCTGCCCAAGTATTTCTTTATTATATCAACCTCTATGTAATCAATAACTATACTATGTTTAAAAATTCAACAATCTTCATAAAGAGGGATAGTTATAAAAATTAAACCTTTCATAATAACAAATAATATTTTATACTAATTTTCCTTTGTAGCATTCTAAAATTAACATAAGTAGTAATTTGATATTATTTTTTCTTAATGGTTCCGTTGAAGAATATTCAACCATTGAGGGGTTCTACAACTCAAAATAGTTTGAAGGCCACCGCATTATGGTATATTATTGATGCATGGCATATTTCAAATATATATTAATAAACATTGTTCCATAAAGTAGTGTGCCCACTCCAGATGAACTTTTTTTTATATACAGAACTAAGTGTGCACATTGCTAACCTTACATTCTGTGTCAACAAATTTCCTAAAATTATGTCATTGTATTATTTTATGCTCTCCAGCTATCCAATATACAAAAAAGCTGAGAAATTTTTTTAAAAATATGTATACACAAAATGTTTTGAAACAACAATATTCCCTTATGCACTTTACAACAGGAATGTTCCCGACCTTTAGTACTCCTTTAGAAATATTTAGCCTTACTCGTTAAAGGTTTAATAACAATCTAAAAAAAAGTATTGCAATTTTCCCATAAGAATTAGTCAGTTATAACATATTTTCATGATATCTTCTAAAATTATTGAACAAGAATTAGGTGCTGCAACATGAGATTTAGTAATCAAAAATGAAATAAACAACAACCAAAAAACCAAAATTAATCAATGGAATAACTTAATTATATATATATATATATATATATATATATATATATATATATATAGAGAGAGAGAGAGAGAGAGAGAGAGAGAGAGAGCCGCCTCGGTGGCCTAATTAATAGCATACTGGGTTTTCACCCTGAGGACCCGGGTTAAATTCCCGGCCAGGGCTTGGCATTTTCATACGCTATAAATCATCCCATCGTCTGCATTAGCCAAAATGTGCACAATAGTCGGACATTAAACACAAATATATATATATTATAGTCATATTTTATAAAAGTAGAATAAAGGTGAAGAAGCTAATAAAGTATGACATAATTACTCACATATAAATGTTCAGACTGACAACTTCAAACATAAATTAAAATCAATGTACGAATTAAACTAGATTAAAAAAAGTAACTATCACAATAATTTTTTTACCTTACATATTGAAAATCTGATTTCAGCAACATAATCAGTATTAAAGTTTGCATAAATTAGCATTTGCAGATATTTTATGCAGATTATTGCAGTAACTACAATGGTAAATTCAAGTCTTTAAAATTAAAAATTATGATTTTTTAAAGTTTTGGAACAGCCATCACTTTAAAACTGTTAACAGATTTTACAGTGAAACTGTCCAACCTATTGTCAAAACTGGTTTTTATGCCATTAGAATCATATTGGAGTGAAATTGTGTATGCTGGAGTATTAACACACGCACACATATACAAAGTAAAACTTTGATTTAACATCACTGAAGAGATAGAATATAATGATGTTAAAACTGAGTGATGATACAAAAGTGTATTATAAATAAATCAATTTTAAGGATTAATACCGCTTAAAAAGTGAAAAATATTAACATTGATACATTATTTTCATTACTTCACTATTAACAAAACTATATATTAAATGTTTAGTGGTATAATATTTGTGCACAGAAATCATGAAGATTCAGCACATAGTATTTTAAAATACAAGGGTCATTCTGAAAGAAAAAAAATTGATAACTTAGCTATTTTTCTACATAGTTGCCGTTAAAATTTACTGTGTCATAGTTTTTCACCAGCTTCCATTGCATTGACTGGCATTTACATTACCATAAACCTCGGTTATCTGGCTGAAAATTTCGATAGGGCAAACTTTTTTTGTATTCAAGAAGTGTATTACGCTATGAACCTGTCTCAAGCTTCCTAGAAATGTGATGAAATTGTAGGGACCATCATAATTTTGTACCAGACCATCAGACAGCTTGATATAAACGTCTCAGCCGGTATGCGGCAGACCCACAACAAACTATGTTAATTACTTCATCGAGTCAGTCTGTGACAAAAATGACTTGTCTCGAAACGTTTTGTTTCTTCTGATATGCGGTCAATCTAAGATCTCAAATAATGTGTATTAGTTATTAATTTGTGAAACTCCAGTTCTGAAAGTATCAAACAAATTTGTTCTGAATAGCAGTGGTGAAAATCTAAGAGCAGTGATTACTCAGCTGACAGTTACTACTAAATTAAGTGCAATAAATTGCTAAAGGAAATGGTGTCACTACCACAAGGGTTTACCACCATCCCCACTTAACAGAAGAAGATCAAAGAAGAAGACAGACATCTACTATCCAACACCACCACTACCCCCACGAATCCAACACCTTCTCGTGCACCCAGGGATGACCCTAGTGGTCCCCCGGGGGCTTGAGCACGGGGGGAGGACCCCTAGGGTCATCCTGGGTGCACGAGAAGGTGTTGGATTCGTGTGGGGGTAGTGGTGGTGTGTTGATAGTAGATGTCTGTCTTCTTCTTTGATCTTCTTCTGTTAAGTGGGGATGGTGGTAAACCCTCGTGGTAGTGACACCATTTCCTTTAAGCAATTTATTGCACTTAATTTAGTAGTAACTGTCAGCTGAGTAATCACTGCTCTAGATTTTCACCACTGCTATTCAGAACAAATTTGTTTGATACTTTCAGAACTGGAGTTTCCAGTTCTGAAAGTATCAAACAAATTTGTTCTGAATAGCAGTGGTGAAAATCTAAGAGCAGTGATTACTCAGCTGACACCAACATATTTGGTAAAATCTCTATCATATTTTTTTGTTGAGTCTCCTCACCCAAAAGCCTTGTTATTTACCTTGGCAAGAATCTCATCATAACATCTCCATCTCCAGTGCAAGCTGCACCTCCGACAGTATTGTCTGCGTAACCTCCAGCGCCAACAATTGGTGAGTCACCTACCCTCCTGAAACACACAGCATCAGCTAAAAATGTTTAATACGTATGTTAACCCTTTGACTGCTACCAGAATTTAATCAGCTTTTAAAGACTGTTCGAATATAACAACAAGGCTGATTAGATAAATTTATAAAAGTTTTCGGAATAACACGAGCCAATGTTATCGGTTCCATTGCTCCGTCTGAAAAGTGTGTATTACTTTATTACAATATATTTGCATTTTATTGTTGGTTTGTACTTTTACGAATATAGAAATTAATGTTCCTTATGAAATATGGTTAACCCTGTTGATTGCAGTGAATGCTAGGCTTACACTATTTGAGACATACTAAATCATATCTATAAGTGCTTTGAACTGGATGAGAATGTTATATCATATAACAAACACATCCTATATTATGATAACACATTGAACCAGCATTATTTTAGTATAATTTTATGTCAAATGATTACATTTGCTAAAGTATTAACAAGTAAATGAATACAAGACAAAGTTATGGTCAGCCATTATTACAGTTGTTTAGTTGTTTTCATCTAGATAAGATGCTAAATGCTACATTACATATAAAAATAAATTATTTTCATTTCAAAAATGTACTGTTCTTCAAATTGCTTTTTCTTTAAAGTACAGTTTTTATAACTGATTGGAAAATAAATTTATATAAATCTATGAAATTTTAAATTTAAATGAGATTTATTTTCACATATTGTTTTATATATATATAGCCACCTCGGTGGTCTAGTGGATAACGTATTAGGCTTTCACCCCGAGGACCCGGGTTCGATTCCCGGCGAGGGCTTGGCATTTTCATACGCTATAAAATCATCCCACCGTCTGCATTAGCTTAAGTGTGCACAATAGTCGGACGTTAAACACAAAAAAAAAAAAAAAAAAATACACACACACACACACACACACACACCCGAGGTGTGTTCAGAAGGTAACAAGAATTTTAAAATTTTGCAGGCTTGGAGAGTTCAACTGTCAAACATTTTTTTTATTATGTTGGTATACATGCCCTTGAAGTACGATAAAACTTTCAGCTGTTTTTATTGTTGACTTTGTGACAGCCACTAAGGTTAGATGTGTTTTTATGAGATCGGCGATTTTCGTTTGTTAAAAGAAATGGATCAAAGAATTTGTATCAAATTTTGCGTAAAAAATGGAATAAAGTGTAACAAAGTGTATGAAATGTTAACAAAGACCTATGGTGAGTCTGCTATGAGTAAAGCAAGAGTTTAAGAGTGGTATAGTGGTATAAGCACTTCCAAGAAGGCCGTGAAGACACTGAAGATGACGAACGCCCTGGACGCACTAGCACATCAACAACCAATGAAAACGTGGAAAAAGTGAAAGAAATGGTTATAAACAATTGCTGAATCACAATTAGAGAGGTCGCTGATGATGTTGGCATATTGATTGGATCATGTCATGACACTGTTTCCAATGTTTTGTGTATGAAACGCGTGGCAGCAAAATTCATTCCAAAATTGTTGAATTTTGAACAAAAACAGCGGCGAATGGAAGTTGCTCAGGAGTCACTAAATGAAGTCAACGACGATGCAGAATTACTGAAATGTATTATAACAGGTGACGAAACATGGGTTTACAGATATGACGTCGAAACTAAGGCTCAATCATCCCAGTGGAGGCATTCTGGCTCGCCAAGACCGAAAAAGGCTCGACAAGTGTGGTCGAACGTGAAGGTTATGGTCATTGTGTTCTTCGATATTAATGGCATAATGCATCATGAATTCCTGCCACCAGGTGAAACGGTCATTAAGGAGTACTACCTACAAGTTCAACACCGTTTGTGTGAAGCAATCCAAAAAACGCCTGGATCTGTGGAAAAACAATTCTTAACTTTTGCACCACGATAATGCACCAGCTCACACTTCATCGCTTGTTCATAAATTTTTGGCCAAAAACAGTACTGTAACGATGCCTCAGCCTCCATATTTGCCAGACATGGCTCCATGTGACTTTTTCTTATTTCCAAAAATAAAGAGAACATTAAAGGGCTGTTGTTTTACAGCTGTAGATGACATTAAAAGCGCATCGCTGAAAAAACTAAAGGCTATCTCAAAAATCAAGTTTGAGAAGTGTTTCGAGGATTGGAAGAAGCGCTGGCACAAGTGCATAATCTCCAATGGGGACTATTCTGAAGGCGACAACAGAAGAATAAATAAATAGAAGAATAAATAAATATTTTGTTCAAAAAATTAAAATTCTCATTACTTTCTGAACACATCTTGTGTGTGTGTGTGTATAGGCTATAAAGTCTAGATGTAATTTTTTTATATACATGTATTGTTTAATTTAAAATTTTTTACACAAACAAAAATTTATTATTTTAATTAAAAACACTATTTCAAAAAAATGATCAAATTTTGTAAACATAATTTGTACAGTACATTTATTTCTTAAGAAAATGAAATAAAAATCATTATTCTATATTATCACTAAAACATTATCATCCTCTATGATAATGCCTATACTTTAGCACAATAAGCTTTGTTCTCCATTTTTTCACATTTGTTTCTCGCTGATGTGATGGAAGCAAATCCCATGAACCAGTATGAACCCTGAATACTGTCTTCCATTTTCGTATCATCAATCAAAATCTTTTTTTTTCACAACCAAAAATCCCTGAGCGACTTAACTGTCTACAAGAATATCAACAGGCTGGACCAAACTTTTAGAGCAATAGTAAGACTGAGCCACCTTGTTCCCACGTCTACCTTGCTAGCTCTCGTGTTTTTAGAGCAGTATGTAAAGATGAAAATGACTCAAGCGAACATTCTCTTACACAATGTAAAGGTGATGACAGATTCAACCAAAGTTTGATGCAAAGGATTAAAAAAAAAACCAAAGGAGAAACCGTCACTAGTTTAATTATAACTGAAGTAAATATTTTTATTTGTTAAAATTGTTGCCTCAACCAAATAACCATCAATAATTTTCTATATCCTACAATTGATTTCTTGACAGGAAATGCTTACCCTGGTATCTTATGGTTGGCACCATTTGTCGATGTCCCAACGGCAATGTTCCTCTGAGAGTCTACAGCCAACATGCTTATGGTGTCATGGTTGTTTTCATTTATATCAATATTTCTTTTCTTTTTTTTAGCCTGTGATTTGGGTTTGTAAGGGCCACAAAACTTTGTTGGGTCAGGTGTTACGTTCTGAAATCAAATTTGAAAACTACCTCAGGAGTGTATTATTGACACAAAAAGGTAACACTGATGATTAACCACTGACTTTATTCATATACCTTTATATAAATCCTATGCTACTAAACAAGATAAATTTTACTTCTTTTGAAAGCTGCTTTTGAATGATTATAATGAATTTTTGTAATCATGTATTTTAGTATGAGAAATTCACTGTGCAAGGTTTTGAATTTCAAAGAATCTGCTAAAGTTGCTTTTAAAAACATCTAAGCATTTTGTGCTTGAGCCTAATAGTTTAGACCTGAAAATATTTCTACAGATATTTAAATTTTCTTTGATTTTTGTTTTTTGAAACACACTACACTATGAACTGCTCTTTCTGTTTTGAAGATTATAGAACACTGGACCAAGTTACATTACGAGAAAAAAACATGAAGTAAAAAGCTATTTTGATAACATGATAAAATTGAATTCCATTATTAGTATTTATCCACAAATTCTATTCAATAAAAAAAATTAAACCTGAACGCCTTTAGATTCATTTTCAATGGAATTAAAAGACAAAATACTAATTTATGCAGATTTTAATCCTGATTACCACTGTAAAGTCAGATATTCAAAATAAATTTAAGATAGGTAAAGAAGTTATGATTTTTTTCCATATTCTGAAATTATAGACAAATTCTACTGGGTAAAGAAGCTATAACCAAATTATATTTCTATACCAAATTTGAATCAAATAGGAACAAAATCATGCAGCAAACACAAACACAAACACACACCCCAACACACATATAAGGATTTGAACCCGAGATCTCTGATGAACTAACTTTTTGTCAATTAAATTTATAAATTTTCTTGATGTTATATGGGTAGTATCAACACACCTTACTTTCTCAAAAGTAAAGAAAATCATCTTAAATCTGTTCATTGTTGAACAGTTTTTATCACATTTTTCACTAGCACCTACTAACAGATTGTACAATTTTGAGTTTCATAAAAATCAGACAATAAATAAAAAAAGTAGTTTTTTTTTATTTAAGGATCTGAACCTGAGACCATTGAATATAAACAGACTAGAAATACAGCCACCATTATAAAAAGTGTGCTCGATATCAGAGTCCAAGTAGTTGGACTATTTGCCATTATGAACTCTGCAAGCTTCAAAGGGAAGACGTTTACGAAAATAGACAGTGCCATTATCTATTTAACTGCAGCTGAACACTTTGCTGCAAGATGCCACCAATAGCGAGCACTAATATATCTCTCTTAAACTGTTTTTATTCAATGCCGATATCTATATAAAACTGTTTGTAAATTCAATTTAGGAATTTGTAAAAGTATGTGGATAGTACAAACACAGCAAATTTCAGCTTTGCAGCCTTGACAGTACAGTTCATTTAGGGAGTGAAAAATCTAACATGGGATTCACTATGTCTAATAGCTGGATTGTCTCAGTAAACGTTACATAATAGAGGTCAGGATCAGGGATCATTTCAAGGTTGTATCTAGGACTTACCTTAATGGCTTATTTTCCACTGAAAATGAAAAAATTTTTTTGAAGAATAACAAAAAATTAAAGCTTCAAATTTCTTATATGTTTCTTTTACTATATTAGTTATAGTTTAAGCACATTTAAATTTTTGAATGCTATCATGAAACTGGTTTGGAGGGGAGAACGAATCAAGTATTATATATGAACAAAACAAAAGCAGCCAACTTAAACACAGAGGCCACCACCAGATTTTTCAATTTTAATTGAAATTATAAATCTGGTGGTGATGGAAAAGTTGAGACCAACTTAAACCAGATTGAAAAATCCACTAAAGATAAAACAAAAAAAAAAAAGGCATAGATTAACAGAAATCAATAAACATATTTTATTTTCAGATCCTACAATGAAACTTGTTACTAATCAAAGAGGCAACAAACGATATCATAAATTTATTGAAGATTGTTGACTTAATCAAATATTATTGTTGACAAGCATTGTAACGAACAAAGGTTGATTGTGATATTCAACCTATCAGTTAAAATAAACAAAAAGACATGTTAATACAAAAAAACAAAGAGAATGAAGATAAAAGTAAAAATGTTACTTTATTTATTCTACAAAATGTCTACAAGGCATAAGTTACAAAATGATAATTCAGGACAAACATTTTACTAGAACAAGTACAACTTTTTAGCAAATTTCCATTAGAAAATGAGCTACAAAATGGCCATTGTAGTGACAATCAGGCTTTGAAATAAATGTCTTGACCTCTAAATTGCTTTTTAAGGAAGTTATTAAAATTTTTATATTCATATGGAAGCACTTCCATGTTTGTGATTTTGGTTCTTTGTGATTCACAGCACAAAAATTGATTTTTGTAACAACTTGGACAAGTTCGTTACCCAGTAAAAATCAGCTAGACATTTCAAAACTAAAAATTCTTGTTACCTTTAAATTAAAAAAAAATCTGATTTCACTATCATAATAAGTGTTAAAAACTGCATAAATTAGCATTTTGAATTATCAAAATCAGAATGTAAAAAAAGGTAAGATAAAAAAGATATTTATGGAAATTTGTTTCAATCATATCAGCAAGATAGTTATTTGGAACAATTATTTGATTTTAAAATATGCTGGGCAGTACTTTAGGCTGAATAAATTGATAGGAAACATTTTTACATGGATTCTTAAATCTAACTGATATTAGCAAACAATACACTGTTGAATTATTCGATGTATATTTTTTATTAATTTTCAGATATCTGCCACTCAGAATATTTCTGCTTGAAATGTCAAATTCCTTTCTTTTACATGTCACCCTTTACCTAGATTTTTAAACAATTTTAAATAACTTTTTCTGACTGTATGTCAATTTCCAGCTCTATAGGAACTCTGTATATATTCCAAAATAGGTTTTATAGACCTCTACTCAATACTAAATAACCAACATACCGTCCAATAGTTGGGTTGACACTTCTTGTTTCTCCAATCCATCCAAATTTGTTTGGACCTATTTGTTGTCAGTGTTTCTTCTTTGAACCCTACTGATCTTGCAAACTCTGTCGCCAAATCTCCAGCTAGAATCGAGTGTTGAGTGTTTTCTAGGATTCTACGAGCTACAGAAGCGGCAGATTTTATTCTTCTTAGTCCTGCCACAGCTCCAACGTTCATTGTTGATCTAAACAAATAGTGTGTTAAAAAGTATGGAACCAGATTTTTATCTTTTCAATGGGTAAAGGCAAAAAAACCTGAGATTTAGTCATGGTTTAACAACTTATTTTAACCATCTTTTGGTGTTAAATGTGATCATTCTTCAACATAGAAGGAAAGGAAAGCCCGAGGAGCATGCTGTAAGAATTACTTATGGAAGCCAATGTTGAATATTTGAAATGTAGAAGCACATTTTTAAACCTATTTATTTCTAAATAAATATATGCAGGTTCATATCAAACCATCAAAAATGGTGACTACACAAAGTTTCTAAACATTGGTATTTGAGTTGCCAGGATCTTTTTATTTTCAAATTCTATACTTGAAGTTGCATTTGATTAGCGAACTTGAAAATTGTTGTAAAAAGTGGTAAAGAAGATGCTAACTCACCACTAATAACAGACTAGAATGAATCTGGTAAGTTACTGATTAAATGTTTATATAATAAGTTTAAAAAACACAACAATCCAAAACAACCATTTTTTTTTTTTAGAAAAAAGTGGCTACAACTAGTTATCAGGACTATTTGGCTGTCATTTTCTTTTTAAAGACTAGGCAAGCCATTTATCAATAAATGTTCATCATAAACACCATTATTTGCTGTACAAAATATTTCAGCTAAATATCAGTACTGTTGTTATACTTAATTTAGTTTTAACAGATAATAACAAAGCAGGTACCAATGTTGCAAAACTTTTAACATTCACATTTTTGATAAAGTGGCCTTATGAGATGAAACTTGCAGCTGCTTACTCAGAAATAAATAGGCTAAAAAACAACATACCACTTAACATAACCTTCTGTGAGAAATTTTTAAGGCACCCTCTCTGTATTTTAATAAACATGTGTTTTGACCATAATTTAGTCTCAAATAAAAGCAATATACAAAATGATTAGTTTTTTGTGAGGGTAACCAGTGTATGTTTATGATTTATTCAAACTATTCAAGGAGGCGGTTTAGATTTATTTATATAGCTCCAAAATTAAGGATAGCTGCCATTAAACATATAAAGTTTCCCAAATTAAAAAAAAAAATACTTAAAAAGTGTTTTATGGATAACAATTCTTTGAATCTTAAAAATTGAATTAGTGAAGTTAGTAACCTTTTATCTTTATATACAGAGAAAAAGTAGGTCAATCCACTCAGTACAAAGAATATACAATTTTACACTGATTACCAACCCATCCATTATAAAAGCGTCCAATGTAGTTTCACCATTTTCATCAGGGCTGCCACCAAAACCAACTGTTCCACGACACTGTTCTTCTTCACACTCAGAGCAACCAATTTCAACAGCGTCTAAAGCTGTCACATTTCTTGAATAGATTGCATCCCATGCTGAAATATTTTTTTACATACATACTTATTTAAGAAATGAACTTTATTCATTATGAAGAAATGAAGAAATTTATTAAAAAAAGTATGATTTTCAGAAATTATAAATTTTAAGTTTTTTGACTATAAAGGAGCACAAAAATTATTTTCTTTTAAAATGAAAAAAATGTTCTAAGATTTGGGCAAACCATCTAGCCTAGGCTACTTGCCAAATTTATAAAAAAATGGTCAATTTAGTTTTTTAGACTCCAGTGATGTATACGTAACACATGGATGGATAGACACATATGTCTATCCATCTATGTGTTATGTGTACACATTTTTTTTCTTGAAAAAACATGTTTAAAATCAAGAGTACCTATTAAAAATTTACGTTTAATATATAAATAATAGTGTTAATTAAGAATATTATTTATATTTGCACTGGTAAAGCTTTAAATATTGGAGAATGATGACAACTAAATGGCCCTATTTAAAAGTTAAAACAATCATTCAAATTTATCCACCCGAATTATTCCTATCGTCAATAAAATTAATAAGCAATAAAATTAATAAGATAAAGAAAACTACACCTTCTCCTTAACAAATGCATCCATATAACATGGTTAGTTAAATAAAATATTATATATGCCTAGTGCTAGTAGCAATTTTTAAAAAATGACTAGGCTGTCAGTTTTTGAATCCACGCAAATCATTTAACTCAGAAAAAACAAATACAATTAGAAAAATAGAAAAGATTTTAATGGTCATACCGTTTTAGAGCAAGCATAGAAATAGACCAATAAATTAAACCTTCATTTTACAGAATGCTTTCTGGAATAAATAAGTTAGTAAGGTAGTCTTCCATAGTAATTCCATAGTAATTATCTTATAATAGTTTTGTATACTACACAAAATTATTATAGATCACAATTTATGTTAAAATTAATTAAAATAGTGTAGTGCCTACGTTTTTCTATTATTTAATTCACATAAAAAATGTAACCTGTTAATTCATTAGTTTTTTTAGTAATGTTTTTTCCCTGTGTCCTTTTGGGACTATAGTCCCAAAATGAGATGAGACATTTATTTTAAAACATTGTTAAATTTAGGCATAAGTACAATCTAAAAACTAAACACATATTGTATGTCAACTAGTAAAATAAATTTTTAAAATTTTTTCTTACTAGTTTAAAATATAAAATTAAAATTAGCCTACTGATGAGTTTTGTAGTACTTACTTCTATAGATATACATCTATAACAGAGTAACTCATTCAATCAAAAAGCAGTAAAAATGTCAATACACATAATAATTACAAGAAATCTTAGTTACAAACTGCAGAAGGTTAGGTTCAAAGTAAATTTAAAAAAAAAGTTATTTCTGTGACTAATAATTAAAGTTGGATTAAAACATGTAGTATGGAAAAAAATTCTCAATATAAATGTTGGCCTATGGCATATATAATGGAAGTTTTATCTAGAAAATAAGTTATTTCTTAAGGTAAACTCCATTACTATATATTCTACAATTATTTTTAAAAACTTTTATTTGGTTCCCAAAAAGTAAATAGAAAGTACTACTTCATAAATTATTATAAAAAATTAGACGTTATGCAATAGGAAGACATTTATAAGATTAATGATTTGTTTTCCTTTTATTACCTACTTTATTATTCAATTAAAAGATATGAAAACACGGAAAATTAAATTTCTTATAAGTTATGATTTTATGCAATTTTTAACATAACTATTTGGTGATGTTATTGTTGCCTATATAGCACAGAAAGTAGTGTGCATGATTTAAAACACCAACAAAGGCTGTTTTATATCTGCTATAACATTAATTACAAAATTAGTATCTCTCATGAAATAGTTAAGATTGGGTTATTAAGTTAATTTTTTTAAGAAATATTTTGTTACTAATACTGTTTAAATTACTTATACATATTAAATAAAGCTTTTTCACAAAGAAAATCACATTGGGACTTCTAGGCAATATTAATGGTTAGGTGATTGAGGTAATTTTTATTTTTCAGTATTCTCCTAGTTTTCATTCAACCTTCTGGTTTTTTCCTCACTTTTATAATTTGTATTATAACAAATGGGTATGATATAACATGTTTTGGTGAGTAAAATATTACAATATTCACATGTCTGGATAATGCATATTTACTAAAAATAATAATACTGTAAAAGATTACTGCAACTTACCTTTAACATTTGCATTTGTGAATGCCCATGTGTTTATAACTAATGGTAAAACTATCTTATCAGCAGAAGTGTTGTCAGTTGATGCTACTGTAATTCCATAACCAACCACAATAAACACAGTCACAATAAATAGAAGAGAACATGAAACACAACAATTAACTTTTTCTTGAAAAAACATGTTTAAAATCAAGAGTACCTATTAAAAATTTACGTTTAATATATAAATAATAGTGTTCATTAACAATATTATTTATATTTGCGCTGGTAAAGCTTTAAATATTGGAGAATGATGACAACTAAATGGCCCTATTTAAAAGTTAAAACAATCATTAAAATTTATCCATCCGAATTATTCCTATCGTCAACAGAACAAACTGACAAGAAAACTGAGAGTTTCTTTCAATTTTTCGCTTTTAACATGATACAACCTTACTTAAATAACGTAAAAAGAATTGTTACTAACCATAACTACAATCACACTCACTTCCCTTTTTAAATTAGGAGTATGTTTACCTTTCTCACAGAATTGTTCACAGATTACATAGAACAAATTATCTGGAATTATCTCTAGCTTATCTACGAACGTCACTGTACTTTAACCAATTGTTTTATTTATTGAAGTTTATGTGTTTTATAATATAAATATCTATATTTTTTATTATATATTATATAGTAATAATATATTATAGTATATATATATATATATATATATATATATATATATATATATATATATATATATAATACAATAGTAATATATATTATGCAATATATAAATTGCATTATATACAACATTAATTGCAATCCATTTTTTTGAAAGAATTGTATATTAATAATGATTTGTGTGTGTGTGTGTGTGTGTGTGTGTGTGTGTGTGTGTGTGTGTGAGAGAGAGAGAGACAATGGTAGAGTGAGCCTGGTTGTTCCTTTTATCCTCCTACCTTTTTATTGCACGTTAGCAAAAAAGAAAAAGATCTAGTTATTGCCCAGCTACTAATGCCCGTTATACATATAAATATTTAATTAAAACAATATTATTAGTTACACCTGCTGCGAACTGGGATAAATTAAACCTTGGTAATTTTCTTTAGGGCAAACTACATAACCCTGGCATAATGGCTTCTTATAACCACACATCTTTGCAGGATTTTAATATTATATTTTTAGTTTTTGAATACAAAAGTATTTTTTGGGGATCGAGTGATCCGTGGGATTTACTGTTTACAAGAAAATTTCGCTTGATACAGAATTTATGCTTTATTCACTTATGTCCCATAACTAATAAATTATTTAACAGAAATTTTTCTTTTACAGTAGGGACAATTCCTTCATCTAAAACATTTTATATTTAACAAAAATTAATAATTCTTTCTTGATACACTATTTCATTCTTTATATTAATTTGAAATTAGAATTAACATTTTTTTATTTAACCATCCAACTAATAAATTTTTGTTCTGATAATAAATTTTTACTATCCTGTGTAGGCAAAGGAAATTAATTGGTGTGTATTTATCTTTTTAGTAATCTCTCATTCACACAGTTTCTAATTTATTTTATGTGATTTGTAAAATAATTTTGAAATATACATTTAATATGAAGTGATAGTTTTATTGTTTCTTTAAATTGTTTGTGAGAATATGTCCAGTTATATAAAAAAATTAATTTTATCTATATGTAAATAAAATTTGGATGGATTAATTATTTTTGCCAATTTTACTATTTTTCTAAGCCGCCTCGGTGGCCTAGTGGATAGTGTACTAGGCTTTCACACCGAGGACCCGGGTTCGATTCCCGGCGAGGGCTTGGCATTTTCATACGCTATAAATCATCCCATCGTCTGCATTAGCCCAAGTGTGCACAATAGTCGGACGTTTAAACACAAAAAGAACTATTTTTCTAATCAATTTTACAGGAACCACCAATTTTACAGGTAATTAATTTGCTTAATTAATTACCAGTTCAATTTTTTGGGAGCTCTACCTATAGTTAAAAAAGAAGAAAAAAACGGTAAAATATACATTATAGAAACTCACACACATAATTATTTAACAAAAAATCCAGTTTGAAAACCATTTTTTAAAATTGGTTCATCAGATTTTGGTCATAATTATATAAAGAATTATTAATTTGCTGTATAGTACTGTACCAATTTTTGAAATGAAAGAAATTTTATGGTTCAATGGAAAATTTAAAAAAGTCAAGTGTTTTTCTTAGGTAGGCAATTTTGAGCAAAATTGTTGGAACTGATCAGATTTTTAGGAACATCTGTCCTGAGTAAATTTATTTCAGAAATGATAAAAATGAATAATTAAACAAGTTTATTCTGTAGAAACAACTTTATTGGTCTCACACCTTATTGTATTTTTCTTAACTTAGAGTGTACCACATCAATGGTAAATCCAACAATTTGCACAATATGATTAATACTTTCTAGTTTAGAAGGACCTTGGCTCACAGTCCCTAAGTAGCTATTTATTATACTTATGCTAATTGATAAGTCATAATTGGGCTCTCTAATTCTCTTTCAAAATTGCCATCTTGAAATTGCCTTTTTTTTTTTTTGCTATTTGATTAAACATGAAATTTCTTGTCCTTCAGTATAGTACTGGCAGAGATTTAGAAAGCTGATTTTTATTCTCACAATTTGAGAAAGGCAAGTTTTTCAAGAAGATGTTATATCATATTTTGTCTTGTGGTTTAAATAAAAAATTAATTGAATTCAGAATATCATTTCATTTTTTGTATTTGTATAATAAACAAAAAGATAACTATATCATATAAATTTTTTTTATGAGGAGGAAGTTTTGAAATATGAAAGTTACTTTTTTTAGTTAATTTTGGCAACTAGTTTGCCTACATGGACCAGTTGAATCTGTTTATGGTTATTATAAAATGATGTTCATAACAAAACTCTTATGGCCAATATAAACTTTTGGTCAATAATTACAGTAATAAACTACACTACTATTTTAGATCTTATTGTAAACCTAGTATTCTGAATTAGAGGTAAAATTGTGAGAAATCGTGTACTTATTAGTCTGCAATGTTTATGTATTATTTTTACGATACTTCAGAACTAAGTCAAAGACTTTCTGTTACAAGAAACCAAACACAACAAATCTAATTATATTATATCATTAAAGCTAAACAATTCTTCAGTCCTGGTTCTATGATCAAAAGTGATTTTATTTGGCAGAAGCTGTGCTTACCTAACATTTAAAAATACTTCTTTCTTCTTATACTAAAATTATCGGTTACATAAATTAAATCTATTAAGATAAAACTAAAATAGATTTGTGAATAAAACTATTAAGTTAACTAAGGTATAAATAACAATAAAAAGAACACAAAGTATACAAAAATAGGATTTGCTAATAAAGCAACAAAATATAAGATTTTGTAGAAATTGGTGAAACATTTTTATTGGAAAAAAGTGTATTGGGAAAAAGTGTATGTTTTAAAAAGTGTACATTTAAGTAAAATATTATTTCAATATTTTTGCTTTATTTAGTCAATTAAATATTCAATTTTCTGTAATATAGAGTAATATATGGAAAGTTTGCATTTGTCAATCACCATGTACCAGTAAAACAAAAATTAATATTAATATTGTGGAACCTCCATAATAACATAATCTTCTTTTCCAAAGGGATGTTTTTCCACAACAACAATTGTTTTTTGAATGGTTGTTACTTCTTGTGAGACAATAGAACTCAACAGAAAAACATACTAATAACCCCAGTAGCATTTTCTGTTGGTCCATTGTTGGTATTTTGTTTTTTGGGCAACTATTAAAATTGGCACAAATGCCTAACAATTAACAACAAACAAAATCCCAACATAGGGCCAACAATTAAACATCACAAAAAACCAACAAAGAAATTGTTGACCCAACTTACTCCCAACAGTTACCCAACTAACTTTCAATGGTAACCCTACTAATTACTAACATGTTTAAAGTGTTATATTTCTATTCAATTGATTAGTGAACATAATAGTAATCATAACTTCTCTACATTCACGAACATATTTTAATATCTTTTATTAACAAATGTAGAATATTCTTACTCGAAGTAATATATATTATGTAGCCTACTTTAGCTTTTTAATTATATATTATTTTGTACATACTATTTCGAATAAGATTACATATTGAATTTCATAAGAAAACGTATTCAAATGTGTTCACGAATGTAGAGAAGTTATGATTACTATTAAGTTCACTAATTAATTAAATAAAATATAATATTTTAAACATATTGATAATTAGTAGGGTTAGGCCTACTATTGAAAGTTAGTTGAGTAACCAACATAGCATATTTCGTTACTGAAATAAGGTTATTTTATAAAGAGACAAAATTCACACAAACAAAATTTATTTAAATGACAATTGTGGAAAGCCAAGTAGAAAAGAAGCACTATAGCACGAGATTATGATTATAACTGTACTGTGTGTATAGGACCATGCAATTATAACTGATACTTGACAACAAAGAACTAAAGGAGTAATGGACATACTTTCACTTTCCACAGCGCTGGCAATATTTCAACTAATAAGTTGAAATCATAAATCATAAAATCATTCATAGTAAATGATTAGAGTTAAGTAGAAATAAAATAAGAAATTAAAAAAAAAATTTAATCATTGTAACACTATTGTTAATATAGTAATTAAAGATATAATATTATTCTGTTCACAATTATGCTAAAAAAAAATTTGTTCTGTTGTTGGCAATTCTGTGTAAGTCATCACATACACTTGCACTTTGCAGTAAATTTTACAATATTGATTAAATACTATTATAGTAACAAATAAGACACTATTTTTAAACTTTTGGAATAATTATACCCTATTTAATTTAACAAAATATTTTTTATATTTTCTGCCAATTAAGAATTAATGTTGGGCCAACAGCAGAGGTTTTCATGAATGTAACAGTTGGCCTAGCAAACAAACAGCTTGTTGGCCCATTGAAGATAATTTGTTGGCATATTAACTAACCATTGCCCAACTTTGCTGACAAAATTCCAACATTGGGCAAACAATGTGTGCTACTGGAGAAACAACTTTATGGGCAAATCCATTGCTGTTTTAATGTTTAGTGATGCATGAATTTGAATTAAAGAACTAGAGGATTTTTAAGGAAAATAATAGTCAGTGTTTGTTGTTTGTTATTTAGCATACTTGAAGTAATTAGAAGTATTTAAAATTAAACATAAATAAGTTAAACCTTCCACAGTATGAAGTTATGTAAATTGTGGATAATCTTGTACCTCTTGTCGTATCATCTCTGCCAGCATTCTGCAACCCTGTTAACAGAAACAAAAAATTTAAAAAAATGTTTAGCAATGATAAATGGACTACCTGGAAAGTAACTTCCATTCCTGCACTGCTGGAGTAGTATTGGGGATAGAGCCATGATCAATGTAGCTGTGTAAACAGCAACTAAGTAGGTGTATAGCCTGTTACAGCAAAGGTTGTGTTGTTACTCCTTCATGCAAGATAGGCCTCCAAAATGAGCACTACAATTAAATATCCTGCCAAATATGGAAATTTATGCTGTGATAAGATTTTTATGCCAAGAATCCAGACAGCAGCAGATATTCATTAAGAGATCTGTGCTGTTTATGGAGAAGACATAATGAGTTACATTCAAAACAAATGATGAGGTCTTCTGACTTCTGGATTCGTGTTTTTTCATGATAACTCTCACTCTCACACTGCTCTGCTGATGCAGGACCTGTTGAGTCAGTTCAAATGAGACATTTTTGACCATTCACCCTACAGTTCTGACCTGGTTTCCAGTGATTTCCATATGTTTATGTATATACAAAATAGTTTGGTCCCAACACTTTGAATATGATGAAGAACTTCCACAGGTTGGGTACAATCTCAAGTAGCTGAATTTTATGAAAAGAGAATTTGCAAGCTTGAAAAAAGATATAATAAGTGCTTAAATTTAAATGGTGAATATATAGAAAAGTAAAGGAAAGGTGTAGTTTCTAGACAAATACAAGTTTTGTTTTAATATTTATTTTCTTTTTATAACAAAATGGAGTTTATTTTCTGGATAGCCTTCTTATCTTATATTTCTTGTGCCACATATGTATCCATTATACTACATGAAATAAAATGGGTGAGTACAAGATGTATCCCTAATACATCTTGCACGAATTAATTCACCCGTGCTGCCATAAAGATCACTTCAGTAGTTAATTTTCCAAAATAAATTTGTTAATATATATGTTAAAAACAAACAATTCTTATACTTCACTAACTTACCTCTTCCATTTGCCACGGTTCTGCAAGTGAATAAGAAAGTCGCACATAGTTACAGGGTGCTTTCGGATCTGTCGCTGAGAATGCATGTCCTGGTAAAATGAATAAGGACTTGTTCAGGCATGTCTGTGTCGCTAAGTGGAATGTATCTTTTAAGCAGTTTATCTGAACCCATAAGAACATACCCCCAGTAGGTTCTTCCCACTGTGCTAAATCTGAAAAAATAGGTTATTTTATCACTCTCTTTCTCATATTCATACATACAAATATATATATATATATATATATATATATATATATATATATATATATATATATATATATATATACACACACACACACGAGAGTTGTTCATAAAGTAAAGTCCTATTCACTGTAACTGTTTGAATGTGTTGCATACATTGAAACATGACATCATCAGTTACAGTCAAGACAAATCAGATAATCTCAATACGCAAGGTTATGGCGACCACATTTTGGAATAAACATGGAGTTTTACTTTGTAGAACAAGTGGGAATGATCAATAAAGCAGCTTATTGTGCTACCCTGACTAAACTTCAGCGTGTAATCCAGAATAAGGTCTTTTTATGTCTGGAGTTTTGTTGCTGCATGACAATAAATAGACCCCAAATAGTGAAAGAAACCCAAAAACTGTTCAAATCTTTTGTATGGGAACAGATGAACAACCCACCTTACAGTCCGGACCTGGTGCTGAGCGATCACCACTTGTTCCTCTACCTAAAGTATTTTCTTGGCGGCAAGCGCTTCAGCACAGACAATGAAGTAAAAGTAGCTGTTAAAGATTGGTTATCCTCACAGATGGCTGAATTTTATGATTTAGGCATTCAAAAGCTTGTTGTGATAAATGTTTAAATAAGTATAGAAGTTATGTAGAAAAATATATTAATGTAAATATGACCTTACTTTATAAACAACCCTCTCGTGTGTGTGTGTGTGTGTGTGTGTGTGTGTGTGTGTGTGTGTGTGTGTGTGTGTGTGTGTGTGTGTGTGTGTGTGTGTGTGTGTGTGTGTGTGTGTGTGTGTGTGTGTGTGTGTGTGTGTGTGTGTGTGTGTGTGTGTGTGTGTGTGTGTGTGTGTGTGTGTGTGTGTGTGTGTGTGTGTGTGTGTGTGTGTGTGTGTGTGTGTGTGTGTGTGTGTGTGTGTGTGTGTGTGTGTGTGTGTGTGTGTGTGTGTGTGTGTGTGTGTGTGTGTGTGTGTGTGTGTGTGTGTGTGTGTGTGTGTGTGTGTGTGTGTGTGTGTGTGTGTGTGTGTGTGTGTGTGTGTGTGTGTGTGTGTGTGTGTGTGTGTGTGTGTGTGTGTGTGTGTGTGTGTGTGTGTGTATGTGTGTTCATATATCATTTTTTTCCCAATGCAGTTTAACGTTTAAAATTCTAATAAATGCAGATTTTAATGCTTA
Organism: Callitettix versicolor; assembly: GCA_022606455.1. Taxonomy (NCBI): domain Eukaryota; kingdom Metazoa; phylum Arthropoda; class Insecta; order Hemiptera; family Cercopidae; genus Callitettix; species Callitettix versicolor. The sequence continues at coordinate 25,172,583 of CM040185.1, read as the reverse complement.
TTATAATAGTTAAAAAGGGTAAGATAAAGAAAAATTTATTTTGGAAATTTGCTTGAATCACACTAGCATGACCATTGCATGCAACAATTATTTTCAATACATTTAAAATAACTATTATAATTAAATAATCATAAAACTCATCAGAATATTACAAAGGCAGACATTTATGAAAAAATTGAACGAAAAACTTTTACGTTAACCAAAAAGATATCCCGTTATTTTTGCAAGTACCTTTTTTCAATAAAAAATTACAAATTTTTGTAAAGAAAGAAACACTTTAAAACATTTTAACATAGTGTATTTGGAAATCATGCACATAGAAAGTTCATATTACAAAATATAGGCCCTTTTAGTTGAGTCAAAGAACAAATTTGTTTGAGCCATCAGGTGGTATAACAAAAAAGACCATAAATTTGGAAATAAAAATTATTACCTTATATAACATTTAACTATTACATTACACATCATGGTTTAACATAAAAAAGTTATGGTATAGTAAAATATAAACTGTACTATTGGCGTCAATAAAGATGTCAAGATTTACTTTAATGTTTCGTTGTAAAATATGTGTTTGTTCTCGTATTGAAATGTTTGTTTATATGAGAATATATGCATGCTATTAATTGTTGTTTGATTAGTTTTTTTAAATTTGCTTCAACAAATCAATGATCTGTGTGCAGTGATTATTATTAATTCAACTTACCACCTAAATGCCGGTTACATGCGTCCAACAAACAGTCCCGCTTTGCTTTATAAAATGCCCGCACTTTTGTGATATGCTTTGTAAATCCACTCTCACCCCATTGGTCTAGCAGTTTGTCGACAACAACCTTCAATTACAAGGAAACAAATTATTAAACAACAAAATTTTATTTACTGCATTGCGACGTTCTTTGAAAGTTATTCCTTTATTGTATTTTTACTTATATTGATAAATGATATGGGAAATGAAAGAGCAATACAGCAATTATTATTAATACTGTTGGTGTCTTTTCTTTTCTGAACCGGTGTGTCTTTTATGATAACTTTTCTAGCTGATTTTAGTTTTATCTATATTTACTTGCTTGATTCTTTGTAGTTTTTTGGTCACAATACATCCTCTGTAATTAGCTGGATGTCCTTCACCACAATTAACACATTTGGGGTTTTGATTTTCAACTTTTTGGCATTCCCTAATTATATATTTACCAGCACATTTAACAAATCTTGGCTCTTTTGAGCAGAATCTTTGAGTACGTCCAGAAGACTGGTAAATTTTGCATTTTGGAATTAGTTTGATCATTGCAGTGACTGTACCTTTACTATATATCTATAGATGTTATTTATTTTATAAAGTTTATCTATATATTCACTGTTTTTAAAAGTTAACATAAACCTATTTAGTCATGTTTAATCCACACCTGCGAAGATTTTGCTTTTTGCTTCTTGGAAGGTTTATTTTGACTTCTTTTTAAAATCCAATCTGTTTCTCGGGTCAATTTTTTTTTGTCAATGAAACATTCAGTGTCCTTACTTACTCGGCTTTCTGTGACATTGTTCCTATTGAGAGCTTTCTTCAGTTCAATATCTATTCTAAGTAGCATAAAGATAAATACTTACTTTATCATTGTGTACACAATCATAAATTAATAATTTATGTAAATGGAAAAGTAAATACTATAATGTAATTTTTATTTCTTGAAATATGGGACTAACTCTCCATCTGGATATATCACAAAAGTTGCTTACATTAATCACTACAGGGAAGGCTGTTTGAGTCCTTTCACTTTATATATCATTTATCAGTGTAAATAAAAAATTAATAAATATTACAATGCAATATTACAATATGCATTCATTTAGAAACATTCTGTATTATTATTAATACTCCAAATTTGACAAAATTTGATAAACTGATTTTGATAAGTTATTAGGAATTTTTTTCAAAAGATTCCTGACTGATTTTTTTTTTGGTCATAAAAAACTAACCATACTTTTTCTTTTGGTAGTAATAAAATAAACTTGATAAAAAATTGTTTAAAATTATTCAAGTCTATTTGGGGTCAAATTGACCAAAAAGGGTGATTTGGCTTAATTTTTTTTATTGTTAAGTAATGGTCTTGAGATGTGAAAAACTGAATATATATTCTTATTAAATCAAAATAGTTTAGTTAATAATATAAAGGTTCAAATTGTCACTTACTTGAGACAAAGCTGATGTGTGAAAAGTAGATATTTGTAAATGCAACTCTATTCTCTGTAGTAAAGGTAATGGTCCCGTTACAAAGCCTATTCTCAGACCAGAGCTCAGGATTTTGGAGAAGGAATCTATCCTCAGTACACGACCTTCAGTGTCTATTGATAAAAAGCTAATTGGATCTTCCTAAAAGTCAAAAAAACAATAAGGAAAGTAAGATATAAAATACACGAAAATGCTACAGCCTTTCCAGGAACAACTTTTTCATTTAAAAACAAATATCAGTTACAAAATAAATGAAAATAATAAACTCTATCTTCTTAACACTTCAATTTCGTGATTGATAATTATTGAAATTAAAATTTATTTTATACACAATATTATTTTATTTGACTGACAATGTTTGTGGCATATATACTTGTTAATCTAAATCCAACTAGAAAATTGTTTATCTATGAAAATAAGAAAGACTTTATTAATATAAATAAAAATTACTTTCAAAATAATATTTGTATTGTGTTACAAATAATTTAAATGTTATTAATTTAAAAATAAAATAAAATAAATTTATAATCTACTCTATAAAATATAACAAAACATTTGTTTAATAAGAAACATAAAAATTGTGAAGCTATGGTGATGTGAAAGTGGAGGTAATGTTCAACTGATTTCACATCATTCCATTTAAACTGTTCCTTTGCCAATAACATCATTTCAATGGTGATTAAGTATGTTGGCATTGTTTAGGATAAATGTAAACAATAACACTGAAATCATTATATATTATTTTTTAATTGTTGATAATAAAAATTTCATGTATTTGAAAATACAAACAGCTAAAGTGTTTGTTGTAATTATTTATGTTTTAAAATAAAGATGTATTTGTAACTACACTGTCTAAACTTAAAAAATAAGTGAGTTTTCAGAGGCCGAAAAACAGCTGAAGTCAGATATTCGCAGCTGAAGGCTGGAGAGGGCCTTATAGATTTAAATATATTGTGTAACTTACTTCCAAGAAATGTAGAAAATAGTAAGGATCATCTTCAAGTATTAAGAAGTTGTATTCACAGGCCAGTTTGTAGATAATTTTCTTCCTTTCATTTGTCAGGCTAACTCCAGATGGGTTACATGCGATCGGGTTTATATACATCAACTGAATAGAATAAACTGATGCATTAACACATTAACAAAACTGTTTAACTTTAGCATAAGTGAATTTGTATGTTACTTTATATATGAGTGAATGGATTTTATTTGTTACTAGTACACTTCAATCTATAATAGAATCTATTGTAACATGCTACCTATATTCCTATCTTTCTGACATGCTCTGTTATGGTATCTTCTCCAGACCTAGCCTTTTCACAAAGTCAGGATTTGGAATGGATTCAAGGTAGGTAACTCTCTATTCTAACTGGTAATTTCCTAGAATTCTAGATCTTCTTGTAGATAACAGAACAGGACTATTTTCTGAAGAATGAACAAAGAATTTGCTTTTAGAAGAAGTGGTTTTTCCTACATCTATTTGAAAGTAGAGTTAGATTAGAGACTTTACTTTATCCTGCACATTATAGCATTGAATAAAGTCATCGAAGCAGGGGCTGGCTTGCCTGACTAATGCCCAATGTTATCAGAGGGAGAAGGCAAATGATTTTTTTTATTGGTCAATAAATAGCTTCATTTCATAGTTCACTGTTACATAGTTTGTTATTGTGTATTTTGTGTTTTTTAAGTTTTCTTGAAGTAAACTGCAACAACTATAATTGGAAAGCTACATGTAGGCTACATATCGAATAATGTTAAAAACGTAAACATATGATCAGATCAATGGCAGCCTAAATTTCTAAGTGCATCATGGCAATTAGAATATTAATAGTGCAAGTTTATCACAAATATTAATGTAGCCCATGAGAAACAGCAAAAAAGGCTTATAAAAACTTATTTAAATGAAGAAAATGCACCCCAGGTATTGACAAAGAAATAAGACTAAAGAAATATGTCAATTAAATACACTAAGTACATTATTTTTCTGTGCAAACAAGGGCATCAACAAATAGGTGGAGGCCATATGTGCTTCATAACCATTACATAGCAACCAGATTTGGTGTCATATGGACATAGAGTGATTTGCAAATTAATTGGCATTGTAACACAAAATAAATAAAGAAAAAAGGAAGGTATTTTGATAAGATTAAAATTTAATAAATAAAAATCAGTTTTACAATAACATTGTACTTATAAATTCATTAAAGATTTAATTCATAGGAAGAAAACCTGTAAAGTCTGCCAAAAATAGTGCCCTAACACTCGGCAAAGAAAAATATCAAAGGCAGTGGAATCTGAGTTTGTGGAGAAGAGTTCAGGGAGATGCTTCTAAGAGATGAGTGAGTGCAGGTGTTAATGTCGAGCTCCTGTGTCTTTCGTGTTTTAAATTAAAGTGAAAGTAAAATAGTATTGAATAATAGTGCAATAACAAAGATATATTAATTTCAATGAGTTTAAAATAGTTACAAGCTGTCATTTATGTGTAACATTTGATAAAACTGGATGAGACAAAGTCATATGTATATTTATTAAAAGTGAACTTTTTATATTTTAATATTTTTGAAAATCAAAGTAAATTATAAATAAATACTCATTAATTTTGAATAAAGTAATAAAATAAATAGTAAAATTCAAATTTTGCTATAGCTTATAATTAAATGTAGACTTCTCAAATTTCAGGTGCATTCCTTAAAGATACTGTTTTGATTATATTTTATTTCGTCTTTCTGAATTGAATTTTCTTAATGAAATCTTGAATGAGGTCCACACAAACCTGACGGATGAGATCCATCCTGCCCCAAGAACAGACTTAATAATATTAATAACTATATATATATATATATATATATATATATATATATATATATATATATATATATACAACAAGGACAATTAATTAGAATTATTTTGTGTTTGTATAATAGTATATTTAATGATAACAGCTGATGGATTAATCAGTATTTAACAGTCACAAATTTTATTTCCTTTGCTTCTTGATCAACAGTAATATAACAAAGTGAATTGTTTTCCTTTGTAATAAATGATATTGTTTGTAAATTAGTAATTAAGTTTGATGTAATATATGATTTGAGATCATAGATTTTAATAATTGATGATTTGATATATGAACTTCAATTTTGCATGTGAATAATAATTTGTGTAGGCCTATATGTATGTCAGTTTAAAGATTAAAATTGTATCAATAAAACACCGTTTTATATACTTATATTGTTATAAAAAATGCATTTTTTGTAAACTTGATTATGCATGATTACTTCAAAATCATCACTAATACTTAAAAATAGATGTTAAAACTTATTCAGAATTTTTGATTTTTGAAATTATATCAAAATTAATAAATACGAGATGCTACCCAAAAGTTCAGGGAATTTTTCCATAAAAATAAATTGCTTATTATAACTCCTAGTTTTCTCCATCTCCTTCAAAACTAGGAGATATAGTTCTGATGTAGTCCCCTTGGGTATTGATACATCAGTGTTTCCAGCACTTTTCCATGATTCCATCCATCCCTGGAAGTCTGTAAGTGAAGACGTATTCAAAGCATGTTCTATAATTCTACCTGGATGCCAAATCAACAATTGTGCCAAAACAACAACTTTTTAATTTTAACAGAAAAAAGTTGCATATGGCAAGATGAGGTGAATAGGGTGGGTGGGGAATCACTACCGTGTTTTTGGAAGCCAAAAAATTCTGAAAACCCCAAATTTGTTAAGGCTAGAAGCAAAATTTGATGCAGATTCTTTGCTCCTTAAATCTACCACTTACACAAGTTAAAAAAATTGCTGTGACACAATATTACACAACAACAACATTACAACACATTACCAAAAACTAAAACACAACATTGTACATATGTATCGGAACCAATGAATACAGAATCTATAGATTCTGTATTCATTGACGGAACTCAAGAAAGCGGTCTCTCACCGCCACAGCTGATGCACACTAATTAAAAAAAGAATACTGTTCACCCATTCCATCCTCATCAAGTCATACCATTCACACATGGAATACAAATTCCCTGTGCTTTTTGGAACTTTTGGGAACCCTGAACTTTTGGGTAGTACTTTGTAATTTCAAACAAAACCAAATAAGATAAACTGATTCTAAAAATGTTTGTTTTAGTGATAAACTAATCTTCCACTATTTTTACTTCTATGCCTGACTAATAAACACTACAAGAAAACTTGACCTAACAGCAGTCAAACTTAACCTAAAAACAACTAGCCTACAATCTAAAAAACAAATCACTCACCTTTGGAAAAGGAATGCCTTTTTGTTTACATTTTTCCAGTTCTTCTTGAAGTCTGTCCGGCCTCAGGCCATATTTGTCTTGTTCTATCGCAATAATATTTGGCAACAGTGGTGTCATCTATGAAAAAATACAGTATTAATAGTAACTAATTATCATTACTTTATGAGGACGATTACCTAATGAATTAATGCAGATATTACATTGCAATTTACAATTATATTTCCATCTTAATCATTTTAATCATGTAGGGATAATATATTGTCATAGAAAGCAATTGTCACAGGAACAATTGATCCTGAAGCTTCATCCTGTGAGAGTTCATTTGTTTGGATGACATAATATACTTGGGAATTCTTCTACACTAATTTTAAATGATCGCATAAAATATACACACTTGTATAATTGAATATATCGCTTTAGTTGAAAATAAAATATTCTTGTACTTCACCTTTTAAGTAATAAGCAATCTAGCATTTTACGTATTATTTTGATATTACTGTTATAACTTTTTGTCAAATATATTGAATAAAGCAGTTAATATTTACTTACAGCATCAATACTACCAGGATATAAAAAATTTGGGATCACAATGGATGTTCCAGGAGAGATGCACATCTGCAGAGCATCATGCAAAGCTTCCTGGCTTCCGGAAGTGACAAGTATGCCTCTAGAGTTCCAGTCAATAGGACCATGATTGCGGTCTTGAAAATCCTTGATTTTGGAAACCAATGGACGATACCTGCAATAAAAGATATTTTTATTGAATTTATTAATTTCCAATTTTGTCATTAAGGCATAACAATGATACATAAAAAAATGTATGTATTTGTACTTTGTTTTTTTTTTACGAAACCAGTTCTAAATTTATTTGGTCTGAAGGTAAAATATTATGCTACTTTTGCAAATTTGATTAGAATCAATACTAATACTGTAACAGATTAAGGTTTCAATAATTCACTGAAAACGTAAATGCACAATTAATTCTAAAACTCATATTCTTATAGTTAACCTCAAAGCTGATACAAATTTCAATGTTTAGATATATTTAATAATAAAACATGACTAAGAGCTGCATGAACTTGAAATCAAACATTGAAAACTTGGAGACATTATTATTAATGCAATCCAAAAGATATTTATAACTTCATAAACAGTTGCACCAATAAGTTGATAGGTTGTGTTAAACAAGGTCTGAAATGAGATGATTCTTAGTTTTTTCATGTAAAAGCGTATGAGAATATAGGTATCCAGTATCCCTTAATTTTATATTGATATTTATGGAGTGTAGGTTGTCTTTTTCAAATAGTTATATTTTAATATTTTTTTTTATTACATACCTCACTATTCAATAAAACCATATTTACAAGCGAAAAATAATTAAGGTTGTAGTATATTGTTACATCATTGTTGTCTACATTGCATAAAAGATACTACATTTCCTACCCTGACTTACTGCTCAAGAGCACTATTACTGTAAGTCACCCGCTTAGAAAACTGCCAGCTAAGAACAACAGTGGGAGGAGACATTCAAACAGCTTAAGAGGAAATTAAAAATGAGTTTGATATATGTGGTAAGCTTAAGGATGTTTTATTAGGTACTAGCTGTATCTGGCCTCACGTTGCTCTGGCTCAGCTGGTTCAATTCAATGCATTCGGAAACAATGAAATAGAATTGTAAAATTGGAAATTTGGAAATCGTAAATGGAAATTGGATTTCCATTTACAATTTTCATTTACAATTTACAATTTGTAAACTGTAAATTGGAAACATAGAAATAGAATCGTAAGATATTTAGTATAGCCTGTGTTGATTTTACTTCCAACAGATGATGCTGTTTTTTTAAAAAAACATTTTTACCTGTCACAGATGCGACATCTGTATAATAGTAGGTATATAAAAACATACGCCTATTCGAATGCAACCTTGTATTAAAATTCCAAAGCAAACGTTGAAGAATTTTTAGAGATTTGGAACAAACACACATTTTTTTGTTTATATAAATTAGCCTGCTACAACTTAACGTCTGATATGTTTGACGTGAAATTAACGAATTATTGTAATAAAACAGTTTAAAAATATTATGACATATCATTTGGTTCAAAGCGGTATTATACAGGTAAAGAATAATATTAAATTTTAATTGGCTTATCTATACAACCTAATATACTACCTGATAAGAGATTAAAAAAAACTGCTCTTATAAATTAATTAAAATAAAAAAAGTTTATGATTATGAATTGATTATGTTTTTAAATGCTCTATATTTTTGAGTTTTATTGTTAAAACGTAGGCCTATACTATGGAATCCTTCAAATTCGTGGTACAGTCTGAACAAAAACAAAAATTAATATTTTCTTAAATGTACAGTAATGAAAAAAAATTTTAAAAAATCACGTGTGTGTTTAGTAACGATTCCATCTAGGAGACTGCACTTATCAGCCTACTATTACTAACACACTGCACAGTGAGCATAGTGTGCTTAATGTCATGATAGAAATAAATATATCACGTTACATGATGGCGGAGTGCTTCCTCCGTTACTCTCTTTCAAAAAGCAGTTGTGAAACTGGATCTTTTTTTGGCTTTCAAATGGACTACCATGTAAGTCTTTTTATATTCTTCTTCTTTTCTGCCAGGATTATTGTCACTATGTTCAGTATAATAATCTGCCTTCCCTAGCTTCGTCAATTCTGTATTCGTTGACATTCTATACTCAGTATATAGAGTATAGATAGGGCCTATAGTTTTTGAAGATGGAGGTTCTTCGAAACGCGGAAGGCAGATTATTATACTGAACATAGGGACTACCATGTCTCTTTGTTCCAAAGCCACATGCTACTTTTGGGAAATTCGCTTCCATCACGTCAGCGTCACATTACATGTTCAAAAATATTCCTCCCTATTTTCCGAGAGCCTAGATACACAAACTGTTACCGCAGATCACAAAGGCTGTGGTTATACTCACCCGTTCGACGGCATGTATTGAAGTGCGGATTCCAGTTCTTTTCTTTGTATCGTATAACTTGACCCGTCTTTCAATTCGACTTCAAACTTCTTGAAAGGAAATGTATTTACGTTGGGCACTCCCACGGCGAACGTGATCGGCGGTTTGGTCATTTTGGAAATAACATGAGCTGCAAAACAAACGCAATTTACACAGTTTGAAAAAGTAATAAACTTTTAATGAAATGTAGGCCTATGAACAGTTGGGAGGCCTGGCCGAGAGAACAGAAAACTAAAAAAATAAAGTAGTAAATTTTCTTTGTTGGTTTGTATTGGTCCAGTTATATTACTTAGGCCAATATTGAAATTACACACAAGTGATATTAAAAAAATAAACATCTAATAATTTAAATATTTATTAATGAAGTTATTTACATTCTATTTAACTGTACACGCTCTAAACAGTTTGTGCAAGTTAGATTGGGTATGCAGTATTATATTAAATATGCATATATTTTAAATATTTATTGTTGAACTCATTTATATAAGCCTACATAATTTTAAATAAATAAATATTAAACGTAAAAAAATAATGTCTGTAACGAGTTTTGAACTGCAGTTCATTAGTTTCATATGCAGAAACCAAAGCACTGAGACAATATAATATTATTATTACCATATAATAATTACCGTAATTATTATAATATATAAGATATTATATTACATACATATAATAATATTATTATTATTTACCATGAATGTAAATAGGAACTAATAGCTCACTGGTAGAATTAGTATTCGCTTCAAAAAACTAATGTGTTTACGGTTAACGTGACGCTTTTCTGCAATGTTATTCGTGCTATCGCGAATTAAATTGTTTGCTCATACAAGAGAATTAGTAAAAAAATGTACTGAGAAGCCCGCCTAAAAACTTTCATTTAAAAAAAGTGAAAAATAGAGGAATATTATGCCTTGCCGTATAGGCTAATATTTGTACACTGCACTTAAATGTAATTGAAATTACAGTTGTGATTAACCGACACCCTTTTAACCGTCAGTTTCTTTTTTAGACATTTTTAAAAAGTCTTCCATTGTAAATAATTTGTAATAAATAATAAATGTAAACAAAACAAAACGCTGTAATTAGAGACGACGTATGTGGAATGATATAGAAACGCTCAAATAGTGTCAACAGATTCACAAATAGTGATACAAATAGAAACGCTCAAATAGTGTCAACAGATTCACAAATAGTGATACAAATAGTGTCAACAGATTCACAAATAGTGATACAAATAGTGTCAACAGATACACAAATAGTGTCAACAGATGAATGTTTCTATTGAAAGATTATTCAACATACATACAACACACAACATCCACAAACACACTCTCTCACACAAACACATACACACCCGCAGGGGGGTGCAGACTAGCTGCACCTACTGAGAGGACCTAGACGAACCTCGCGGCACCCGAGTCTAGCAGACACTTACACTTACAGCACTACACTTACGATGTAAACACTTCACATTCACACGTACATTTAGGGATTTGCTGTGCTTGTTCCGTTACGTCTGGGAGTGGCGATTCTGCTTGGTTTCCTTTGGCGGGGCCAAGTATGTGGAACCTGATGTGTGCCTAGCACTGCCGAGGACCTCTGATGGGACAGGTTCTGGAACCGAGCAGCCTATAGGCGCTTGGCAAGCGCATGAATGTTGAGTTATGGGTGTCGGAGCCCATAGCTGGGTCTATCGAAACAAATGGTTGCATTCTGTGAGTACATAGAGAGCGGCTGCCAGTGGTACTTGGGTTTGGGGAACCGTAACGATGTACCGGAACCCATTCCTAAAATATTCTGGAGTGCTGACAGACCATGTATTTCGGCTCCAGGATATCTGGAGGTCCCCCCATTTTTTTTTCTTTCATTTTTTTTTTTTTTTTTATTGGGGGTTCTCGCTTTAGTTCGAGTATCCTGGGCTGCTGGTGGTCGTTTGTGTGCACCCTGTGCCAGTTGTTCGAAAGTCTTCATTCATGAATCGCTCGGCAAACTAACTATGGAAAATAACAAACAAAACGCCAAAATGAGTTTAAAGAGGCATCGTTTGACCTTGTCAAACGAGTCTGTAGAAAGTGATGTTAGTGCAGCAATAGGAAAAGAGACTACACCAAATGTTCAAGGAGATGGTAACTTTACGTTACCTTCTCCGAGATTCTTAATCATCAAAAATGCAACGGAAGGAGCGGATTTGTCCAAAGTCTCGCCGTTTTTAATTAATAAAGCCATTGTTGGTAGGGCAGGCCCGTAGTTTCTATCAAAAAACTACAAAACGGGACTTTACTTGTACAAACAAATAGCGACAAACAGACCCAGTCGCTATTAAAAATGACTTCTTCTTTGAAACAGTCAAGGTATCTGTAGAACCCCACAGAACCTTAAATTTTGCAAAAGGTGTCATAAGTTGCCGAGATCTTTTACATGTAGATCTAAGTGAAATTAAGACGGAGTTGACTTCAGAAGCTGTAGTTGATGTCTGCAGGATAATGCGAATGGAAAAGGGACAAAAATCCCCACAACCTCCTTGATCTTGACATTTGGAAAACCTAAAATACCTGATTATATCTATGCTGGTTATCAAAGGCTGTCGGTGAGGCCATATGTTCCGAATCCAAGGCGTTGTTTTAAATGTCAAGGCTTCGGTCATATGAGTTCGTCGTGCACGAAGCCTGAGGTTTGCGGAAATTGCGGTATTCAAGGTCATTCTGGTGAAGGTTGTCAAGTTAGCCCGCAATGTGAATTGTGGCGGTGATCATCCCGCTCGATCTTCGATCTGCCCCAAGTTTCTTGAAGAAAAATCCATTCTTACAATAATGGCCAAAGATAAGGTATCCTTTTCTGAAGCCAAGAAGATCCATAAAAGCTCTAAGCCTCTTATAAGTGGAAAATCGTTTGCTTCTGCTACAGCCAATCAAAAATATCTTGCGTGAATTGTGATGAGCTAACCAAAACTGTAAAGGTTTTGACTGATCAAGTTGCTCAGTTGTTAGCTTTGTTAACGTCCAATGTCGCACAAATTTCGGTTCCGGTTGTGAAGGAAGGCCCTACATTGCTTTCTCCTGTAAAAGTAACTCCTGAGCCTACTTTTAAAAAAGAGCTTAAATTTCCAGTGACCAAGCCACGAATGACAACGTCGCAAGTGTTGAAGCCTGTTGACAAAAACCACTCCAGGACTGGAATACTTTTTAAAAAAATCAAACACTTGTCCACCGACTGTTGGACCTAAAAATAAAAATTCGACTATAGGGAAAAACCTTGTTAAAAAAAATGAAAAAACTTCTAAAGGAGGTTCTAGTACTAAACCTCCTGTAAACAAAACCAAAAAATCATCAGAGTCTGACATTAGTTGTGACTCTGTGTCTGTTGATTCTGACCAATCTAAAGCAGGCTCTATTGAAAATATGAATCCTATCATAAACTAAAGTATTAATTTTCAATGTCAACGCCTTCCATTTACAACAATGTGATACAGTGGAACATTAACGGAGCCAAAAGTCATATTGAAGATTTAAAACTTCTTGTACGCGATACGTCTCCATTATTCATTTGCCTTCAAGAGACGCACCTTCACCAATCGCACACTTTCAATTTAAGAGGGTATTCTGTTGTCAGGGCCGACTTCATAACGGAAGAACGAGCGAAGGGTGGGGTAGCCATACTCGCTCGTGACTCTATTGATGCCGTTCCTGTGGACATAATGACTCCTTTACAAGCTGTCGCAGTTCAGACTACCGTACCATTTAAACTTACCATATGTTGCATTTATTTACCGCCTAGCTATGCTTTCCAAAACAACGACTTAGTTAACTTATTAATTCAGTTACCTGTCCCCTTTCTATTGATGGGTGATTTTAATGCTCACCACACATCGTGGGGCTCTACTACATATAACTCACGAGGAAACCGAATTGACAATATAAGGACTACATTAGATCTATGTCTTTTAAATAATGGTTCCCCAACACACTTATCGTCTTCTACAGGTCGTTGGACAGTCGTTGATTTGACCTTTTGCAGTCCAATTTTGGCAACGAAGTTCGAATGGTCGGCGATGTCTGATCTTTACGGCAGCGATCATACTCCGATTAATGTTTCACTTTGTACATTCCACCGTCCGAATCAACGCCCTCCGCGGTGGATTCTACAAAAGGCACAATGGGTGGATTTCACAGAGCAATTTGTATCACCTGACATTGAAGATTTTAACTCTATTAATGAAATAGTACAAACTTTAACTGAAAATATTTTAGACTTAGCACATAAAACTATTCCTCAAACCTCGACTCATCAATCTCGTCCCCCCCGTTCCTTGGTGGACTGAGGACTGTAAGAATGCCTTGCTTTTACGCAGACGAGCTCTAAGAAGGTTCAACAGACGACCAACGAGTGAAAATCTTGAGAGGTATAAAATTCTCCGAACTAGAGCTCGTAGAATATTTAGACAAAGTAGAAAAAATTCTTGGACCCAGTATATTAACACAATATCAAGAACAACACCAGTATCAACTGTTTGGAAGAAACTCTGTTCCGTTTCTGGTTCATCTCCATCAACTCCTTTGATGGGCATCAAACAACGGAACGGAATAATAAGTTTTGATCCTCGAGATATTGTTAATACATTGGGTTTATATTTTGCAGATTATTCTTCGTCTACTTCCTATAGAAATGGTTTTTGTCGTTTCAAAAATATTCAAGAAGCAATGCCATTCGTCGTTGGTACGTCTGTTTCTCCTTTGAACGCGCCCTTCTCAATAGAAGAGCTGGAATCTGCACTGTCATCCTCTTCAGATTCAGCACCAGGTCCTGATAACCTTGTATATTCCATGATTAAAAATCTTCCAACATCGGGTAGAATTTCCCTCCTGAAGATATACAATCGTATGTTTGAGGAACACTCTTTCCCCGATGTTTGGTTGGAAGCAACAGTGATTCCTATTCTTAAGCCAGGCAAAGATAAAACTGATCCAAACAGCTACCGCCCTATTTCTCTTACAAGTGTGCTATGCAAGCTAGTGGAGAAAATGGTAAATCGCCGTCTTGTTTGGTACTTAGAAAATAATAATTTACTCTCTAAGGACCAGTGTGGTTTTAGGCAAGGGCGATCTTTCATCGATCAGTTAGTTTTATTAGAATCTGCAATCCAAAATGCCTTTCTGTTACGTCAAACACTTGTTGCAATATTCTTTGACCTAGAGAAGGCATATGATATGGCTTGGAGAAGAGGAATACTAAATACATTAAAATCATGGGGTATACAAGGTAATATACACGGTTTTATTAAAAATTTTCTCTCTAACAGATATTTCAGAGTACGCCTTGGATCTACATTGTCAGATCGTTTTCGGTTAGAGAATGGCGTCCCGCAGGAAGTGTACTTAGTGTGACCTTGTTTGCCGTTGCTATCAATAGTATAACTACTAATGTGCGGTCTCCTGTTCGCTGCTCTCTATTTGTGGATGACTTTGCAATTTATGTTGGTGCTAGAAGTTTGGCCACAGCTGAAAGAACACTTCAGCTTACAGTAAATAGATTGCAGTCATGGACGAATTCTACTGGTTTTAAATTTTCTGCCGCTAAAACTCAATGCATTGCCTTCAGTCGCCGTCGACAGATCCGAACTCCTTCAATATATCTCGATGGTACAGAAATTCGGACCATTCCATCTGTTCGATTTTTGGGGTTAATATTCGACCAAAGACTATCATGGAACCCTCATTTGCGTGATTTAAAGTTACGATGTAACAAAATTCTCGATATGTTGAGGGTGCTTAGTGGTTCTCGATGGGGCGCTGATAGGAGATGTATGCTGATGTTTTACCGTGCGATGATTCGTTCGCGAATTGATTATGGCAGCATTGTATATTCGTCTGCACGACCATCCGTATTAAAAAAAATAGACCCAGTCCATCACTCTGCAATACGACTCGTCTCTGGAGCCTTCCGTTCTAGTCCCGTTGTAAGCATTCTAGCCGAGAATGGGGAACCTTCACTCTTTCGACGGAGACAGAAACTACAGTTAACTTATGTAAGTAATTTATCATCTAAACCTTGGCACCCTGCTTTTAATACAGTTTTCAAAAATCAATTGGTGCGACAGTATGAAACTCGACCGAATGCTACTGCTCCTCTTGGTATTAGAACTTCCCGTATTTTTGATGACTTACGTATTGAACTACCCCCAATGTTTGAAAGGTCCTTTTGTCTTGTCCCTCCATGGAAAATCAATATGCCAACATTTGATTTCTCCTTGTGTGCATACCAGAAAGACAACACTCCTAACATTGTGTATCAACGTGAGTTTTTTCGACTGACTAGTTCATATCCATTTGCTAAATTTATTTTCACAGATGGCTCTAAGATGAATAACAATGTTGGGTGTGCATTTTACTCACTGGACGAAACGTATAAGTATGGATTACCCTCAACTTGTAGTGTCTTTACAGCCGAACTCTTTGCATCTTAAAGGCTCTAAACACTATTGAATTCGATAGTTTGCATTACGTAGTTTGTTCCGATTCAAAAAGTGCACTCCAGGCAATCCAGGATATGTATTCGGTAAACCCTCTGGTTCAAGATGTTCTGTGTTCTGTCCATAGACTTGAACTACGAGGTGCAAGAGTATCATTTATCTGGATTCCTGGCCACTGTGAAATATTTGGAAACACTGTAGCGGATAATGCGGCAAAGGAAGCAACTTTTCTTCCGCCATGCACTCAACGTGTAATCGTGTCTGACTTCCTTTGTCACGTAAAACATTTAATTCATCTAAAGTGGGAAAACGAATGGGCAGCTACAAGCAGTAATAAATTGAGGGTAATCAAAAGTACAGTTCGTTCTTGGGGGTCGTCAATACGTGCAAGTCGCAGAGAAGAGGTGGTGATCACCCGCCTTCGCATTGGTCACTCCATGTTAACGCATGGATTTCTGATGGGACGCGGGGACCCACCTGAATGTGAATTCTGTAGGGAAGCCATCACAATTAAACATATACTGCTCGATTGTGATGGTTTTCAAAATGTACGTGTTATGTGTGGTCTGAGCAACTGTTTGCAGACGATGTTGGGAGATAGTGCCTCGGCCGTTGACCGAGTTCTAGACTTCCTTCATCGTCTGAATGTTTCAAATAAAATTTAATTTATTGTATTTGTAATTTCTTGTGTTATTTTATTTATTTATTTTATTTAAAAACTTTATTTCTGTTATGTTTTGCATTATTTTACGAATTGTTATTAAATTTTATTGATTATTTATAGTTATTTAGTTCTTAAGTGTAATATATCTATACCTGTTATCTAAATTTTTAATTTATTTTTACTGTTATAGTTTGTTGTTGTTGTTTTTGTTGTTGTTTTTTTCTTAAGTAAAATTTTGTTTAATTAATTTTTTTTATATACTTTAATCCTTCGTGACGGCGATGATAACCTGAACGGTTTTTCGCCGGGAAAAAAAAATCTATTGAAAGATAATCAGTCTCACGATATTTAAGATAATACAGTTCAGAGTATAAGTCGATCACGTAAAATCACTTGAGTACTCTCACGTTAAGTACTCAAAAGGTTAAGTACGGATAACTTACTATAATAAAAACTATAAGTACTATTATTACACTGTAATATTAACTTACGAATGTACTGCATTTCGAAAGTACTATAAAACTTATTATATAGGCCTACTATGATCTTACAAAAATGTAAAATTTATATAATACATAATTAGGGTTTCAAGAAAATCAAAAGTCTTACTACATCTGCCAAAATAATAATAATAAAAGATTCGGTGCTGTTAACAGAGTATAGCGTGTTATTTGTATCGATCGGAAAAGTACAGATCGATCATAGCCTTCTGTTATCCGTCAGCCCAATGGTCCTGAGAATGACGGTTAATCGAGACTCTACTGTACTTGCTTTATAACAAAGCACATTAAACTTTGTTACGTGATGTGATTATTTTTTTTTTTTGTACTTAACGTTCATACTTGATGAAAGTTGTACTAATGAAGATGAAGGATCGATGTTAAACGCAAGGTAAGAGTTTATGGTAGTAACCGCAGTCTCGAACTGCTGTTCTACAAGGTGAGTTAGTTCGGAAACGCAGCAGACTGACCGGTGTTTTAATACCTCGGTCAATCTCCCCCCACCCACTTATAATGACGCCACTGCTATATAATAATATTTGCAGTGAATTAATAATACAGGTTAGGTTAGATTACTTACCTATTTCACTAAGGATGCAGGGAGTTCGCCTCCTGGACATGTCGTTGATGAAGTAATCGTAATCGATGTTACCCGTAGGTGCCACGGGACAGTCATGTTGCATGTTCTTAGAAATAGTGAATGCAAGCGGCAAAAATTTCTATCAGTTTGGCCTTATCTATTCTGCAAAACAAAAGCAGAAGTGGTACATCCGAAACATGATTATATCCATTTTAACAGTCCTTCATATTAAAACAAAAAATAATAAATAAATAGATAAATAAATAAATAGAGACATAGGCAAACAAGACTTAAATAACAAACTTCATCAAAATCGGTCAATTGGTTTAGTCTCCAGCGACGAGTACGTTCCAAAAGGACAAACATCCAAGCAAAAACTACTTTTTTTTGTTTCATGGCAAATGAAATCGTGAAAATCGTGTAAAACAACAAAATCAAATTTTTGTGGTCATAAAACCTTCTTTATAAAAAGTAAACCTACTTCCTATAATTAGTAAGTAAACCTACATAATCTAGTAAGAAAGTAAACCTACTTCCTATGATTGGTAAGTAAACCTACATAATCTAGTAAGAAAGTAAACCTACTTCCTATGATTGGTAAGTAAACCTACATAATCTAGTAAGAAAGTAAACCTACTTCCTATAATTAGTAAATAAACCTACATAATCTAGTAAGAAATAAACCTACTTCCTATGATTGGTAAGTAAACCTACATAATCTAGTAAGAAAGTAAACCTACTTCCTATGATTGGTAAGTAAACCTACATAATCAAGTAAGAAAGTAAACCTACTTCCTATGATTGGTAAGTAAACCTACATAATCTAGTAAGAAAGTAAACCTACTTCCTATGATTGGTAAGTAAACCTACATAATCTAGTAAGAAAGTAAACCTACATAATCAAGTAAGAAAGTAAACCTACTTCCTATAATTAGTAAATAAACCTACATAATCAAGTAAGAAAGTAAACCTACTTCCTATGATTGGTAAGTAGACCTACATAATCTAGTAAGAAAGTAAACCTACTTCCTATGATTGGTAAGTAAACCTACATAATCAAGTAAGAAAATAAACCTACTTCCTATAATTGGTAAGAAAACCTACATAATCCAGTAAGAAAGTAAACCTACTTTCTATGATTAGTAAGTAAACCTACATAATCTAGTAAGAAAGTAAACCTACTTCCTATGATTGGTAAGTAAACCTACATAATCCAGTAAGAAAGTAAACCTACTTCCTATAATTAGTAAGTAAACATACATAATCTAGTAAGAAAGTAAACCTACTTCATTAATAAAAAAGCTACTCCCTACAGTAAAACAACACGATTCCTACTGTAAGAAAGTGAACCTGTATCCTTTAGTAAGAAAGTAAATACATCTTTCTGTAAAAAAGTAAACCTACACATTTCATTAAAAACTTAAACCTACTTCCTTCAATAGTAATAATAACAGTAAAAAAACTGTGTATATTAAAAATCACACTTACTTTCTATAGTAAGAAAAAAATAAATTCACTTCTAATAGTAAAAAAGTAAACTATGAATAAGTAAAAATGACTATAAAGAGTGGAAAGAAGTTGTTATCACTAAAAACGTGCTCAAAGTAAAAACTCATTCACAACAATTTTTTAAAACTATTTCCGCTTGATTACTTTTTAGCTGAATTAAACTTTTAAAGTTATATGTTCTACTTTATTACTTAAAAAAGTTTTAATGATCCTGCAAACGTGTTGTAGTGATCGGTGTCATTTCACGACATCGGGTCTGTATTGTATTACCTTGGCACACGATTTGACCTATTATTCAGAATTACGTAAATGATCTATCATAATGTGAATTACTTTTCTATGATAAAAATGTGAAATTATCCTTGACATTGTTATCGCAAACAATTTTGATAACCTGATTTTACGGTAGCAATCAACATTACACGTTCTACTTAACGTTTTAATCGTACAAATTGAATTGAAAATACGAAAATTATTTATTTTTTTGACAGGCAACGTTCAAAGCGATAATTTATCACATTTTAATGTTGATAATAATTGTGAAATAACATTTTCAAAAAGCGTAACATATAAAATATACTTAGAAATTCCCTGTCATCATCTCAGGGAGACCGCCACGTGTGTCGTCATTATCTATTATCAGATGTTTTATTACAGACACCTGACTTTCATTCGTTTTTACAAAAGAAAAATAATTTAATAAATGCAATTACGTAGTTACCTTAGTTGTTTTATACTGAACAATTACACATATACAATTTTTTTAAAAATTATGTACAGTTTTTTTAAAGAGTAGTATGTTTAAAAAAACACGGTTTTCGAGTCTTCTCGCTGTTGTTGAACTTTAAGAATTTACCAGGCCAAGAGCTCTGGAAAAACACAATTTTTTACAGCAATTGAACACAGTGCTGTTATGAACTGGAAACTGGTATTTTTACGTCTGCTATTTACGCGGATAACGTTTAACTTTACAGTTATTGACTTTCTTTACATGTTTTTGCATATGTTAATCTGTATATGTTAGTGATATTTCAGAAAGCTGTATTTTGAAAACTGAATTATTATGAAAAAGTTAAGGCCGCACTAGACCTTACTCAGTGGTGGAGGTCTTACTGGACATTACTGATGGGGCAGAAAACAGCAAACTTAAAAAAAAAAACTGGTTTTCTATAAACGACAAACAAACTGTTTTTTCAAACGGAAACAAGCAGTTGGATTTGTACTGGTTTATGATTTGTTAAACAAGGAACGGCTTTCTACACTACCACACTTAACGTTGCCGCAAGCGCTAAAACTGTTTTCCTGCTGTTTGCCTGCTAACTGCTTTTCTTCTACCTGCTTTTATGCTTTTTCCCTTTATTTCAAAGTTGCTTGTTGCTTGTAGTGAAGTAAGAACTGTTTGGTCAATGTCAACGTTTATCTCTATTTTGTTGCGAGTTGTAGTAACAATCTCTCACATTTTGTAGATACAGAGCCTAATTTTATTTAAACATATTTTTTATATTTATTATCAATCATCAATATTTTTTAATCAACTAAAAATATTCTTAATAGTTTGCATTTTGGTAAATATGCAAAGGACTATTTAATTTTTAAGTAAAAAAAAGAATGTTTCTATTATTCATCGCACTTTGTACATAATTATTACATTTTGATAATGTAATTTAATTATTACTACACTTTTAAGGATTATTTTTATCCTTTCTAAATGCTTTATACCCAAAAACAGTTAAGGACATGGTGGCAGTGGGAATGAAAAAGTAGTCTTAGAAAACTGAACTTATGTGCTTTATGTTATAGCTGCTAATACAACTTTGAGATTCAGTTTTCTAAACCTGTTTTTTTCCAACTGTTTTAAAAAGCAGCTTTTTTCCTCAACAAACAGTATGTGTCGTTTTGTAAAAATAGCAGAAACGCCCACCTCTACTGGACATATTGTGGCCGAGGTCAAGTTGGATCAAGTACACAGTCAAGTGGATAAACACGTGATGTTGACTGACAAGTGCTACAATTAGGCGTACAAATTAGTTTACCACAAACTATCGCTACTCATGGATCTGTTTATTTAGATCAGAGGTTTGTGTGTATGAAATGTTCTGTGACATGAGAACCCAATTTCCAAGAAATGGTAAACAAAACAGATTTGTAGACCTACTTTATTTCTGTAACAGTACAAGATGGTTTATAAACAACTTTGGCAGGCATGACTCATTAATTTGGTCGTCATCCATCCCTCTTCATTGTTGTCCACTCGCGAGTTTGTAGGCTTATCAATGACAGTTATCATGGGCGTACCCAGCGAAGGGCAGGGGGGCAGCTGCCTCCCTGGAAGCCGTTATTAAATTTTGTTGTTGTAATTTAATACAATTCTTGAAATGATTATTTTAATAATAATAAAAATACTTACACTATTGAAAATTGTGAAATTAGAATAATTTATCCTATTTTATTGTCGATCGAAATTATCGTACAATCGTACTCAATTATTTTCTACAGGAAAACAGAAAAATAATACTATAAACAAATAGAATAATTATTGTACATCTTGCAACGCTTTACACTGACCTAGAACCACCTGACTGGTAGAGGAATTTGTGTCAGCCAGTTAGTAGGATTCAAGAGATGGAGATATCTCTAGCGGGCTCTAGAAGAGTCTACAGGCGGCAGCCAATGAGAGAAAAGCGAACCTTCTAGAAGGGTCTCGGCCCTCCCCTTTGGTCTAGCGAGTTCCGCATAGTGATGGGCAAAAGCGCTATTTTTGTTTAGCAGCTAATTCTGTTAATGCTAATTAGAATTAGCAGTTAAAAATAACAGGTACAACTGCTAATTTTCTAGACTGCCAACAACGACCTTAGCAGGAAAACGCAGCTTAAATAGTATTGTCGCATTACTTTATTCTTTATTCCTTATCTTGGCAGCTGAGATAAGCAAATACAGTGAGGATAGAGTTGGCACGTTTTGTCCTACCCTTCCGGCAATATAGATATTAATTTGTCTATAGGATTTGTGAATAAATCTCTGACGATAATGAGAAATACAATGAACATGCTAAGTTCAAAGATGCAATTAATTGTGTTCGGTTTGTCTTTCACGCACTATCATGTAATATGAAATATATTTTGTAGCACCCTTTTCTAAACTTATGATACAATATAATTTAAATTAAAAAAAAAATAAATTGAATTAATTTTAATTTGATTAGGGTCATGTTCGATGTTTGTAATTAATTAAAATGCTATTTAAAAAATATTATTGTATTTTAATACATGTAGGCTATCTATGGAGGCCTATCTTTTTTTAGATTTCTCTTATTTATTCATGTTCCTAATAAATTAAAATGTTCTTTTTAGGTATTATTTTATTATAAACTATCATAATGGTTCTGACAATGTTTATTTTTGTTATAATCACATTATTTAAAATAATATTGTCATTTATTATATACTATATTATTGTAATTATAATTGTGTGAAAAATCGAAAAATAAGTGTTTGAAGGACAAATAATTACTTGTTAATCTATAATTCTTATGTTTAAATTATAATTTTAAGCTAAATATTTTTATAATGTTAAAAGTACAAGTTCGACTTGTGTTACATTTATTATTTATAAAAAAAACACCCTCATTTAAATTTACAGTTAACAAAGAAAAATATGATACTACTATGCAATCTGAATCTCAGGACAGTAGCCAACAACAATTAATGGAAAGAAACACTGACAATGTTTCCTGTTTAGCAGTTACATTAGCAGCTTCAACGTTAAACAGGTTCAGCAGTTAGCAGTAGAGGTTAGCAGTTGGCAGGTCGGTAACAGTCGAAACAGTGTGCTATGACTCTGCTATTAAACAGTTAGATTAGCAGCTTCAGCGTTTAACAGGTTCAACAGTTGGCAGTAGACGTTAGCAGTTAGCAGGTCCAAAACAGTGTGTTATGTCCCTGCTATTCAACAGTTAGATTAGCAGCTTCAACGTTTAACAGGTTCAACAGTTAGCAGTATACGTTAGCAGCTGCAGTTACGTTAGCAGTTAGTACCGTAGCAGGTCGGAAGCAGTGTGCTCTAACCCTGTTATTTAACAGTTTGTTTATTATCTGTTATTTTTAAGTGTGATTAGCAGTCTGCTAATGCTAAAACCATTTAGCAGTTAAAAAATAACAGATTGTTAAATAGCAACCCATCACTAGTTCCGCATCACTTTTATAAACTGAGCTGCCCGCCGCCCCCGCTAGTTGATCAGTATTTGTATTTCAGTTGAACTGTTGATGTTTACTAAGTGTTTTTTTTTAAACAACAAATATTATAGTTTATTAGTTTACCTTCTTATTTAAGTTTGGAGAACACTGAGGCTTCCTAAATGGATATAAGAAATTGGTTCCAAAAAGGTAAGTTGTGTAATTAAGTAATTCAAATTTTTCTTTCCACAAAAACCAAATTCGGACTATTATGAACATTTTAAAACAAAAAATAGCCAAATTTGTACAGGCGTTCTCATGTGATGCGCTTACCAACGAACAGCATTTCATTTATTATATAGATTGTTAGTTAAAAACGGTTTGTAACTTTTGTATACTATGTCAACTTCTATTACTTTCAGGCAGAAAGCCTCTCAACCGAAAAAGGATCAAGATGACAGTAGTAGAAGTGGAAGCAGTGATGGTGATGAAGATGGAACTAAACTGACCGAACCATCGGATTATGTGTCTATTATAGAACAACATCGTATTCTTCAATCGTTTTAGATGTCCCAACATCTAAAACGATTGAAGAATACGACGGCTACCATGAAAATGACATTGGTTGTTATGTTGGTCATGCCCTTAAGTTTCCATCAGAAAAAAGAAGGATTTGCTTACAAATCCCACCGTCAAATTACGATTTTGGTTCTGATGTCAGCCATTTGAAAAGAAAATTTAACCGCCGCTGTTTAGATCAATATACTCCTTGGTTGGTGTACTCAAGTCGTTTGAAAGGTACTCTATGTATGCACTGTGTTCTTTTTCCTCCTAGTATTGCAACAGTTAAAGGAGTTTTGGGATCATTCGTGGTAAAGTCATACATAAAGTTTAAAGATATACATGAAGATTGTAGAAAACACGTCGGCAGTCAATACCACAAAACTTCAACAGCTGCTGCAAAAGTGTTCCTTGAAAATGTTCCAGTTGATGTACAGTTGCAAAGTGGTCACCAGAACATGATTGAAGAAAATAAATAAATATTGGCATCAATTATTTCTTGTATCATATTTTGTGGAACTCATGATTTGCCACTTAGAGGAAAGGAAGGAGATGAGGGGGTTTTCTTTGACCTTTTAAATTTGAGAATTGACCGTGGTGATGTAAAGCTAAAGAATCACTTGGATACATGTTGAAAAAATTCAGTCTACACTTCACCAAAAATTCAAAATGAAATTATAAGATTATGCGGTGAAGTTGTCAAAGAAAGAATTATTGAAGATTGTAAACAAGCAAAAGCTTACGCTGTAATTGCCGATAAAACAGCAGATATCGCTGGAAAATAACAGCTTTCTATCGGATTGCGGTTTTAAGATGAGAATCCAGAAAAAACCAGAGAGGAATTTGTAGGCTATATTGAACTGAAATCTTGAGATGCCCCTACAATCGCTAGCACAATGCAGACTTAAAATTGATCAGAATCTCTCAGCAGAGAAAGGTTTTGGATTTGGATTTGACGGATATTCTACGATGGCTGGAAAACAAGGTGGTGTTCAGGCCATTTTGAAGAAAAAGTACAATAAATCTTTATTGTTCCATTGCTCAAGCCACAAACTAGATCTTGTGGTCAATCGATGGAAATAAGAAACTTAATTGCAAGAGTTAAGGATACAATATCCTTCTTTCGTGAGTCACCAGCCCGCAGGAATTCGGCTCCTAATCTATCAAGCCTCAGTGAGAAATACAAGAGTGTCTGTACAAGAGTGTCTACAAGATGGTCTGAGAAATACAAGAGTGTTAGAAAGTTTTCAGACGGCTTCCTTGAAATGGCCAATGCGCTAGAACATCTCTCGGTCGAAGGAAACTATGCTACAAGAAAATTTACCTATCAATTGCACTATGCAGTTACTAAACCAATTTTCACCGTATGTTTAGTCATGATTGCAAAGTACTCTGCGATTTTGGAACCAGTTGTGAACGTTCTACAAAGTAAAAATATGGATTTAATTATGGTGAGGAAACATATTGGTGAAATCCTTGATGTCATCAAGAAGGATCGACAAGAAATTTAACATGTTTCTGATGAATCATTAAAAAACTCACATGATATCGCGGAGAAAGTCGGCGTTGAGTAAACAGTTCCACGAATTGTTCAAAAGCAAATACACAGAAGTAATCCGACATCTGAGACTGCGATTGAATATTGGAGATGGTCGTTGATCATCCCTTATCTTGACTCTTTAACTTTATCATTGAATGTTAGATTATCACACGAAAATACACCTGCTTTTGCCTTATCCCATCTTCATCTTTCATAAATGCTAAAAATTACTTCAAAAGATTTTGGGAAAAATGCAAAATCTTTCATGGAGTTTTATGAGTTGATATCTCTGCAGAATTAGATTTGTGGTATAATCTGTGCAAAAAGAAGGATTTAGCAGGAGACAAAGGATATTGAAGTGGCTGCACTTTTGGAAGTGGGTAATATTTTTTCCCTGCAACAAGGCATGCATCCTCATTTTAAGTGCTTTCCCATCCACTACGGCTACTGTTGAACGATCTTTCAGTACCCTTCGAAGGGTAAAGACCTAACTGAGAAGTACAACGGGAGAGGAGAGATTGACTGGGTTGTGTTTGATGAGCGTCCATCGGAAATTATTTAAGTAAAATCAGGACTGGATTGAAACAAGAATTTTGAACAAGTTTTATACAAATCCAAGAAAAATGATACTTGTATAAGCATGTAACTAGAATAAATTTTTTTTCAAGCAAATAATTGTAATAAATTAGTTGATAAAGCACTGCTATAATTGTTTATAATTAACGCTAGCTCATATTCTGAAAATGAGAAGTACTGTATAAACCTGGCAATCGTTTCACAAGTCCAAGACTCAGTATCCACTGGTGCTGTGCCCAGACTGTACCTTCGTCTCATAACTTTTATAATTATGAATTTTCAATAATAAATTAAATGATAGAACGAAATTTTCTTCTGTTAAATATTTATACCGATTGTGTACACGTAAATATCATTTGATTGGTATTATTACAAGCGGAATGTGCAGTTTATAAAAAAGAAATTAATAACTCAACATAAAATCAAAATACAAATTGAAAAAAATGTCAGTTATATTCAGGACATTACAGGTAACAATCACTGCATAAGATTTTTTTATCTTCAAAACTCTCGACCTGGTAATTCTTAAATTTCAACGACGGAAAAAAGACTGCAAAAAACTGCCTTTTTAAACATATTACTCTAAAAAAATTTGTATAGGCCTATGTGTAAGAACTATTGTTTAGAATAAACAATTAAGGTAACCATGTAATACATTTATTACATTATATTCCATTTGCTTGACAAATCGAAGTCAAAGGTCTATAATAATAAACCCGACAAGGCGATTTTCTGTTTTTTTTTTGTGGTTACATTTTTCGTAAAAAGATTTTACGGGGAACAAAGAGCAAGAAAGTTTATTTACTTCCTTCCCCAAAACTGTACATAAAAAAAATCACTGATCTCGTTTCTTTAATAGGCTGCACAAATTATTTGTAGATTAAAACAAAAAATATACACACATATTCTAACTTACTTTTACGGAATTTATTTCCGCCCCACTAGGTTAGGTTGGTAAAAATCGTACAATATTATATAAAGACGTCTGAACACACAATGATCATATTTATTGTAATGACGAAAAACAAAAAGAGGTAAGCCTAGATTTAATAAGTCATTACCTTTATTTATGAAACGTAGCTTATCTATAAACGCCGCTAATGAGGAAATTACAACAGATTATGTTTTAAAAACTATTGTTTAAAGGAATATATATCGCAATGTATACGAAAACACTGCCTGTACACCGCTCGCTTCCGTTTCCGCCAATTTAACCGGCAACCGTAATGTTTACAAATAATATTACTGGACAAACTTTATGGGAAATCTGATGCTTTGTTTCTAAAACGATTTCATAATTGTGACAGGACGTATTAAAGAAAAAAGCCAGCAACTACAGACGTCATTGTGAAATTAGTGGTTGCCATCTTAAAACGGAAATGTATAGAAAACATAGGGTCTATAGCCTAAGACACATATCGATCGCGAAATAAATAAGGTGCCTTTGTATTAAATTTCAAAACAATCGGTTAGGCCTAATGCATTTGGGTAAAACTAAAAAATCAAATGTCGAAAAGTCGAATTGAATCAAAGAACTCCTTAGCTCGTATTTTAAAATGCTAATTAATGCCGTTTTTATAGAACGCTGATTACGACGGTGAAATCAGATTTTCAAAAATATTTGTGTCAAACAAGTTATACATTTTCCAACCTATTGTTTCAAGTTATTCAATTTATTATTACCGACATTTTGAAACCTACGAACGAATTTTGCTGGTTAAAGAACTTGTCCAAACTGTTAACAAAATCGATTTTTATGGAAATTTTGAATCAAATCAGACTAAAATTGCGAACAAGGTGCTAAAAACACACACACACTACACACACACACACACACACACACACACACACACACACACACACACACACACACACACACACACACACACACACACACACACACACACACACACACACACACACACACACACACACACACACACACACACACACACACACACACACACACACACACACACACACATCTACACACACACACACACACACCCACATTCACACACACACACACACACACACACACACACACACACACACACACACACACACACACCCCACACTCACACACACACACACCACACACACACACACACACACACACTAACACACACACACACACACACACATTCACACACACACACACACATTCACACACACACACACACACACACACACACACACACACACACACACACACACACACACACACACACACACACACACACACACACACACACACACACACACACACACACACACACACACACACACACACACCACACTAACAACACACACCCACACACACACCACACACTAACACCACACACACACACACACACCCACATTCACACACACACCCATACACACACACACACACACACTAACACCATACACACACACACACACACACACACACTCTCACACACACACACACACACACACACACACACACACACACACACACACACACACACACACACACCACATTCACACACACACACACCACACATTCACACACACACACACACACACACACACACACACACACACACACACACACACACACACACACACACACACACACACACACACACACACACACACACACACACACACACACACACACACACACACACACACACACACACACACACACACACATTCACACACACACACACACACACACACACACACACACACACACACACACACACACACACACACACACACACACACACACACACACACACACACACACACACACACACACACACACACACACACACACACACACACACACACACACACACACACACACACACACACATACCCACATTCACACACACACCCACATTCACACACACACACACATACACACACACACACACACACACACACACACACACACAATAGTGCCCAACGTCGCTGCTTCGCCAACACAAGCTGATGATTCTAATCAGTTTATTTACTTCCTTCCCCAAAACTGTACATAAAAAAAATCACTGATTTCGTTTCTTTAATACGCTACACAAATTTATTAAACAAAAATTAAAGACAAAAATTAAAAAAAAACAAAGATTAAAACAAAAATATACACAAATATGCTACTTACTTTTAAGGAATGATTTCCGCCCCACTGGTTAGGTTGGTAAAAATCGTACAATATAATATAAAGACGTCTGAACACACAATGATCATATTTATTGTAATGACGAAAAACAAAAGGGGTAAGCCTAGTAATGACCTTTATTTATAAAAATAACTTATCTACAAGCGCCGCGTACGAGATTGTTGTGTAAATAACTTATCTACACAAATTATTTGTAGATTAAAACAAAAATATACACAACCAACTTACTTTTACGGAATTAATTTCGGCCCCACTAGGTTAGGTTAGAACAAAAATAGTGCTGTATAATCTAAAGACGTCTGGTCACATTTATAATGACTAAGAACAAAACTAGAGATTAAAAATAACGTTGAGATTAGCCTAGAAAAGTAAAACGTCATGCTCTTTACTTATACAATGTAACTTATCTATAAGCACCAAGTAGGAAGGCATTACAATAGAATTTTTTTAAAAACTATTGCTTAATTAATAGTTTAAAGGATTATACCTCGCAGTGTGTACGAAAGTAGTTGCCTGACCTCTCCACGACAGCGCTCGCGAAACCTTTCCGCTAAATTAACGAGTAGCTTCTTTTTCCATAGTGTTCACGATTGTGATAGGGCGAGCAGTTCATCTAGTATTAGAGAAAATAGGCAGCAACTACAGACGTCATTATTTAATTATAGGCCGCCATCTTGAAACGGAAGTATGTAAAAAAATTAAGAAATACACCGTTCGCGAAATAAACAAGGTGCTTATTACATGCATTTGGATAAGCCAGAATCCTATAAGAGTTTTAAATCCTATAGGCAGATTTTCTGTTTTTGTGCTTATATTTTTTGTAAAAGATTTTATGGGGAACAAAGTGTGAGAATGTTTGTGGTATGTTTTTAAACAGTATAGATTTAAATCATTTGAATTTTATTCATAATCTTGTACGAAATTTCAAAACAATCAGTTAATGCAATTTAGTTAGCCATCAACTGCTTAATAAGCATACAAATTATATGTAGAACGGTCGATTTTAATCAAATACCTCTCTTAGCTTTCATTTTAAAATGCTAATTGAAGCATTTTAACACTGACAAAGGTTGTGAAATCATATTTTTTTAAATATTTATAACAAGTTATGAATTTTTTAACATTTGAAATGGCCAACATTTTGAAACTGTTGAACGAATTTTCTTAGTTTATGAACTTCGCCATGCTGTTACAAAAATCGCTTTTACGCCAATTTTGAATCGAATCGGACTAAAACTGCGAACATGAGCATGAGCGTGCTAAAGTACATACACGCGTGCGCGCGCACGCACGCAGAGATAACAGGCGTCTTCCAGTTGGCCTTACCTATGAATAACGAGGCTCCGTATAAGTGGCATTTATTTCCCTAGCTACTTGTGGGATTTTTATGGCTAAAAATATACTGTCAAAATCTATAAAAAAAAACAAGGAATTAGTGAAAGTAGACTTGGTCAATAGCATGGAGGTGGAGGAACTGGGGTTGTATCTAACTCCATAGTACTCGCAAGCAGTGACTTGAAGGACGCTAGGCGGACATACCCAACCTACAGTGAGAGATGGAGTTGTGTTCAACTCTCATATCAGTAAAATGTCAGCTAACATGTCAGCAGCTTAGATCCCAAACTGACAAGGAGGAAGTGGTAGCAAATGGACTTCCGATTCAACCTAGCAGGCCAAGGATCAATCTTGAGGTTGAGAAACATAACCCTTGTAGGACTCCCCCGCAGGGGCGTGCAGACAAGCTGCACCTATTGAGAGGATTTAGACGTCCCTCGCCGTACCCGGTAACACACACTTACACTTACAACACTACATTTACGACTTTAACATTTTACACTCACTCTTACATTTAGGGACCCGATAATAGCCTCAGTGTGCTTTTCGTCTTAAAATACCAAACAAAAGCTTCGTTTTCGATGTAATTTGAAACTTGGAAATGCAAATTTTACAGCTGATTATGACGGTGAAATTAGAATTTCGAAAAAGGGTAAGATTAAGAAAAATACTTCTGGAAATTCAATTCTATCACGTCAGCGAGACAGTTGTGCGCAAAGATTACTTATATTCCATATTTGCAAATGGTAGCAAATGTTCGTTAAAGAAAAATAACTAAGAGGTACGTCAGCGTCAAAATGTTATTTCAGTGTAAGGTTTGTGAAGTAGAAACCAACTGAAGTGGACACGGTAGAGTTTTGGAATTGAACAAAATTGCAAGAAACGTAAAACAATAATATTATAAATCGTAATGAACTAACGGTGCAAATTCAGGTAAGGCTGCATGAAGAGTTGTCGTGCGAAGATTAAGAAATACAAACTTTTATATCAGGGAATTTTGTTTTTCAATATTTGTCACCCTGTTCAGATGTTTTTGATTTGACTAGTAATCTCTGATTTCGAGATTCCATATTACAGGAGGCCGCCTCGGTGGCCTAGTTGATAGCGTACTAGGCTTTCACCCCGAGGACCCGGGTTCGATTCCCTGCCAGGGCTTGGCATTTTCATACGCTATAAATCATACCATCGTCTGCATTAGCCCAAGTGTGCACAATAGTCGGACGTTAAACACAAAAAAATCCATCTTACAGGCACTCAGTCGTCAGTAACCGGTACGAGATAACCGGAAGACTTTGTGGTGGATTATAATCATGCGTTATTGTGCGAATGCGTCAGAGTACTTCCGGAAAAATGATTGCAAATTTTCAAACAAACTTTGCTCAAAACCTATCTTGTATTTGTAAATAATATGGAACATCAAAACATTACCTAATAATAGCCTCATCGTGCTTTTCGCCTTAAAATAACAAAAAAAAACCTTGTAGAACTGACAGGAACAAAAAGGCTGTCAGTCAAGAATGTTATACCACTGAGTAACAGGCATAGACACGGCAGGACAAATAAAGTAACGGCAAATGCCAGCAATAAGCAAAGTATGTTTAGTGTCCTAAACCTTCAGGACCTCCAGCAGGATTAGCCATCAGTAGACTGATAAACTAATCGAATTTGCCAGTCTAATGATCTAGAATCCAGGCATTAGTTGTACAATAGATCTTTTTATCACAGTGCCAATGGTCATAACCTCTAAAGAATCAATCAACTTAACATGTTTTCCAAACGCCACACCAGTAATTACTTTTTTTTACACTCGATTAAACATGAAATGTCTGTCCTTCAGTATAGTACTGGTAAATAACTAAAAAAAAAATTGATTTTTATTGTCACAATTTCAGAAATGCCAGTTTTTAAGGCGTTATATCACAGATTGTTGTGCGATTTAAATAAAAAAATAAATTGAATTGAAAATATTATAACATTTTATTTTAATAATGAACAATAAGAAATAACAACAGCATGTAAGTTTTTTAGAAGAAGGAAGTTGGGAAAGGTTAAAGTTAAAAAAAAGTTGTACTTAATATTTTGTGTTAATTTTGGCAACTAGTTTGCTTACATGGACGATTTGGATCTGTTTGTAGTTTTTATAAAATGAAGTTCATAACAAAACTCTTATCTCTGTCCAGTAAGTACAGTAATAAACTACTACTAATATTTTAGATCTTATTGTCAATCTTTTATTCTGAATTAGAGGTAAAATCGTGAGGAATTGTGTACTTACTAGTCTGCAATGTTTATATATTTTTATGTTACTTTAGAACTAAATCCAAGACTTTTTGGTTATAAGAAACCGAACACAACAAATCTAATTATATTGTATCATCAAAGTTAACAATTCTCCAGTCTTGGTTCTTTGACAAAAGTGATTTTAATTGGCAGAAACTGGGCTTAGTAGAAAACCTTACATTTAAAAATACTTCTATCTTCTTAAACTACAAGTTAACTAAGGTATAAATAACATATACAAAAATATTATGTTAAAGTAACAAAATAAGATTTTATAAAAATTACTGAAACATTTTTATTGAAAAAAAGTGGTCTAGTAATTTTGAGTGAAATATTATTTCAATAGTTTTGCTTTACTGAGTCAAATATTTATTTGATTTCCTGTATCATAGAGAGTTTGTGTTTGTGATCTGCTTGAGGCAGTAAAACAAAAATTAATATTCTTATTGTGTAATCTTCATAATAACATAATCTTCTTTTCCACAAGTGATGTTTTGTCCACTACAATTGTTTTTTGAATCGTTGTTACTTCTTGTAAGACAATAGAACTCAACAGAAAAACATACTAACGAACAACTTGATGTGCAAGTTTCAGGCTGTTTTAATGTTTAGTGATGTGTGAATTTGAATTAAAGAACTAGAGGATTTTAAAGGAAAATAATAGTCAGTGTTTAACATTTGTTATTTAGCATAAACTTAAAGTAATTACAAATATTTAAAATTAAACATAAAAAAGTTAAACCTTCCACAGTATGAAGTTATGTAAATTGTGGATAATCTTGTACCTCTTGTCGTATCATCTCTGCCAGCATTCTGCAACCCTGTTAACAGAAACAAGAAATTTAAAAAAATGTTTAACAATGATACATGGACTATCCAGAAACAAAGAGATGTCTAGCCTGGTACTGCGAAGGTTGTTCTGTTAGCCCTTCATGCAAGAGAGGCACCCAAAATGAGCGCTGCAATAGAAAATCCAGCCACATAAGGAAGTGTTGCTGTGATAAGATTTTGTGACAAAAAACCATACGGCAGTTCATTCATTAAGAGATTTGTGCTGTCTATGGAGAAAACATCGTGAGTTACATTCAAAACAATGAAGAGGCCTTCTAACCTCCAGAGCCGTGATTACGAATGATAACTCTTGCCCTCACACTGCCTGGCTGACCCAGGTACTGTGGAGTCAGTTCAAGTGAGACGTTTTTTGACCATCAACCCTACAGCCTTGGCCTGGCTTCCAGTGATTTACATTTGTTTATACACATAAACAATATTTTGGGTGCCAGCACTTTGAAACAGACGAAGAACTTCATGATTCCATCACAGGTTGGTTACGATCTCAAATGAAAAGAGAATCTGCAAGCTTCTAACACCATGTAATAAGTGCTTAAATTTAAATGGTGAATATATAGAAAAGTAGATGAAAAATGTAGTTTTAAGATGTATATAATACAATTTTTGTATTAATATGTATTTTGTTTTTATAACAAAATGAAATTTATTTTCTGGATAACCCTTTTATACTTTTTGTACCTCATGAATGAGAAATGTATTATCATGAAATAAAATGGGTGAGTACAAGATGTATTAGGGGAACATTTGCACGAATTGATTCACCCGTGCTACCATAGAGATCACTTCAGTAGTTAATTTTCCAAAATAAATTTGTTAATAAGTACGTTAAAAACAAAAAATTTTATACTCCACTAACTTACCTCTTCCATTTGCCACGGTTCTGCAAGTGAATAAGAAAGTCGCACATAGTTACAGGGTGCTTTCGGATCTGTCGCTGAGAACGGATGTCCTGGTAAAATGACTAAGGACTTGTTCAGGCATGTCTGTGTGGCTAAGTGGAATGTATCTTTTAAGCAGTTTATCTGAACCCACAGGAACATGCCCCCAGTAGGTTCTTCCCACTGTGCTAAATCTGAAAAAAATTAGGTTATTTCTCTCTCTCTCTCTCTCTCTCTCGTTCTCTTTCTGTGTGTGTGTGTGTGTGTGTGTGCGCGTGCACACACACACACACACACACATGCATACATGCATGCATGCATGCATGCATGCATACATGCATACATACATACATATATACATACATACATACATATCATACATACATACATACATACATACATACATACATACATACATACATACATACATACATACATACATACATACATACATACATACATACATACATACATACATACACACACACACACACACACACATACACACACACACATACACACACACACACACACATACACACATACATACATACATACATACATACATACACACACACATACATACATACATACACACATACACACACACATACACACACACACACACACACACACACACACACACACACACACACACACACACACACACACACACACACACACACACACACACACACACACACACACACACACACACACACACACATACACACACACACACACACACACACACACACACACACACACACACACACACACACACACACATACACACACACACACACACACACACACACACACACACACACACACACACACACACACACACACACACACACACACACACACACACACACACACTTGTATGAGTTCTATCACACAATCATGCTTGCAATATTGGTCTGATCTGATTTAATAGAGACAAAGAAACAAATTTTATTAATAAATAAACATGGACAAGTTTATTAACCAGCAAAATTCTGTCAATAGTTTTAAAATGTCAGCCATTTCAAATCTTTAAAAATTCAAATCTTTTTGGGCTTTTTGTCCTCAAAAATACAATTTCATTATTGTAATCAGCATTAAAATTTGCGTACATTATCTTTTTGAATTTTTAAAATCCAACGAAGTTAGAAAATTAAATTTAACAGCAGTCGTGGTTCATTTTATATTTCCAATGCAATTTAAAAGCTTAAACATATAATAAATGTAGATTTTAATGGTTATAGTAAAACCGAATTAAAAAAATGTTAAGATAAAGAAAAATTTCTTTTGGAAATTTGCTTGAATCACGCTAGCGAGACAGTTGCGTGCGAATATTTTTTGATACATTTAAACTAACTGTTATAATTAAATAATGATAAAACTCGCCAAAATATTACAAAAGCACAAATTTGTGAAAAATTGAATAATAAACTTTTACATCAATCAAAAAGATATTGGGTTATTTTTGCAAGTATCTTTTTCAATAAAAAATTAAAAAATTTCAAAAGAAAGGAACACTTTATAACATTATAACACAGTGTACTTTGAAATCATGCATATGGAAAGTTCTGTGTCATATTACAAATTATAGATCCTCTTAGTTCAGAGAACAAATCTGTTTGACCATCACGTGGTACAACAAAAGAAGATCGTACATCTTGAAATTAAATTATTACCTTATATAACATTTAACATTATACACCATGGTTTAAGATAACAAAGTTATGGTATAGTAAAATATAAACTGTACTATTGGCGTCAATAAAGATGTCAACATTTACTTTAATGTTTTGTTGTAAAATATGTGTATGTTCTTGTATTGAAATGTTTGTTTATATGAGAACTAGCATTAACAGTCGCGGCTTCACCTACCAAACTTAAACTGTTTCAGTAATGTAATAATTTATGAACATAAAAAAATATATTAATAAAAGCATGATCATCTAAACTCGTGATTATTTTATAGTGAATATGAAAAATGTTATAACCTGAATGTGTTGTTTTATTGTCTTCAAACCTGTTCTATTCGAATTTAAGAAAATCTGACAAATTTTTTTCCAATACAAAAATTTATACCTCTTTTATATTTTTATCCTTTTAGGGGATGTTTTCGGGGGGAATGCTGAATTACATGTATCATAATTTGTGTTTTAGAATATTTTGTTTACTTTTAATAAAAGCCGATAACAATATTTTTCTCCATTATACCTCTTTTTTACATTTTTAAACTTTTAGGGAATGAATTCGAAAAATTGTTGAAATATGTGTTTTTCTTTATTTGTGTTTCATAGCATATTTCTAGAATATTACGATCCAAAACAAATACTTTTTCAATGCAAAATTGTATATCCCTTTTTTACATTTTCTATCTCCTTTCAATCTCTTTAGGGGATGAGTTTTGGGAAATGGTAAAAAACATATTTCATCACTTATATTTAAGAGTGACTATGTTACGTTTTAAGAAGGTCAGACGAAAAACAAATTTTTTTCAATAAAAATTGTTGTACCTCATTTTTACCTCTTTTAGT
Source organism: Callitettix versicolor (assembly GCA_022606455.1). Taxonomy (NCBI): domain Eukaryota; kingdom Metazoa; phylum Arthropoda; class Insecta; order Hemiptera; family Cercopidae; genus Callitettix; species Callitettix versicolor. Next base: position 25,135,486 of record CM040185.1, on the reverse strand, counting down.
GGTTGAGTACTGGAAAAACGTTTTTCAGTGCATCCCTACATGTGGTGGTAACCCTTAAAATTTCAAATCTTTAGCTATTATAGTCTCGGCTATACGTTGATTATTAATTAAATTTGGATTGGGTAAGTAGTTTAATGGCGTTAAAATCAAATTTTTGCAAAATCCTCTCTTAGTGCATCTCGAAATTGTTGTAAGAAGGTACCTTGAAAATTTCAAGTCTCTAGCTATAATAGTATTGGCTGTACGTTGATTATTAAAGTTGGACTGGGTAAGTAGTTAAATGGCGTTGAAATAAAATTTTTGCAAAATACTTTCTTAGTACTGAACATATCGACATTGTTGAAAGAAGGTACCCTGAAAATTCAAGTCTCTAACTATAATGGTATCGGCTGTACACTGATTATTAAATTTGGACTGGGTAAGTAGTTTAATGGCGTTAAAATAAAATTTTTGCAAAATACTTTCTTAGTACTGAACATATCGACATTGTTGAAAGAAGGTACCCTGAAAATTCAAGTCTCTAACTATAATGGTATCGGCTGTACACTGATTATTAAATTTGGACTGGGTAAGTAGTTAAATGGCGTTGAAATAAAATTTTTGCAAAATACTTTCTTAGTACTGAACATATCGACATTGTTGAAAGAAGGTGGTATCGGCTGTACACTGATTAAAGTTAAATGTTGAAATAAAATTTTGCAAAATACTTTCTTAGTACCCTGAAAATTGAAAATTCAAGTCTCTAACTATAATGGTATTGTACACTGATTATTAAATTTGGACTGGCTTTACGTTGATTATTAAAGTTGGACTGGGTAAGTAGTTAAATGGCGTTGAAATAAAATTTTTGCAAAATACTTTCTTAGTACTGAACATATCGACATTGTTGAAAGAAGGTACCCTGAAAATTCAAGTCTCTAACTATAATGGTATCGGCTGTACACTGATTATTAAATTTGGACTGGGTAAGTAGTTTAATGGCATTAAAATCAAATTTTTGCAAAATACTTTCTTAGTGCACCTTGACATTGTAAGAAGATACCTTGAAAATTTCAAGTATATAGCTATAATAGTATTGACTGTTCGTTGTTTATTAAATTTGGACTGGGCAAGTAGTTTAATGGCGTCAAATTCAATTTTTTGCAATATCCTTTCTTAGTGTACCTTGACATTGTTGTAAGAAGGTACCGTGAAAATTTCAAGTCTCTAGCTATAATAGTATTGGCTGATATTAAATTTGACCTGGGTAAGTAGTTTAATGGCGTTAAAATCAATTTTTTGCAAAATCCTAACTTAGTTCGCGCCTATATGGTAACATAAATGTACTCTGAAAATTTCAATATACGCTAGCTAAAATATTTTTGGCTCTGCATTGATTATGAATCAGTCAGGCAGTCAGTCAAGACTTCTTCTTTTATATATCTTAATCTTATCTTAATCTTAATCTTAATCTTATCTTATTCATATTATATTTCTGAAATTTTGTGTGTTTGTTTGTTTGTTATTCAATCACGCTTTAACCACTGGACCAATTAAGATGAAATTTGGTACAAATATGGTTTAAGTATCTAAGATACAAATAGGCCTATTCCCGTTTTGAAAAACGTCATTATACTACTCACCCAGCCAAAATAATTATTAGTATTTAGTTTTGTGACATGTGTTAACTGTAGTTAGGTTTAATTACTGTTAACTGAACATGAGATTTAGGCACCTGAGATGGACATAGATCTAATCCCATTTTACAAATCTTAATCTATGTTTTATTTATTGCAAAATTATTGTTTTTAATGTTACATTTTCATCTAATAATCACAATCTGGTATTTTTCATTAAAGACTTTTCAATATTTTTGAAGCAGAGTGCAGAATATATAACATATAAGCTACAATTTTATTAGGATACTTTAATTGTAAGGTAGTATATGTATTTGTGTAATTACATTATATGAAAAAATGGTAAATATGCAGTGCAGCATCTATTGGATTTTTCGATATTTTTGTTACTAAAATGCTTTATTATGTGCCCAAAAGCAAGAATCCAAAATATGAAAGCACGAGAAGTACGATAAAAATCGAAAATAAAAGTGACCAACATAACCTCAAAATTGCTAGCGGCGAAAATCGGTTACGTGTTGTAGATCGGTAAAACAATAAAAATACGTCTAACACGGGTTTGGGTGATAGGAAACCCATTTTTTAAAAGAATAGTGCATAACCTAACTGACACGGTTGTTAGGCCTAACACGGTGATGCGTGATAAATCTTTATATTTTTTAAAGAATACTCCATAAGCTAACTAACATGGTTGTTAGGCCTAACACGGTAATGCATTAAAAGAACCTTTATTTATTTTTTTAAAAAGAGTACTCCATAACCTAACTGACACGGTTGTTGGGATAAACGGTGATGCAGGAAAAAAACCTTAATTTTCTTTAAAGAGTACTCCATAACTTAACTAACACGGTTGTTAGTCCTAACACGGTGATGCATGAAAAAAACCTTTATATTTTTTAAAGAGTACTACATATCCTGACACGGTTGTTGTTCCTATCACGGTGATGCGTGAAAAACCTTTATATTTTTTTTAAAGAATACCCCGTATCCTAACTGACACTGTTGTTAGGCCTAACACTGTGATGCGTAAAAAAACCTTTATATTTTTTTAAAGAATACCACATATAATGACTGACAAGGTTGTTAGGCCTAACGCGGTGATGCGTGAAAAAACCTTTAAATTTTTTAAAAGAATACTGTGTATCCTAACTGACACGGTTGTTAGGCCTAACACGGTGATGCGTAAAAAAACTTTTATATTTTTTTAAAAGAATACTACATATCCTAACTGACATGGTTGTTGGGCCTATCATGGTGATGTGTGACAAAAACCTTAATTTTTTTAAAGAGTACTCTAAACCTTAACTGACACGGTTGTTAGGCCTAACATAGTGATGCGTGAAAAATCTTTATATTTTTTTACACAATACTCCATAAGCTAACTAACATGGTTGTTAGGTCTAACACGGTGATGTATTAAAAAAAAACCTTTATTTATTTTTTAAAAAAGAGTACTCCATAACCTAACTGTCACGGTTGTTGGGATAAACGGTGATGCAGGAAAAAAACCTTAATTTTTTTTAAAGAGTACTCCATAACTTAACTAACACGGTTGTTGGTCCTAACACGGTGATTCATGATTTTTAATGTATATTATGATTGCGGGCAAAGCCGTGACGGGTAACAGCTAATCATATATTTCTGAAAGTTTGTTTTTGTTTATTTGTTTATTATTCAATCACACTTTAACTACTGGACCAAATGAGATTAAATTTGGTATGAACACGCTTTAGGTATCTGAGATAAATACAATACTATTCCAGTTTAATTGTATAATAATGACTTTTTAATAATACTGTATTTTATTAAAATATGACATGACCCTGTTTTAGCGTATCGAGTAGCAAAAATTTATATGTCTTGGCCGAAAACCATAAATCGTATAATATTGTATATAGCAATATATTAAAATGAAATGAGCTATTCTGATTTTGAAAATCGACTATAAATTTTATTGCCTACATTATAATTGCAGGCAAAGCCGCAACGGGTAACAGCTAGTTAAGATATATATATGCATGTTATTCATTGTTTTTTAAAATTTGCTTCAACAAATCAATGTTCTGTGTGCAGTGATTATTATTAATTCAACTTACCACCTAAATGGCGGTTACATGCATCCAACAAACAGTCCCGCTTTGCTTTATAAAATGCCCGCACTTTTGTGATATGCTCTGTAAATCCACTCTCACCCCATTGGTCTAGCAGTTTGTCGACAACAACCTTCAATTACAAGGAAACAAATTGTTGAACAATAAAATTGTATTTACTGCATTGTGATGTTCTTTGAAAGTTATTCCTTTATTGTATTTTTTATAGATGATATTTACTAATAACAAATATACTATACAAATATTGTTTCAAATATACTATACAAATATACAAATTGATATTTAAATAACAATATACTAAGATGTTTCTAAATGAATATTGAGGTTTAATGGCATTTTAACCTTAGTTTGTATTGATAAATGATATGGGAAATGAAAGAGCAATACAAACAGATTTTGCCATGCACATAGTTATAAACTGTTTCATTTACCTTCCAGCCGCCTCGGTGGCCTAGTGGATAGCGTACTAGGCTTTCACCCCGAGGACCCGGGTTCGATTCCCGGCGAGGGCTTGGCATTTTCATACGCTATAAATCATCCCAACGTCTGCATTAGCCCAAGTGTGCACAACAGTCGGACGTTAAAAAAAAAAAAATTCATTTACCTTCCGGTTGAAAGCACTAGAGCAAAGGTGGTGACCTCCTCAGAAACATAAAGCTTCTTTGTTCTGTGTTTTGCAATTTGCAAAACGTGAATTTGTGATTACCATTCAACTTATGTTCTGTAACAAATTCAATGGGCAATAAAATTCGAGATGGTACGAATCAAGTTTGCCTGAAGAGACTGTTAAACTTGTATGAAAGTTTGTTGTATGTAGCCGAAAGAAATCCGTTAGGAAGAACAGCCACAAATTGGCAATCCCAGTGATGTTGGCTGGATAGTTTTAAGAAGACCTGCATCCATATCTTTCAAAGCTGTTACAAGTTCTTTCAGATTATGAATTGTGTTCCAGTTTCGTAAATGAAATTATGCAACATAAAGATAAAGACTCACTTTATCATTTCGTATGCAATTATAAATCAACATTTATGTAAATGGAAAAGAAACACTCATACTGTAATTTTTGGTTTTTGAAATATGGGACTCTAAATATGTGACAAAAGCCGCCTCGGTGGCCTAGTTGATAGCGTACTGGACTTTCACCCCGAGGATCCGGGTTCGGTTCCCAGCCAGGGCTTGGCATTTTCATACGCTATAAATCATCCCATCGTCTGCATTAGCCCAAGGGTGCACAATAGTCGGACGTTAAACAAAAAAGTGACAAAAGTATTAACATTCATCATTTATAGCAAAAACTGTTATAGCAAGAACTGAGTAATTCTTTCATTTCATGTACCATTTATTGGTATAAATATTACACAGCTTTAAAACCTGAATATTCATTTATTTTGAAACACCCTCTATTATTATTGTTATTATTACTGTTGTTTTTATTGTTGTTGTTATTATTATTGATATTATTATTATTATTATTATTATTATTATTAACACTTTCCAATTTGAGAAAAATCTTATGAATCAATTTTGAGAAGTTATAATTTTTAAAAATATATTTAACAGGATTCCTAGTATAAATATCAAGTAGGTAGAAATATGATTTATTTGAGTAGATATAAAATAAATTTGAGGAAAAATTGATTAAAATCATGAAACCCTATTTGGTGACAATTTGATTCAACAGTCTTTTGATCGAAAAAGGGGTCTTGGCTTAAAAAAACTTTTTTTATTATAAAAAAGTTGTTAAATATAAAAAACCTGAACCTACATACTCATTTCATCAAAATAGGTTAGTTAATAATATACAAGTTTCAAATTGTCACTTACTTGAGACAAAGCTGACGTATGATTAGTAGATACTTGTAAATATAACTCTATCTTACGAAGTAAAGGCAATGGACCCGTTACAAAGCCTATTCTCAGACCAGAGCTCAGGATTTTGGAGAAGGAATCTATCCTCAGTACACGACCTTCAGCGTCTATTGATAAAAAGCTCATTGGGTCTTTCTAAAAGTCAAAAAAATCATGAAAGGAAGATGTGAAATAAACAAAAATTCTACAGCCTTTCAAAGAACAACTTTTACATTTAAAAACAAATATCAATTTTAAAATAAGTAAAAATAATAAGCTATATTTTCTTAACCCTTTAATTTCGTGATTGACAATTACTGAAATTGAAATTTATTTCATGCCCAATATTATTTTATTTCTGACAGAAAATGTTATTGCCATATTATAATCTAAACTCGAATTACAATTTTTTTTCTGTTTATGAAATCATAAAGATTACATTCAAAATAATATTTGGATTGTGTTACAAATTATTTAAATATTATTAATTAAAAAGAAATAAATACATTTGTAATCTACTCTATAAAATATAAAAACTATCTGTTTAATATAAAATGTAAAAATTGTTAAGCTGGGTGATGTGGGAGTGGAGGTAAAGTAACATAACAGCTGATTTCACAGCCCATCTGTTTCTTACAATAATAGAATAGCTGAAGGCTGAAGAGGGCCAGATTTAAATAAATTTGTGTAACTTACTTCCAAGAAATGTAGAAAATAGTAAGGATCATCTTCAAGTATTAAGAAGTTGTATTCACACGCCAGTTTGTAGATAATTTTCTTCCTTTCATTTGTCAGGCTAACTCCTGATGGGTTAAATGCTGTCGGGTTTATATACATCAACTGAAAAGTTGATATACATAAACCGCATTACACATTAATAAAATTATTTAACTTTAGCATAAAGTGAATTTACATGTTACTCTATATTTGTAGAATGGATTACTAATACACTTAGAACTATAGTAGATTTTACTGTCCCTCTTCCTTTAATTTTCCTGATATGCTTTATTACGGTATCTTTTCCAGGACCTTTTTAGGACCTTTTAAAGGAGTCAGGATTTGGAAAAAATTTAAGGTAGTTAACTCTCTTATTTCTAATTTGTAACTTTCTAGGATATCAGATCTTCTTGTAGCTAGCAAAACAGGACTATATTCTGAAGAAAAAAGAAAGAATTTCCTTTAAGAAGAAGTACGGTTTTCTCACATCTACTTGGAAGAAGAGTTAGATTAGAGACTTTGTTTTATGTCACATATCACAGCAGTGAATAAAGTCATCAAAGCAGGATCTTGCCTTGCTTGACTGATATTATTCAATCTTATGTCAATCTGATGTTACTGATCTTGCCCAATGTCAGTGAACTGGGAGAAGACAAATGATTTTTTATTGCTCATAACATAGCTTAGATTAGATTCAAACTGGAGGAAGGGGTAATACAACCCCAGGTACTGCGGTTAACAGACCTAGTGAGCAACTAAACTTCTTGAGTACTAGTTTAGCAGATTGATGCCCTTAGTAAGTTCCAACAATCCACTGACTAGCTCATTCTGCTGAAGATCCCTAGGGTCCTTGAAACCAAAAACCCTAGCCTCCTACTAGCAAGAGCCTCACAATCAAGGATTATGTGACCTGCAGTTTCCTCCTCTTTCCTGCACTATCTACACATTGTTTTTCCATGGTACATACCTATCCTGTTCATGTGCTCCCTCAGACCACAGTGCCCAGTACTTATTACTATAAGCTCCATGATTTTCTGAATTGTGCTCTGCCCAAGACGTCTGCTGTCCCTTTAGGCACTCCATATGGAACCGTGCTTAAGAGGCGCTTACTATGGGAATGCCTATGAAAATTATCCCATCTTGCCTGGTGTTGCTTATTAATTCATCTATTAATAGCAGACCTAGCCAATGGCAGACAGATCCCTAAAGCCGGCTCAAGTCCGATGAACTGAGATACAGATCCCAGTCTCGCCAGTCGGTCTGCCTCCTCATTACCCTCAACTCCCTTATGCCCCGGAACCCAGTAACCCGGAACCCTCTCTTACCTGGTTATCCAGAGACAGAGAGTTGATGTCCTCCCGATACTCCCAAACCAACTTGGACTGAATTGTAGGACCCACAGTTGCTTTTATTGCTGTCTGACTATCGGTACGAATACGAATACGAGACTTCTTGAATGCGTTTCAAGTTCTCTCCTTCACATGGCCTTCACTTCAGCCTGGATTACTGTTGTATGCTGTCCCAGTGTAATAACTTTCTTTAACCCCGTTCTCAAGCCGCCCCCCAGCACTAATGCCTGTCCTTGTCTTGGAGCCATCTGCATACCATACTATGTCTCCAGATTTTTCCAAAACACGATCTCCACCCTCATATGTCAACTTGACATCAAAGGGTCAAGAGACGATATGTTGTTTGACCACTGATCGGACTCGAATCATTAGAATTGTATCTCTGATATTTCCTGTGATTCCAGGATTGTATTAAGTCTGACAAAGTCCAGGATAAGTGATATAGTCTGATCTTCTTGTAGCTAGCAGAACAGGACTATGTTCTGAAGAAAAAAGAAAGAATTTTCTTTAAGAAGAAGCATGTTTTCTTACATCTACTTGGAAGTAGAATTAGATTAGAGACTTTGTTTTATGCCACATATCACAGCAGTAAATAAAGTCATTAAAACAGAATCTTGCCTTGCTTGACTAATGCCCAATGTTAGTGAACTGGGAGAAGACAAATGATTTTTGTCATGATATAGTCTATATATTGTGGATTTTGTAATTCTAAGTTTTCCTTGAATAATACATGCATTTTTTGTAAATTTTTTTGAAAATTTAATATATATGATTACTTGAGAATTATCATCAATACTTAAAAATAGATTATGGAACTTTTAAAGAATTTTCGAGTTTTCAAATGCTATCAGTAATCTGTACATAATTTCACACGAAAGCAAACATGATAAACTGTTTTTTAAAAAGTTGTTTTTTGTGATAAACTAAATTTTCTTACTTTTTACTTCTATGCCTGAGTAAATAAGCAGTACAAGAAAACTTAAAGCACATGGTTCAATAGTGCTTAACTTAAAAACAACAAGCCTACAGTCTAAAACCAAATTACTTACCTTTGGAAGAGGAATGCCTTTTCCTTTATATTTTTCCAGTTCTTCTTGAAGTCTGTCCGGCCTCAGGCCATATTTGTCTTGTTCTATCGCAATAATATTTGGCAACAGTGGTGCCATCTATAAAAAACTACTGAATTAACTGTAACTAATTATCATTACTTTATGAGGACGATTATCTAATGAATTAATGCAGATATTACATTGCAATTTACAATTAGATTTTCATCTTAATCATCTGTACCATGTACAGATAATATATTGTCATAGAAAGCAATTGTCACAGAAACAATCGTTCCTTGCTTCCTGTGAGAATTCATTTGTTTTGATAAACATAACCCCAGTAGCACACATTGTTGGGATTTTGTCGGCAAAGTTGGGTAATGGTTAGTTAATAGGCCAACGAATTACCTTCACTGGGCCAACTAGCTGTTCGTTTGCTAGGACAACTGTTGTATTCATGAAAACCTCTGCTGTTGGCCCAACATTAATTCTTAGTTGGCGGAAAGTATAAGCAATATGTTGTTAAAATAAATATCGCATTTAAATAGGGTGTAAAAGTTTTAAAATAGTATCTTATTTGATAATATAATAGCATTTTATCGATGTTGTACAATTTATTTCAAAGTGCAAATGCAAATGATTTACACAGAATTGCCAACAACAGAACAATTATTGTTTTGGCATCATTGTGAACAGAATAATATTATATTTTTAATTACTATACTAACAGCAGTGTTACAATGATTACAAATAAAAACACAAACAATTTCTTAATTTATTTCTGCTTAACTATAACCATTTACTATGGATGATTTTATAATGTACTTATTATTTGAAATATTGCCAGCACTGCGGAAAAGTGAAAGTATGTCCGTTATTCGGTTACTTTGTCTTCACTCATCAGTTGTAGTCTCACCGGTCGCACGGTACTATACGTACAGAGCAGTCCTAGTCATAAATTGTGGTTATAGTGTTTTGTTTTGCTTGGCTTCTCACAATTGTCTTTTAAATAAATTTTGTTTTGTGAATTTTGTCTCTTTTTATAAAATAACATTGGCTAATAATGAAATAGGCTATGTTGGTTACTCAAATAACTTTCAATGGTAACCCTACTAATTGCCAACTTATTTAATTGCGTATTCTATTCTATTTAATTCTATTCAATTGCGTAGTGAACTTAAATTATAATAATAACTTCTCTACATGCATGCACACATTTGAATACCTTTCATTATCGAATTCAATATGTATTCTTACTCAAAGTAATACGTACAAGTACAATCTTCTGCTAATCATATTTTCTCTACATTTGTTGGACTAACGTCAGATTAACCGTATTATTAAATTTAATGTGTAACGTACTCCAGTTTTTTATATTATTTTTTTTTGTGTTTAACGTCCGACTATTGTGCACACTTGGGCTAATGAAGACGATGGGACGACGGCGTATGAATATGTCAAGCCCTGGCCGGGAATCGAACCTCGGGGTGAAAAACCAGTACGCTATCAACTAGGCCACCGAGGCGGCGAGTTTCCAGTTTTTTAATTATATATTATAATTAACATATTACTTTAAGTAAGAATACGTATTGAATTCGATGACGAAAGGTATTAAAATGTGTTTACGCATGCAGCGAAGCTACAATTACTATTAGTTAAGTTCACTTCGCAAATGAATAGAAATATATAATACTTGAAACATGTTGGTAATTACTAGGGTTACCACTGAAAGTTAGTTGGGTAATTGTTGGGAGTAAGTTGGGCCAACAATTTCTTTGTCTGTTTTTGGTAATGTTTAACTGTTGACCCTATGTTGGGATTTAGAGTTCTGTAGGGAAACCATCACAATAAAACATATATTGCTCAATTGTGATGGTTTCCAAAATTTGCGTGTTATGTGTGGACTGAGCAATTGTTTGCAGACGATGTTGGGAGATAGTGCCTCGGCCGTTGACCGGGTCCTAGACTTCCTTCATCGTCTGAATTTTATAAATAAAATTTAATTTATATTTTTGTTATTGTTTATGGTATGGCCCCTTTACAGCCCTGGAAAGATTATTTATATTTACTGTTTTATTAATTTAATTTTTAAGTTGTTTTAATTTTGTTATTTAGTTTTAGATAGGTTATATTTCTTTTATTTGTTTGTTTATTGTTGTAGGGCCAATTTATATCCCTACAATAATTTGTGTGTATGTTGTTGTTTTTAGATATATTATTGTTAACTAGTTTTAGTCATATATTTATAACTGTTATTTTGTTTTGTTTTATTTGTTTGTTTTTGTTATTATAGTTTGTTGTTTGTTTTCTTATTAAACTTAAATTTTTGTTTATTTTATTCGTTCTTTTATACTTCTATTTTGAGTATCGACGATGACAACCACACCGGTTTTTCGCCGGAAAAAAATGTTTGGATTTAGTTCGATGTTTGCATAGGTAGGCATTGTGCCAATTTTAACCGTTGCCCAACCGTGTGTAAAAACAGAATACCAAAATAGGGCCAACGGAAAATGCTACTGGGGAATATACTTGGGAATTCTTCTACAAAAATTTTAAACGATCAGTTCCTAAAATATATGCACCTGTACAACTGAAAATGTCGTTTTTGTTTAAAATAAAATATTCTTGTACTTTAGTCGTTGTGTTTATATATACAGTACTAGTCAATCTAGTATTTTGTATATTATTTTGATAATATACTTATCCTTTTTAGTCAAATATATGAAATACAGCTGTTAATATATTATTATTTATATTACAGTTAAATATATTGTTAATATTTACTTACAATGTTAATACTACCAGGATGTAAAAGATTAGGGATCACAATGGATGTTCCAGGAGAAATGCACATATCCAGAGCACTGTATAAAGCTTCCTGGCTTCCGGAAGTGATAAGTACGCCTCTAGAGTTCCAGTCAATAGGTCCATGATGGCAGTCTTGAAAATCCTTGATTTTCGAAACCAATCGACGATACCTGCAATAAAATATATTTTTATTGAATTTATTAATCCCAATCTTGTTACTAAGGCATAACAATGATACATAAAATATGTATGTATTTGTACTTTGTTTTTTGAAGTGACTACTTCTTACGGCGGGGTATGGATGTATGTTTTGCACGGGAAAAATATTTAAAAAAAATGTATTTTTGAAGTGAAAACATTTTCATGGCCGGGAATCGAACCCGGGTCCTCGGGGTGAAAGTCTAGTACGCTATCAACTAGGCCACCGAGGCGGCTCATGGTCAGTACAAAGTAACAGTACTGAAAATGTATTTGTTATTGAAGCAATTCCTTCCTAAGGCACAATTTACTAAAGTTACAGCAGAATTGAAATTATTTACAGTGAAAAATCTAAAGCTCAACAAATTAAATGTTAATTATTCATTCATTAATAATCACCAAAGGAAAGAAACTGTCAAAAATGTTGTATGCGAATGTTTACAGGCGATTTTCTGTGAGGTGCTGTCCTCTAGTAAACCTTTTTTGAACTACTTCAATTAGCATCGAAGTGAAAATACTACTTTAATAATAAAACATTTATTTACAGTACTGTACTGTATTAGAAAAAGTGTACGTTTTAAAGTATTTATTTCTAAATATCTGAAGCGTAGGCTGTACAATTTGGAATTATTAATACGGTTAATGTTTCGTTATAAAATTAGCAGTTACTTATAAAACAATTTGTCACCTTCATTTTATTAATGAATTTGTATACACACTGTCAACTAGTCCTCCCAATTCTCTGAGTGCATACATACAGAAACATCTTCTAATTTTATTGCAGATCACAAAGGCTGTGGTTCTACTTACCCGGTCGACGGCATGTATTGAAGTGCTGACTCCAGTTCTTCTCCTTCTATCGTATAACTTGGCTCGTCTTTCAATTCGACTTCAAACTTTTTGAAAGGAAATGTATTTACGTTGGGTGCTCCCACCGCGAACGTTATCGGCGGTTTGGTCATTTTGAAAATGACATGATCTGAAAAAACAGACGAAATTTAAACAGTTTGAAAAAGTATTATTATGTTAATGAAAAATGTATTGCACAGTTTTTTTTGATTATATGTAAAAAAATTTTGCAGTTAGGGGAGCCGGCAGAACAGAAAATTTTCTTTATTGGTTTGTATTGGTTCAGTTACATTACTTACCCATATTGGAACTACACACAAGTGGTATTAAAAAATTAAACACCTAAATTAATAATTTAAGTCTTACATGTAACGGAATTAGACATGTATGTCTAAGCATTCCGATCGGTTTTGTCCAAAAATAAGGATCTGCCTTAGTGAAACTACATATATGGGGTATCTATACATTCGTCAGAACACCAGGAAACTCTCATACCTCATACTTTTCCATTTTAAGGCTTTACAATAAAATAAAACCGATAATAGTTTTGTAAAGAAAATGCCGAGCAGTATAAAAGCGTTTTTCGGTGCTGCACAATGCACGCGTATGTGTCAATTAATTGTGTGGGTAATAAAACAGCTGACTGCTAAAAAAAACATTGTTGAAAGTAATATTTAGATTATTATTAATGTATCCATGACTTAAAAATTATTTATCGAATCAGTTCTGAAAGTAAAATCGGTAAGACAATCTAGGCCAGTTCTAATATGTAAATGTTATTAAATAAAAACTCCGCCATTGCCGGTCCCAAGCCCGGGGCTTCATCTCGCAAGGGATGAGTAACAAGGAGGAGGGGGAGGAGTAACAACTCGCAAAAAAACCGGGGTCCATCTGGCTTCGGATGGTAGCACCCTGTAAGGGCCCCTGCCTTGGGTTACAAGGTGAAACTTGGTCAACGGTTCTGACGGCGGAAGAGGAATCTCGGATTCCCAACGGTGGATGGAGCGGAAGAGCCTGGTGGTGTCACCACCAACACACAATTCCAAATCCAAAGGCGTTTGTTCCCAGATTGGGCAGCCTTTGGTCAGCGTCTGTTCTCCAGGTTAGGGGCGGCTGAGAATAACCTCCAGAGCTCACAACCTTGGTTGTAAACTCGTGGCTCTAGAAGTCACCACCAAGAAATTATCAATCATGGAAGAGTGTGAAATACTGGGCTACGAGGAAGGCACAGAACATTAAAAAGTGATTGATTTAGTGTATCTCAAAGTTGGGTGAAACAAATAAAGAGAATAAAATACTCTGTTTTGATAATCATAAATACCGTACTCTAACTAAGGTACGTAATGTAAAATACAGTTATAGTAGGTTTCATTTGTAAATATTTCAGTAAGATACAATGTTAGAATTCAATCATTAGTTTTATACGTTATAGTTTGAAATACGAAAGTAGAACAAAGTGAGGTCTATTGTGTTAGATAACTTAAATATAATGAATGACACTGCTTTGTTTACAGGTCATACAAGTATTAAATATAACTATAATGTCTATTTTAACAGAAGTTTATAATGACAAGAAATAGTAGGCCTAAATGGTTTTACGAATATTTTATTTGGGAAGGTATGTACAGTAATCTTAAAATAGAAGTATTGAATCAAAGTATATTGTATTATAATAATTAAAAATCAGCTAATGGTATTATTTGAATTATTTTGTTTACAGAATTCATGCTTTTTTACTTTTAAATAAGGATAGCGATTTCATAACCTCTATTCTTTTTCATTCGTGTACAAACAAGGAAAGTTATGATCGCCACATAATTCATAGATTACTTCCATTCATTCCTTCGAACATTGTTTATAAAAAGGTTTATAACACTGCAACATCTCGCTCTACATTGTTGTATATTTTTCGTTTTTTTCTATTAACTGCGAAGGTTTGAACGGGTCCAGTTGTGTTTATTAATGAACTTATTTATGGTCAAATACAATTTGCAAGATATATTTAACTGTACCCGTTCTAAACAATTTTATACAAGATGAATCGGGTATGTAGTATTATGGTTTTAATTATAATTTAATTAATTATTGAACATGTTTATAAACCTATAGAACTACATATTTTTAAACAAATAAATTTGAAATGTAAAAAAAATAATGTCTGTAGCGAGTTTTGAGCTCGCGTTCTTTAGTTTCATATGCAGAAATCAAAGCTCTGAGCCATTAATGTAAATAGGAACTATTATCTACTGGCAGAATTAGTAGTCACTTCAGCAAAACTAATTATGTGTTTTAAGGTTAATGTGGCGTTTTTTTGTAATGTTATTCGTGCTATCGCGAAATTAATTTTTTTCAATACAAGATAGTGAGTAAAAAAAATTACTCAGAGGCTTGCTAAAAAATTTCATTTCCAAAAATTATAAAGTATAGGCTAATATCAGCAAACTGTAAGTAACTATAATTGTAATTACAGTAGAGTCTCGATTAACCGTCACCCTTTTAACCGCCCGGTTAATTCTGTTATCTGACATTTTTAAACAGTCTTCCGTAGTAAATAATTTGTAATAAATAACAACAGTAACCTTCTAGACAAAACACTGTAACTGGACGCGACTTATTAACAGCATAGTAAATGGCAACTGGCACTAATTGCTATCATAAGCAGACATTGATAATCTAAAAGTAAATGATCCTATCATCTAGTGGAATGGTCTTCAAACTTTTTTTTTTAATTTTAAGGAGAAAAGCACATTGATCCTATTATCGCCTCCCTAAATGTAAGTATTAATGTAAAGTGTTAAAGTCGTAAGTGTAGTGTTGTAAGTGTGTGTGTTAGACTCGAGTACCGCGAGGAAAGTGTCCAACTATTTTGAAACGCGAAACCCCTTAATGGTTGTATATTTTTCGACGGAACCCTTCAGAAAAAAATATAAAAGACATTAAATAATCATAATAAATGTTCATTTATTATAAAAATATAAACTGAAAATACAAATTCAATGTTAATGGAAAACTAGTAAAAATTCCATAAAATGAAATTTGATGGCTAATGGCTGGGGTGAGCCTGTTTGCCTTTGCATAATATATTGAAACACACCAGCTTTTATATGCTTTGTCGCATATTTCTACTAGTTTTCCTTATTATATGTTTTTTGTTCGCAAAAAAAGCTTCAAGTAAATTTTTAAATTTAAACATAAGGCGCCTTCGAAATATAAACATCAAAACGTAAAGAAAATTCAATGTTGGCTTGATTTTCGTACACTGCTGGTATTGGCGAGGCCACTGCAGAAGTTGCGAGCTCGATAGTCGCTGCAATTTGCAAAAATGAGGCACCGATCAGCTGACTCCAGCGATTGCAACGTAACATTCACAGCGCAAAGTTTTAAAATTATTATAAGCTCGGTTTTATTTTTATAACTATCCCTCTTTATGAAGATTGTTGATTTTTAAGCATAGTATAGTTATTGATTACATAGAGGTTGATATAATAAAGAAATACTTGGGCAGGCTCCACGGAACCCAGTTCGATTTGAATACCGTTGATCTATTTTAATGAAACAGAAACACTTCAAATAGTGTCAACACATTCTAAATGATTGTATAAATGTTTCTATTGAAAGATAAACACTCACTTACTATTTACGATAATACCATTAAGCGTATAAGTCGATCACTTAACAGTCTTATGAGTACTCTTTTACGTGAATACTTGTCAAAAGGCAAAGAATGAATGTAAAATTTCTTTAATACATAATTGGAGTCATATAAAACATTGAAGAGATTTACTTCTTTTTCGAAAAAAAATATTCTGTGCTGTAAATAGAGTATAGCGTGTTATTTGTATCGATCGGAGAAAGTACAGGCCTTCCGTTATCCGTCAGCCCAATGATCCTGAGAATGACGGTTAATCGAGACTCTACTGTCCAACAACAATGCTGAGTTTTTTTTTTATAACAAAGCACATTTGTTATGTGATTTTTTTTGTTGTACTTGATGAAAGTTGTACTAATGAAGATGAAGGATCGATGTGAAACGCAAGATAAGTGTTTATGGCAATAACCGCAGTCTCGAACTTGCTGTTCTACAAGGTGAGTTAGTTCGGAAACGCAGCAGACTGACCGGTGTTTTAATACCTCGGTCAATCTCCCCCCTACCCACCCGCAACAACGCCACTGCTATATAGTAATATTTGCAGTGAATTAATAATACAGGTTAGGTTAGATTACTTACCTATTTCACTAAGGATGCAGGGAGTTCGCCTCCTGGACACGTCGTTGATGAAGTAATCGTAATCGATGTTACCCGTAGGTGCCACGGGACAGTCATGTTGCATGTTCTTAGAAATAGTGAATGCAAAGGGCAAACATTGTTATCAGTTTGGTCTTATCTATTCTGCAAAACAAAAACAGAAGTGGTACATCCGAAATATTATTAAATATCCATTTTAACGGTTTTTTAAAAATAATAATAAAACAAATTAAAAGAGAATTAAATATCTAATTTTATTAAAATCGGTCAATTGGTTTAGTCTCCAGCGACGAGTATAAAAAAGGACATGTATTCAAATAAACACTACTTTTATCAGGTCATGGAAAATAAAAACGCGAAAATCATTCAAAATTCAAAATCAATATTTTATGATCACCAAATCTTCATTTTAGAAAGTAAACCTACTTCCTATAGAAAGAAAGCACACTTACATTCTACAGTAAGAAAACAAAAAACTTCAAACAATAAAAAATAAACTTACATCATACAGTAAAAAATCCTATTTCTTTTATTAAGAAATCGCACTTATTAACACTAGCTAATTCAACCTAACCTAACGTAACCTATTTCTTATCGTAAGAAAATAAACCTAGTTCCTTAATAAGAAAATAACCAAATCCTTATAGTAAGAAAGTAAAGCTAGTTATTATGATAAGAAAGTAACACAACTCCTTACAGTAACAAAGTAAACCCAGTTCCTGTAAGACGTATGTAAACCTACTTCTTGTAGTAAGAAAGTAAACCTAGCTATTATTATGATAAGAAAGTAACACTACTTATTACAGTAATAAAGTAATCCTAAATCCTGTAAGATGTATGTAAACATACTCCTTGTATGTATAAAATAAAAAAGAAAGTAGACCTAGTTATTATGGTAAGAAAGTAACACTACTCCTTACAGTAATGAAGTACCCAGTTCCTGTAAGACGTATGTAAACCTACTCCTTGTAGCAAGAATGTAGACCTAGATATTATGATAAGAAAGTAACACTACTCCTTACAGTAATTAAGTACCCAGTTCCTGTAAGACGTTTGTAAACCTACTCCTTGTAGCAAGAATGTAGACCTAGATATTATGATAAGAAAGTAACACTACTCCTTACAGTAATTAAGTACCCAGTTCCTGTAAGACGTATGTAAACCTACTCCTTGTAGCAAGAATGTAGACCTAGATATTATGATAAGAAAGTAACACTACTCCTTACAGTAATTAAGTACCCAGTTCCTGTAAGACGTATGTAAACCTACTCCTTGTAGCAAGAATGTAGACCTAGATATTATGATAAGAAAGTAACACTACTCCTTACAGTAATTAAGTACCCAGTTCCTGTAAGACGTATGTAAACCTACTCCTTGTAGCAAGAATGTAGACCTAGATATTATGATAAGAAAGTAACACTACTCCTTACAGTAATGAAGTACCCAGTTCCTGTAAGACGTATGTAAACCTACTCCTTGTAGCAAGAATGTAGACCTAGATATTATGATAAGAAAGTAATTAAGTACCCAGTTCCTGTAAGACGTATGTAAACCTACATCTTGTAGTAAGAAAGTAAAGCTAGTTATTATGATAAGAAAGTAACACTACTCCTTAGTAGTAGTAAGAAAGTAAAGCTAGTTATTATGATAAGAAAGTAACACTACTCCTTACAATAATTAAGTACCCAGTTCCTGTAAGACGTATGTAAACCTACTCCTTATAGTAAGAAAGTAAACCTAGTTCCCATAGTAAAAACGTAAACTTACTCTTTATAGTAAGAAAATATACCCAGTTGCTAAATTACAAAAGAAAAATCTACTTCTTACAGTAGGAAAGTAAATATAGTTCCTTTGAGTATAAATAACCTAGTTGTTAGAGATCGGAAAAAAATTGTTATCAATAAAAACGTGTCTCAAACAAAAACTAGTTCAAAACATACAAAGTTCATGCAAACCTTTTATTTCATAATTATATCCTAATGATTACTTTTTTGTTGAAGTCTGCACTTGCAAAAGATATGATATGTTCGACTTTATTGCTTAAAATCGTTTTAATGATTTCTGAAAACGTGATGTAACGATCGATGTTCTTTTCATAACATCGGGTCTGTACTGCATTACCTTGACTCGTGATTGGACCTGTTATTAAAAAAATACGTACATGATCTTTTATAATGCGAATTATTCTTTGATTAAAATATACGATCATCCTTGAGAAGTGTAAAATTTATAGCTAGTTAATGTAAACATTTTTGATAATCTGATTTTAGCATCGTATTTGCTTTAATGCGTTGTTATCTCGGCAGGCAGCGTTCCAAATGATAATTTGTGCACGTTTTACTGTTGATTATAATTGTGAAATACTTTAAAAAAGCGTAAGATATAAAATATTGTGGGAAATTTTCCGTGACCTGAGTGAGCTTCGTGTGCAACCATTGTTACTATAAAATGTTTTATTTCAGACCTCTGACTTTGATATATTACAAACAAACGAAAAGTATTTCTTGTATTGTAGTTACACAGTTACCATAATTGTTTTACCCTGAACAATCAAACATACGCAATTTTTTTAGGAAATATATAGGCCTACAATTTTTTGACATTTAAAAAAATACTGATCTCAGTATTTTTGCTCTTGTTGAAATTTAACATTTTACTAGGCTAAGGGTTTCAAACATAACAATTTTGTCTGCAGCTATTGAACACAGTATTGTTGTCAGTTGAACAGTAACTGAAAATTAGGATTTTCATGTCTATTATTTACCCGGTTATTAAGCTTTTTGTAAATAACGCTTAACTTTATAGTTATTGACTTTCTTTGATATGTTTTACATCCCCGCAGGATGGTGCAGACTAGCTGCGCCTATTGAGAGGATTTAGACGTCCCTCGCGATACCCCAGTCTAACGCACACTTACACTTGCAACACTACACTTACGACTTTAACACTTTACATTCACACTTACATTTAGGGAGGCCTCAATGTGCTTTTCGCCTTAAAATAACAGGAAAAAAATGTTTTTTTTGCACGAAAATAACCGTTGAAACTTCGTTAGCCTGTACGTGCTAGTGATTTTTCAGAAAGCTGTATTTTGAGAACTGAATTATTATCGAAAAGTTAAAAACCTGCAGCGCTAAACCATATTGTGGCCAACTGTCAGATCAGACAAAGTGCACAGTTGAATGGCAATCACGTGTCACAATTGCGAGTTCGTTTAGCTCAACCTATTACTAGGAAATAAAAACGGTACACGTTTCTCATTGATATGTCTGTTTAGGTGAAAGTTTAGAGTAAGAAAACAAAACTCGATGTCCAAGAAATCGAAGGCAAAACAGTTTCCGTACTCTACTTGTGTGTAACAGTACAAAATTTATTCATTAATTTGACCGTCTTACACGATCCTAACACTTTTTCACAGTCAAGTAAAATGTAGGCTTATCAAGTGCAGTTATTCTTTAATTTTTATTCGTGCAAGTCGATGTTATAGGTACGTTTATGAATTGTCACAAGTCGGTCCTTAGAGTTTCTTTGTTTGGCGTATCGGTGGTATACAAATGAAACCCGGCAGTGTATTAAATACAAATATAGGCCTCTGTGTATTTGTTAGATTGTATTTTACAAAATATCTTTTTATTCGTAAATCTCCAAAGCAGTTTATTAAATAATGCTAGATCATATTTTGAAAATGAATAACCATCCACACTAAGCTTGTATAAGTTCAACCGACAATCGAAGACTCAATGAGCATCCACTGTTGCTGGGCACACACCGTTGTGTCCTCACCGCGTATTATATATAATTATGAATTGTCAA
Organism: Callitettix versicolor; assembly: GCA_022606455.1. Taxonomy (NCBI): domain Eukaryota; kingdom Metazoa; phylum Arthropoda; class Insecta; order Hemiptera; family Cercopidae; genus Callitettix; species Callitettix versicolor. The sequence goes on along the minus strand of CM040185.1, from coordinate 25,114,882 downwards.
TAATAATTCAATAATAAATTATTTTTCGCGGTCTATAATAATAAACCCGATAGGCCGATTTTCTTTTTTTTTGTGGTTACATTTTTCGTAAAAAGATTTTACGGGGAACAAAGAGCAAGAAAGTTTATTTACTTCCTTCCCCAAAACTGTACATAAAAAAAATCACTGATTTCGTTTCTTTAATACGCTGCACAAATTATTTGTAGATTAAAACAAAAAATATACATAAATATCTAACTTACTTTTACGGAATTAATTTCCGCCCCACTAGGTTAGGTTGGTAAAAATCGTACAATATAATATAAAGAAGTCTGAACACACAATGATCATATTTATTGTAATGACAAAAAACAAAACGAGGTAATCCTAGAGGTAATAAGTCATTACTTTTATTTATGAAACGTAGCTTATCTATAAACGCCGCTAATGAGGAAATTACAACAGATTATGTTTTAAAAACTATTGTTTAAAGGAATATATATCGCAATGTATACGAAAACACTGCCTGTACACCGCTCGCTTCCGTTTCCGCCAATTTAACCGGCAACCGTAATGTTTACAAATAATATTACTGGACAAACTTTATGGGAAATCTGATGCTTTGTTTCTAAAACGATTTCATAATTGTGACAGGACGAGCCCTTCAGTTAGTATTAAAGAAAACAGCCAGCAACTACAGACGTCATTGTGAAATTAGTGGTTGCCATCTTAAAACGGAAATGTATAAAAAACATAGGGTCTATAGCTTTAGACACGTGTAGTTCGCGAAATAAACAAGGTGCCTTTGTATTAAATTTCAAAACAATCGTTTAGGCCTAACGCATTTGGCTAAAACTGAAAAATCAAATGTCGAAATGAATCAAAGAACTCGCTTAGCTCGTATTTTAAAATGCTAATGAATGCAGTTTTAAATGCTGATTACGATGGTAAAATCAGATTAAAAAAATATTTGTGACAAAAAGTTTGTGAACAGGTTGTAAAAATTTTTTAACATTTGAAATGGCCGACCGAAACTGTAAGGATTTTAAAGATTAACCCTTTGTCTTTATCCCATCTAATTTAGAGTAATTATTTTAAGTTTAAAGAAGATCCGACCAAAAACATATATTCTTCAATTGAAAGAGTTTTACCTCTTTAGGGGTTAAATATTGGAAAATCGTTTCTTAGTACACCCTTACATGATAGTACTACGGTACCCTGAAAATTTCAAACCTCTAACAATTATAGTTTCGTATGTGCGTTATTCAGTTAGTCAGTGAATCAGGACTTTGTTATGTAAATATATATATATATATATATATATATATATATATATATATATATATATGTGTGTGTGTGTGTGTGTGTGTGTGTGTGTGTGTGTGTGTGTGTGTGTGTGTGCAAAAATTTTAACAACCCCTCAGAAAGTAATCTAGAGGTTAGGATCTGCATTTATTTCAATGTCCCAGGTTTGGCTCTTTACATGATGGCTGCGAATCCAGTTTGAAAGCTAAAAAAAAAAAAACACTGGAAAATCGGCTGAATTTTCCAAAATTGATTTATTAGGTTTTGCTTACACATGAAGAATTATAACTTGAAGTCAGTTTAATGTGTAGGCTACTAAATTTTAAATATATGAAATTTATTGTTCGGGAATAAAAAATTTGAAAAAAAAAATCAAATTCGACGACAATTTTTTTATTACAAACTTATTTCCTATCTATTTTAAGAAAATCTGTTCTTGATAAATAAAATTTAGAAACGATATGAATGAGCAGTTAAACAAGTTTATTATACTAGACTGTCAAAACAATATTATTAGACTTTCACCTTATTATATTATCCTTGCCTCGGACTATCCACATCAGTACGAAGTCCAACAATTTATTGGATTTGATTATTGAACCATCTTTAGAATTTAGAATGACACCAAATACAGTCTCCACGATTCTATTTGTTATACTTCTGTAGTTGTGCTGGCTTCAGGTATTTGATACCCCTAGGGGCTCACACATTGTGATACAGGTTTGACAATCCCGAGTCTACTCTACCTGGATCTAATCTCCTTTCTTCATCTATCTCCTCTTGGGTTGGATCCCTTTATTCCAAGCTAAGGAGGAACAGCATACACCGAAGGATGTGTTGAGCTTAGCCTAAGTATGCAGATTCTAGATAACAGGCGACCACTAGCTTTAACCTAGCCTTACCTCTGCACGTGAGGCTCTGTATGGTTGGCATTTTATTCCCTAGATACTTGTGGGATTTTTATGGCTAAAAATTAACTGTCAAAATCTATACCAAAAAAACCTGGGAACTGGCAAAAGTAGATCTGGTAAATAGCATGGAGATGGAGGAACTGGGATAGTATCCGCAAGCAGAATGCAGGGATGCCAACCTGCAGTGAGAGATGGAGTTGAACATCTCATATCAGTAAAACTGTCTGCAAACGTCTATCAGGAGCTTAGATCCCAAACTAACAAGGAGGAAGTGGTAGCAAAGGAGCTTCCGATTCTACCTAGCAGCAGAAGCAGGTCAAGGATCAAACCTTGGGGTTGAGAAACACGACCATTGTAGGACTGACAGGAACAAGAGGGCTGTCAGTCAAGAATGTTATACCACTGAGTAACTGGCATAGACACTGCAGGACAAATAAAGTAACTGCAAATGTCAGCAAGAAGCAAAGTATATTTAGTGTCCTAAACCTTCAGGACCTCCAGCAGGATTAGCCATCAGTAGACTGATAAACTAATCGAATTTGCCAGTCTAATGATCTAGAATCCAGACATTAGTTGTACAATAGATCTTTTTATCACAGTGCCAATGGTCATAACCTCTAAAGAATCAATCAACTTAACATGTTTTCCAAACGCCACACCAGTAATTACTTTTTTTACACTCGATTAAACATGAAATGTCTGTCCTTCAGTATAGTACTGGTAAATAACTAAAAAAAAATTGATTTTTATTGTCACAATTCCAGAAATGCTAGTTTTTAAGGTGTTATATCACAGATTGTTGTGCGATTTAAATAAAAAAATAAATTGAATTGAAAATATTATAACATTTTATTTTAATAATGAACAATAAGAAATAACAACAGCATGTAATTTTTTTTATAAGAAGGAAGTTGGGAAAGGTTAAAGTTAAAAAAATAGTTGTACTTAATATTTTTGTGTTAATTTTGGCAACTAGTTTGTTTACCTGGACGATTTGGATCTGTTTGTAGTTTTTATAAAATGAAGTTCATAACAAAACTCTTACCTCTGTCCAGTAAGTACAATAATAAACTACTACTAATATTTTAGATCTTATTGTCAATCTTTTATTCTGAATTAGAGGTAAAATTGAGAGGAATTGTGTACTTACTAGTCTGCAATGTTTATATATTTTTATGTTACTTTAGAACTAAATCCAAGACTTTTTGGTATAAGAAACTGAACACAACAAATGTAATTATATTGTATCATCAAAGTTAACAATTCTCCAGTCTTGGTTCTTTGACAAAAGTGATTTTAAGTGGCAGAAACTGGGCTTAGTACAAAACCTTACATTTAAAAATACTTCTATCTTCTTAAACTACAAGTTAACTAAGGTATAAATAACAATAAAAACAACACAAAGTATACAAAATATTATGTTAAAGTAACAAAATATAAGATTTTATAGAAATTAGTGAAACATTTTTACCGGAAAAAAGTGGTCTAGTACTTTTGAGTGAAATATTATCTCAATAGTTTTGTTTTATTCAGTCAAATAAAAATTCAATTTTTCTGTAACATAGACTAATACAAAAAAAATTTGCTTTTAATCGCCTTGTGGCAGTAAAACAAACATTAATGTACCTTCACAAAAACATGATCTTCTTTTTCAAAGGGATGTTTTTTCACTAGAACAATTTTTTTTGAATGGTTGTTACTTCTTTTGAGACAATAAAACTCAACAGAAAAACATACAAACAACTTGATGTGCAAAATGTTTAGTGATGTGTGATTTTGAATTAAAGAACTAGAGGATTTTAAAGGAAAATAATATTCAGATTTTTTTTAGCATACACTTAAAGTAATCATAAATATTTAAAATTAAACATAAAAAAGTGAAACCTCCCGTATGAAGTTATGTAAATTGTGGATGATCTCGTATCTCTTGTCGTATCATCTCTGCCAGCATTCTGCAACCCTGTTAATAGAAACAAGAAATTTATAAAAATTAACAATACAATGTAATAACTACAATTGTCTTAAAATATATCAAAATTTGATTTCATCATTATCAGTAAGTAATGTAAAAGCCGCATAAATTAGTTTTAAATCATTTTAAAATACATTGAAAATACAAAATTGAACCATTACTGCTATCAGTTTAACTTTCATATTTGTAAAGGAATTAAAATTGTTTATTTATACAGATTTTACCACAGCTTACGATGTGATATCAAATTTCAAAATGAATTGTGAGATGAATGAATGAATTTTTCTAAGCTTACTATTGCACCTTTGTGGATCTATTGTCTCCCCTTTCTATATTTCTGAGATATCCAGTTACAGCGCCTTCTCCAGCTCTAGTCTCTTCATAAAGTCTAGAAATTATAGAGTATTCAAGAAGGGTAACTCCTCCACTTCTAGTTAGTGGCTTCCCAATTCCTTATTAAGGTGTTTGCAGTTGCTTGCTTTGCTAATTTCAATTCTTTTCTCGCTTGACCCTTATTACGGAGGTTCTGCTCCATTTGGCCAACCTTTTTGTTGTGCAGTGAGATCCCTTGTTCATTCTATTTACATCCTTACTCATGGAAACACGAGTAGCTAAGGAAATTTTGTCCGCTCACACAGAGCCCTGCATGCTTATGGTAGGGCTACATAACACTGGGAGGTTGGTAGGTATCTCAGGTTTCCGTTTGATACACCATTAGGCCATTCACTCCACCAGCACGGGTCGCTTTATACTGTAGAGTTTGCCAAGCTATGTAGAGTGTTGAATGCGTGCGTGTGTGTGTGTGTGTGTGTGTGTGTGTGTGTGTGTGTGTGTGTGTGTGTGTGTGTGTGTGTGTGTGTGTGTGTGTGTGTGTGTGTGTGTGTGTGTGTGTGTGTGTGTGTGTGTGTGTGTGTGTGTGTGTGTGTGTGTGTGTGTCTTGAGTAGATGAGTGAGAGTGGTATGAGCTGGAAGTAGTTCAGATGCTCACTTCAGCTGCCTCCGCTGGACCAGTGTGAGATGAAACAGTTTTGATTTTCTTAATATTACGGAAGACTTTCTTTTTAAAACAGTTGAATGGATTTTGTTAGATAACTAGCTGGTCCAGTGTATTATCAATATATTAGTCAAGTTGAACCAAACCAAAGCTAGAGTGTCAACACAGCGTATATAAAATACAGTATATGCAATTCTTAAGAACTTAAAACCTCAAAAATATTCTGAAGACGAGAATCGTTGCTTGTTTTAATGTCCCAAGTCTGAATCTTATTGTAATGACAGCGTCAATAGCTATCTTTCTCTGGCAAAAAAGAGAGGACAATGTTGTGAAATCACAATCATCTTTGGACATAAGTGTAGTGGGATAGACTAAACATACTGCTCAGGCTTGTTAACAACTGTGCAGTCCAGCAGAATGACAAATATTGACACCTGAGTTGTGTCTTTATCAACAGTAGTAAATCTGACAGCACTTAATGTAACTGCTGGCAATTTCTTTATCATTTCCCAAAAAACAACCAATTCTTATACTCCACTAACTTACCTCTTCCATTTGCCACGGTTCTGCAAGTGAGTAAGAAAGTCGCACATAGTTACAGGGTGCTTTCGGATCTGTCGCTGAGAACGGATGTCCTGGTACAATGACTAAGGACTTGTTCAGGCATGTCTGTGTCGCTAAGTGGAATGTATCTTTTAAGCCATTTATCCGAACCCACAGGAACATGCCCCCAGTAGGTTCTTCCCACTGTGCTAAATCTGAAAAAAACATTTTGTCGATACATATTATAAAAATATATCCTACATGTTTCTCTTTAGATACTTGCCTATTAGACATAAAGAAGTGGAACATTTGAATTAAAAATTATTATATTTCAAACAGTTTTGAACGCATCTTAATTAGAGCTGTGATAGGAAAATCATTTTATATTCCTGAACTATTACTTGTTTATTAGAATAAAATTTTGATTTATATTGAATTATTAACAATAATTCCTACACCATAAATACATAACATATAGTGGAACATGGTTGTGGTGTAACTGAAGGGACCAAGAAAACAAGGACGCTACTTCCAAGTGATGTTATAAAAAATATCCCTAAGGAATAAGATGTTAGAAAAATATCATTGCATTAATAAATTTGTATCACTATATTTATTTATTTTTTTAAATATTAAGTGATGCAGTGTTTGTACACAAAAAAACATGAACAATAATGTACATAGTACATGTTTAGTTTACACTGTGCAGTTACAATCACCTCTGGGCATATGTGTAGTGGGATAGACTAAACATACTGCTCAGGCTCGTGAACAACTAGGCAGTCCAGCAGAATGACAAATACTGACAGGCTAGATGTGTATTTATCAGCAGTAGTAAATCTGACAACACTTATCTGCTGGCAACTTCTTCACTGATCCTATCATTAGAACCGGAATTTTTCGTACATTTAAGGTAGGCCTTTGGCCGGACTTAAGAAAACACCATATCCGATATTATGTAACAAGGCTATTAAAAACAAGTTTGACTAGTTATATATAAATCTAAATATTAAAAAATAAATGTAAAAACTAATAACTTTTAATGTATTTAATTGAAACAGATTGTTTTTTATGTTCAGCAAATGAGTTTTCAGCTGAATGCCTATCTTAATTATTACGAAATTAACGCCTCTTTGCATTGTATTGGAAAAATCAGCTGATATTTTAAAACAGCTGTATAGAGTTGAAATTCATGTAACATATCTCTGTACTGGCAAATTTATTAGCCTTTTTTTTCTGGAAAATTCGAAATGCTATAATATTAAATTAAAAATATTATAAGGATTAATTAAAACAATTAAGGATAAGAGAAATCCTAATCATGAAATCATTTAATATATGTAATAGATAGTTTTCAAACTCATTTTTTTGGCCTCTCTCTCTCTCTCTTTTATATATAAAATTATGCATGGTTTAATAATTATAGTATAAATCCTTCCCTTTTATCAATTTTCATCTTAATAAAAAAAATTTTCCCAAAATTCCAAAATGATATTTCCGTACTTAAAATTAAATCAATTAAAAATAAATAGTAAATAATAACTATTAATCTAATAATATTACATTATTACTAACGAAAATCTCTCTATATAATAAGTAATTATTAGTAATTAAATTTATTATTCATTTGCCTAATTCTTCAAAACCAAAAAAATTAAATCAGTACTCATTTACAATATAAATATATACATCAATAAAAATAACTAAATAATAAAATAAATTAAAAGTTATATTAACCTGACTATCAAAAAACCTTTTATAATTAATTCTCAATAACAAAACCATATGAAAGAACTTTCATTATAAAATAAGATGCCTGAGAAAAGGATTATTTTGATGTAATAAATTACGTAATATAAATTACTCTTATTATATCACTTAGAATTAAACTAAATCTTTTAACATCAAAAATTAAAGTGCATCAATTACACTATAATATAAAAGGTAAGCTAAATAAAGCTAATGGGCTCGTACCTCATTTATAGAAATTAAAATTTTCTTCTTTTAATTGATTAAAAATTGAACTAAAATAATATTTACTTCATTCATAATTATAAGAACCATAATAGCAGTATCATCAAATAACTGATTAGGAAGCTGAATAAGACTAGAAATTAACCTAATTTCATTCATTTCATTAATATATATAAAATTAAACTATTATACATCAGAAAGAAGTATAAAATATTTTATTATTCAAAGAATAGAACCATCAATTCTATTATTAGGTTATTATCATATCATCATTAAAAATAAATAACAACATTTATAATTTAGAAACATTTAGCCAACATTTATAATTTAGATTTTACAAAATTTGAGAAAATTTGTTTAATACGTGGATAATCAAAAGTAACACAGTAATAATATGCTCCGTGATCATTGAAACATACGTTTGTGTGGTAATTACTGTCGATTCAACTTACCACTTAAATGGCGGTTACATGCATCCAACAAACAGTCCCGCTTTGCTTTATAAAATGCCCGCACTTTTGTGATATGCTTTGTAAATCCACTCTCACCCCATTGGTCCAGCAGTTTGTGGACGACCACCTGAAATTACAAAGAAACGAATTGTTAACCAGTAAAATATCTTATCTGTTTACTTCCTTTCAATATTATATCTTTACTGTATTTTTTTATAGATAATACTTCCTAAAAATATATAACTTTTAAATATTAACATATATTATTATTAATTTTCCTAGGCTATAAAAACAATCACAAGTAAAATAAATAATGTAAAAACATTACAAAAACTTTCTTAATTACAGTTATTTATAAAAAACATGAAGTTCTGTAAAATAATTCCAGACTTGTGCGCTATAGAAGCTTACATATAAACAAACCTAGTTCTAAATTCATTTGTTAAAAAACACCAAAATTAAAAATTAACACATGGACAAAACAATGCACATAAACATTTTAACGACTTAAAACTTCAGTATGTACATCTTAAGTGGAAGAAAACCACGTCAGCTTTGGTTAGCAAAGTTTTTTTTTAATCTGGATGCCTCTTTTCCCTTCCATTCCACTGAAAGTGCTGACCCATACTAGTTGCAAAGTATGCCTAGGAGCTCGTGCGCCATTGCTCTACGCATGTCGTTGGCCTTCACACTGGCTATTTCCCGCGTTCGCTAGAGTGCGCGTATGGATGTAATACAGCGTTCCGTGACGGCAAACGGAATTTTTTGGCCCTGTGCAAAACATATACCCATACCCCGCTATAAGAAGTAGTCACTTCAAAAATTTAGTTTGGAAGCCACCGACGAACAAAATTGGAAATCGGCCTAATTTCTCAAAATCAGGGTTTGAAAAGTTACTCAACTCATCGTGGCAAGTTTGAAAAAGAAGACAATTACAGTCTGACAGTAAATAAATAAGCAAAACAAACCTAATGGCGTTCAGGATTTATTTTCAGTCATCCCGAAACGTAATTTCTTTTGTTTAAAATTTGCTACAATGACTTGACTTATGAGTACAAAAGATTACCCTTCAATTTCACCAGAATTCCTCCCATCTCTTCTTTGGTCATCCAACAATCTATGTATTATTTTCGGTAACCAATTTTTGTCCATCCTTTCAAAACTTTCTTTCCATCCTTTTCCAAATTCTACCATTTCTCCACATCCACATTCACCAAGCAAAATATGCCAACAATTTGAGCAAAATCTGACGAATGATTTTACAGTTTTTCTTCAATAAATTTTTTAACCTGATTGTTTGTATATAAATAGCCTTACATTCTGTTTCTGTAGTTATAAATTATATTTAACGACAGTTATAATCAAAATCGTTAAATTTGTTTTGAAGAAAATTCGATTTAACAGTGTTTTGACAAAAAGGGGGCTTATAAATTTTTTTTAAATTTTAGAAATATTTTTCAAATATAAAAAACCTAACCTAAGTAATTATTTCATCACAACATTTCATTTAATGACATACAAGTTTCAAAATGTCACTTACTTGAGACAAAGCTGACGTGTGCAGAGTAGACACTTGTAAATGCAACTCTATCCTCCGAAGTAAAGGCAGCGGTCCCGTTACAAAGCCTATTCTCAGACCAGAGCTCAGGATTTTGGAGAAGGAATCCATTCTGAGAACACGACCTTCAGTGTCTATTGATAAAAAGCTAATAGGGTCTTCCTAAAAGTAAAAAAAAAATTTAATAAATTACCAAAGAAAGATACGGAATACACAAAAATACTACACTTACCTTCAACTATTTTTTTTTAGAAAACAAAACAATTATGCACGAAAATAATAAGAAAGGATAACCCTTCTTACTCCTTTAATTTTATAATTTAATTTCTTCTAGAAATATTCATATATTATATTAAAAATAAGTTAAATTATTTAAGTACTACATACTGTACAAAAACATAAGGTTTAATATGAAACAAAAAATTGTCAAGCTATGGTGAAGCGTAGAGGTAATGTTCAACAACCCAGCTGATTCAACCACAGCTGTTCCATTAATAATACTGTTTCAAGTGAGGTTACGTTTATTGGCAACAATTAATATAAATAATAACAAATAATTATGAGTGTAATTATACGAGGATAAGTCAATAATTATCCGCAATGCAGTTGTATTTAATGTACTGTCGTGTTGGCAGCACTGTTGCGCTGGTGGCGCATGCGTGGTTTCATTCCCGTATTTTTGTGCAGGTCTGATGCTGCTAGATTAGTTCCATCGTCGCTGCCTTGTTAATCATGGCTGCTCCGCTTTCTGTTTGCGCCAAAAAAGAGCAACGTTTACTGATCCGGTTTTTGTGGTCGGAAAGGGTGTCAGGGGCCGCAATCCATCAAAGCCTTTCGGTACAATACGGGAACAGTGACTTACCAAAACGGAGCGTGTGTAAATGGACTGAAAATTTCAAAAATGGTCGCCGTAATGTTACGCATGACGAAGGAACCAGACGACCGTGTACGGCCATAAATGAGGACAACATTGAGCGTGTACGTGACATAGTTCGTCATCATAGACGAGTGACTATTGATGACGTGCACATCTGTAAATTAGTCATGGTTTTGCCTACGAAATCATCCATAAAAGACTTAGGTTTCATAAAGTCTGTGCAAAATAGGTCCCCAAATAACTCACAGAGGTTAATAAACAAACACGCTTGGACATCTGTCAAGAACATTTAGATCACTATAGTAACGATTCCACGGAGCTTAGACAGAATCATCACTGGTAACGAAACATGGATCCATCATTACGAGCCGGAGAGTAAACAGCAGGGTATAGAATGGAACATCCACATTTGTTCTGCAAGAAAACGTTCAAAAGCCAACTATCCGCAGAAGAACTGATGCTTACAGTTTTTGGGACTGATAATGGAAAATTATCAGGAGATATGCACAACAATAAACAGTGCGCGTTACAGTGAGATGCTTACGGACAGGCTGAAGCATGCAATTTGAACCAAACGCCGAAGACTACTGTCGAAAGGTGTTGTGTTGTTGCACGACAATACCCAACCACACACCGCTGAAACGCTCCGGAAACTCAATTTTGAGATAATGGCTCATCCTTCGTATAGTCCGGATCTTGTCCCTTCTGACTACCACTTGTTTGGTCCACTTAAAAGTTTTATTCTGTAAACTTTAGGAAGCTTGTGCAACGATGGACCAAGTGTGTTGAAAAGCAAGACTATGTTGAAAAATGATGTCACTGTAAGTATGTAATGTATTGCAATGAAATTTGTAACTACAATGTAGATAATTATTCACTTACCATCGTATATTAACTGTTACTATAGAAATATTTATGTATTTTATTGTGATGAATACAAAAAACTGAAGTTATAATTGTAATTTTTGTTTTCTAAATTTACCACTGGTTTAGTACAAAACGTAAACAATGTCATGAGCTTCTAGAGGCTGCAAGAGCAGTTGTGAACAGTACTTTGGCGGCTGAAGAAAGCGGTGAAGAGGGTAATTTATTTAGTAGATTTACCATACGCTTACTTACTTCCAAGAAATGTAGAAAATAGTAAGGATCATCTTCAAGTATTAAGAAGTTGTATTCACACGCCAGTTTGTAGATAATTTTCTTTCTTTCGTTTGTCAGGCTAACTCCAGATGGGTTGCAGGCAGTTGGGTTTATATACATCAACTGAAAACAATAAACTGCATTAACACATTAATAAAATGGTTTGACTATAGCCAAAATTATTTTGCATTGTATCTTATATTTATAAATTGGTTGGGACTGTAACGACATACGAGTCGTACGATAGTGACAATTAAATTTTATCGTTTTTTTAAATGTTTTGTTAACTTTGTGACGACGTCACCAGGGGATTTTTACCACTTGTACTATGGTCTGAAGATGAAACTGTAAAGTTCCGAAACAGCGTTAACCTGTGCAAGATAAGTTAAAGACTACTAGACAGAAGAAAATATGCAATATTCCAAATTTTTATAAATTAGGACTTAAATGTTTACTTCATTGTTAAAAAATGCAAATATTCTGAATAAAGATTTAACATGAAATCTGAATAAATATTCTAAAGTGCTTTTAAGTTATAAAGTGTCAGGTTAAATCACTCTTTAATTTGATTTAGGAAATAAGTACATAAAGCAAAAATAGGAGCACGAGGACAGAAGTGGAGAGACCTGGTTACTAAAATAAATCGACAGAGGAATGGTTACTAAAACAGTACACACTAACAAAAGAAATACGAAAAGGCCATCTAAGTGGTGGTACGACAGTTGGACATCTACATCTCAGGAACAAGAACAAGTTGAACAGAACAGGACAAAGTCATGAAGAAGAGGTGGTACGATAGTTGGACATCTACGTCTCAAGAACAAGAACAAGAACAAGTTGAAGAACAGGTGGTAGAACAGGGACAAAGTCATGAACAAGAAGAGGTTGGTAGAAGACAGTTGGACATCTACGTCTCAAGAACAAGAACAAGTTGAACAGAACAGGACAAAGTCATGAAGAAGAGGTGGTACGACAGTTGGACATCTACGTCTCAAGAACAAGAACAAGTTGAACAGAACAGGACAAAGTCATAAAGAACAGGTGGTACGACAGTTGGACATCTACGTCTCAAGAACAAGAAGAAGTTGAACAGAACAGGACAAAGTCATGAAGAAGAGGTGGTACGATAGTTGGACATCTACGTCTCAAGAACAAGAACAAGTTGAACAGAACAGGACAAAGTCATGAAGAAGAGGTGGTACGACAGTTGGACATCTACGTCTCAAGAACAAGAACAAGTTGAACAGAACAGGGCAAAGTCATGAAGAAGAGGTGGTAGGACAGTTGGACATCTACGTCTCAAGAACAAGAACAAGTTGAACAGAACAGGACAAAGTCATGAAGAAGAGGTGGTACGACAGTTGGACATCTACGTCTCAAGAACAAGAACAAGTTGAACAGAACAGGACAAAGTCATGAAGAAAAAGTGGTAGGACAGTTGGACATCTACGTCTCAGGAACAAGAACAAGTTGAACAGAACAGGACAAAGTCATGAAGAAGAGGTGGTAAGACAGTTGGACATCTACGTCTCAAGAACAAGAACAAGTTGAACAGAACAGGACAAAGTCATGAAGAAGAGGTGGTAGGACAGTTGGACATCTACGTCTCAAGAACAAGAACAAGTTGAACAGAACAAGTTGAACATGAACAGTTGGACATCTACGTCTCAAGTTGAACAGAACAGGACAAAGTCATGAAGAAAAAGTGGTAGGGCAGTTGGACATCTACGTATCAAGAACAAGAACAAGTTGAACAGAACAGGACAAAGTCTTGAAGAAAAAGTGGTAGAACAGTTGAACATCTACGTCTCAAGAACAAGAACAAGTTGAACAGAACAGGGCAAAGTCATGAAGAAAAAGTGGTAGGACAGTTGGACATCTACGTCTCAAGAACAAGAACAAGTTGAACAGAACAGGACAAAGTCATGAAGAAAAAGTGGTAGGACAGTTGGACATCTACGTCTCAGGAACAAGAACAAGTTGAACAGAACAGGACAAAGTCATGAAGAACAGGTGGTATGAAGTTGAACATCTACGTCTCAAGAACAAGAACAAGTTGAACAGAACAGGACAAAGTCATGAAGAAAAAGTGGTAGGACAGTTGAACATCTACGTCTCAGGAACAAGAACAAGTTGAACAGAACAGGACAAAGTCATGAAGAACAGGTGGTATGAAGTTGAACATCTACGTCTCAAGAACAAGAACAAGTTGAACAGAACAGGACAAAGTCATGAAGAAAAAGTGGTAGGACAGTTGGACATCTACGTCTCAGGAACAAGAACAAGTTGAACAGAACAGGACAAAGTCATGAAGAAAAGGTGGTATGAAGTTGAACATCTACGTCTCAAGAACAAGAACAAGTTGAACAGAACAGGACAAAGTCATGAAGAAAAAGTGGTAGAACAGTTGGACATCTACGTCTCAAGAACAAGAACAAGTTGAACATAACAGGACAAAGTCATGAAGAAAGAATTTGCTTAAAGAAATTTTCCAAATACATTTTTACACCTAATTAGGAGTAGAGACAGACTGGAGCTTAGTTTTATCCTGCATTTCACCCAGGAAGAATCGCATAAGGGCTTCGAAGCAGGAGCCTACCTTGGATAACTAATGTCCAACGTTAGCGGACCAATAGAAGACAAGGGAAGACGTTTGCGATATATTTTGATTTCTTTCAACATAATATATTGTTGAAAATAATAATATATTATTTTCATGCTTTTTTTGTATTATCCTCAAAGCAAACATTTGAGAAGTTCTTTGCAAAAATCGGATGATCATCATCATACATATTATATCTCGAGTCAACATTCCTTTTTCTCAGCACATACTATTCGTGCAGGCATAAATGAGGTATCTTTAGAATTTTTTAAAACCGGTTTCTGACATTACAAAACGATTTCGAGCTACAACTTACTGTTTGTGCAAAATTTTAACATAAAAATACTTTTATCTGTCATAGGCAAAACGGCATCACAAATCAGAAAATGTTTTGTATTTTTTTAAAAGCTAATTTATTAATCAATAACTTATAATCACGAATAGACAGTCCATTACAAATGCTACTTTTTTGCATAACGTGTTTAGAACAATTTCAATATTTACTTAAAAATCAATAAGCTTATAGGTTATGTGGTCTTACTAACAGTTCCCTATCCCTGCCCGTCGTACACGCCGGGACAAGCATTTCGAAAACCAAATACATATTTTGGACACTGTTTTTACACAAATATATTTGTGATTTCAAAAGCAGGATTGTATTTACCAAATGCCCTCTTTACTCACGGACAATTGTATGTATCCTTTTCAATGGTAACTAAATCAACTAACATGTTTGTATCCATAGAAAATGAAATACAAATAGTACAAGAAGATTACCTGCTTACATCAAATATCGTTTATAACGAGGTATTGTAACTGTAAAAATGTCTATTAAAAACAATTATCTATACTGAAATGTATATACTACAATGACTCATTGTGATTATTATTTCAAACCGATCGCTTTTTGATTAATTTTTAAAATGTTTTCCTTCCTTCCAACTACTCCCTTACCTCAACGACTACTCTTATTCAAAAGGCTGTGTTTACTTAAAACTTCCACAGTGCGAAAATTTTCGCACTGACTGGTGTATGATTATTTGAAACCAGTCACCTTAGACACATAGATCTTAGAACTTTTTCAAAGATTTTTTTAATATTTAAATTCTTTCAGCAGTCAGTTCTTTCGTACAAAACTAAACGCTACGTACCTTTTTAAATATTTATTTCTGACTTCCGCTGTTCTTAACGTTACGCAATGTTACTGACTGACAATCAAACTACATGAAAACGTGAGGCGTGTTGTTATACTTAACCTAAAAACAACTAAAACTTTACTTACCTTTGGAAGAGGAATGCCTTTTCGTTTACATTTTTCCAGTTCTTCTTGAAGTCTGTCCGGCCTCAAGCCATACTTGTCTTGTTCTATCGCAATAATATTTGGCAACAGTGGTCTCATCTATGAAAAAAAAGGCCTATGGTAATAAAAACAATAAAAGTGATTCAATAACTGAATTGGAATTCCGAACACAATTTAAACATTAATTAATTACCATTACTTCAAAAGTGTGCTTACGTAACGTACTTAATGCAGATATTGTATTGCAATTTCCATCTAAAGCAACTACCACGTAGAGATAATTTATTGTCAAAGAAAACACGCTTCCTATCAGAATTTGTTTGTTTGGATGAATATAATTTACTTGGAAACACTTAATTAGTCTTATAACTGTATATTAATTGTCCAGTTTCAAGCACATATTCACTGAAAGTTTTTGTCAAAAGTAAAATATTCTTATACTTCAGTGTTTGGGTTTATATTAATTTACATGTAATATTAATTTAGCATTTTATATATTACTCCAATAATACTGTTACAATTTTTGATCCAAAATAAATTTTAATTGAATCCAACAGTCATTTACTTACAATGTCAATACTACCCGGATATAAAGGATGAGGGATCACAATGGATGTTCCAGGAGTGATGCACATCTGTAGGGCATCGTGCAAAGGTTCCTGGCCTCCGGAAGTTACAAGTACGCCTCTGGAATTCCAGTCAATAGGTCCGTGAGTGCGGTCTTGGAAGTCTTGGAATTTGGAAACCAGCGGACCATATCTGCAATAAAAGTTATTATTGTTGAATTTATTAATCACAGTTTTGTCATAAAAGGCCTGCAATAACAACACAAAATATGCATACACTTTAGTATATTTCCTGTTTTGAAACCTTGTGACTGGTCTAAAGGTGAAATATGCAAATGTAGAAAATTTGATTAAATCGTAACTAGCAGTGAGTTAGTTATTTTATAGAAATAAATACAAATGCGTAATTTGTAAAATCATATTTATGCAATCACGTGGCTAACCTCAATACTGATTACATTTCAATATTTAGTATATTTATAATTATAAAACAAGGTTAATATTTATTTTAAATAATGAAAATAACCTTGATGCGCTGTTGTTAACAATTCCAAATATATTTATAACTTCGTAGATAGTTCTATTGCATCATAATTGATAAGTCGTATTGATCGGGCTTCGAAATATGATTGTTTAACTTTTTATGAAAAATCTAATAAGTTTATAGATATCTCGTATTCACCATTTCTTAAACTTAACTTTAAACCTGACAAGTATTTTTAGGTCATGAAATAAATTCTGTTCATGCTATAATGCAATTAACCTGCATGTTATTAGTTAGTATCCTAGGTATTGTTTCAACAAAAATTTGTAATGACACTTATTTTTTTACCATCCTTCATAATGTTTCGAACTTTTTTTGCGATTAAAAAATTAGAACGAATAATGTTTCTTAAGAAAAATTTGAAGTAATTTGTCTGAAAGTTTTAAATAAATGAATAGGTCGGAAGTTGGTTAGAAAAATCAGAGGTTATAACCAAACAATTATGAAAATATTAGTGTAAACTCGAATGAGGTAATATAGCCTTTTGTCAATTTTGAATGGGCAAACATTATTGTGCAATGCAAACGAATGAAGTAGTTTGTTAATTTTAAATAGACAAACATTATTGTGCAATACAAACGAATGAAGTAGTATAGCCTTTTGTTAATTTTGAATAGACAGGCATTATTGTGCAATATAAACGAACGAAACATTATAGCTTTCGTTAATTCTGAGTAGGCAAATATTATTGTGCAATATAAACGAATGAAGTAGGCAGGCGTTGTTAATTTTGTATAGGCAAACAATATTGTGCAATGAAAACCAATGAAGTAATATAACCTTTTGTTAATTTTGAACAGGCAAATATTATTGTGCAATATAAACGAATGAAGTAGTATAGCCTTTTGTTCATTTTGAATGGGTAAACATTATTTTGCAATACAAACGAATGAAGTAGTATAGCCTTTTGTTAATTCTGAATAGGCAAACAATATTGTGCAATGCAAACGAATGAAGTAATATAGCCTTTTGTTAATTTTGAATAGGCAAACAATATTGTGCAATGCAAACGAATGAAGTAATATATCCTTTTGTTAATTTTGAATAGGCAAACAATATTGTGCAATGCAAACGAATAAAGTAATATAGCCTTTTGTTAATTTTGAATAGGCAAACAATATTGTGCAAATGCAAACGAATGAAGTAATATAGCCTTTTGTTAATTTTGAATAGGCAAACAATATTGTGCAATGCAAACGAATGAAGTAATATAGCCTTTTGTTAATTTTGAATAGGCAAACAATATTGTGCAATGCAAACGAATGAAGTAGTATAGCCTTTTGTTAATTTTGAATAGGCAAACAATATTGTGCAATGCAAACGAATGAAGTAATATAGCCTTTTGTTAATTTTAAATAGGCAAACATTATTGTCCAATATAAACGAATGAAGTAGTATAGCCTTTTGTTAATTCTGAATAGGCAAACATTATTGTCCAATATAAACGAATGAAGTAGTATAGCCTTTTGTTAATTCTGAATAGGCAAACATTATTGTGCAATACAAACTTTTCAATCTTATTTTTAGTTAAAGGTTTCTAAAACTACATTGTCATTGTAAGACCCTGAACTGGGACCTCGAAATGAGCGCCTACTCTGACCACTAGAATACTTTTGTGATGTTAGAAATTTTGTTTGTTTTAGCTAAAAATGAGATTTTAACACTGATGACAATGGTGAAATCAGATTAAAAAAATGTATACGATAAAAAAAAATATTGTTATATCTTTATTTTTTTGTAAATTCGTTTCCATCACGTCATCGTATCAGTATATGACAAAAAAATTCCTTCCCATTCCCCTCATAGCCTACATACACAAGCATTACCTAATGTTATTGCAGATCACAAAGGCGATTGATTCTACTCACCCTTTCGACGGCATATATTGAAGTGCAGACTCCAGTTCTTTTCCTTCAATCGTATAACTTGACCCGTCTTTCAATTCGACTTCAAACTTCTTGAAAGGAAATGTATTTACGTTCGGCACTCCCACGGCCAACGTGATCGGCGGTTTGGTCATTTTGGAAATAACCTGAGCTGCAAAACAAACGCAAAATTACCTATGTTTCCGCCCGTGATCGAACCGGGGACTTTGCTCGTGAGGCGAACGCCATAACTACTAAACTACGGAAACTACGAAGAAGTTTGTCCAATGTAATTATATGAAATGAATCTTTAATTTAATTTTTATATTGGTAGTTACAGTAAAAGATCAGTTGTTTCATAATAATTCGTAGCGATCAACTGATTTCATTGAACAGCTGATAGGCTATAATAAGTTTTGGGTTATGTCGTGTTTTCGAATAAATTATTGTAATTAAAATAAAAAGGAAGAGAAAATCATGATACATGATTTTGTTTTTGGCTCAATAGCTGAAATGTTTGTGTATATATTTTTGCTTTTAAAGATATTTGCTGTACATTTTAATTAGTATTAATCTTACAGGGAATAGATTCAATATGGTTGACAGCGTCCACAGACTTGACTTATTTGTCTAACCTAACCTACCGTTTTGTAAAAAAATAACATAGAGTGCAATTTTATTCATATAGACGGCCTCTGTGTGTACAGTAACTTGAAAAGGTAATAGTCTGTTAATAAGATGCATTGTATGGTTTTTTGAACAACAGTAAGAAGTGAAACATGTAGTACCACATGTTATTGTACGCATTAAACTATTAATTTATTCTTGTATGTAGTCTGCATTCATTTTTTTTAACTGTGCTTGGTTACTTGATAACATTGCACATTAAACTTATTTATGTGATTCTCTTTGCTACGTAATATCCATAGTTTATGCCAGTCGAACTAATGAGGACGGGGAAGTTACTCCAGTCTCGGACCTACAACCTTGAAATGCACAATTTCGGAGGAGCTCCAGGTTATACGGTGCTCAAACACACCTGCCCTTTACACGATTAAAATAACACTCTATGTTGTTTTGTTACAAAAAGTTAGGTTAGGTTAGGCAAATAAGTCAAGAGTCTATGGACCCTGTCAAATATATTGAATCTACTCCCTATAAGATTAAAGTTAATTAAAAGATGCAGAAAAGATCTTTAAAAGCAAAAATATATACAACAAATTTCTGTTATTGAGTCAAAAATAAAAAGCATGCATCATGTTTTCTCTTTCTTTTTATTTTAATTACGATAATTTGCTCGAAAACAGGACATAACCTAAAACGTATTATAGCCTATCAGCTGTTCAATGAAATCAGCTGATAGTTACGAAGTGATATAAAACAACTGATCTTTTACTGTAACTACCAATTAAAGATTAAATTAAGCGCCTCACATGCGCAAGGTTCCCGGTTCGATCCCGGGTGGAAACACAGGAAATTTGAATTATAATTTGTTTAATATAAGCTTACGACGCGCAAAATATATTATTATATATCAGTATAAATGTATGTACTTGCATCACGCAAAATACATCACAACTAGCCCTAAAACACGATGTATGTTAAAAGTATAAAAAAGCATTTATTCATAAAAGATCTTTAAAATGAGGTTTCAAATGCAATTTTATTTTAGCAAATAACGGAATAATCTGTTTCGATAATTATATTAATCTTATAGGGGGATAGATTCAATATAGTCGATGCATAAGTTAGAATAGAAGTCGAGAAGAATTAATCAACCTAACTTTGAAGAATCAGAACCTAACCTAACCTAAAAATTAGTAACCTTGAAATAAATCAAGTAAGGTTATAGGTTATTACGTAAACAGCGTGACTGATTAAATTTTTCTTTAAAAATAGTCCTATTCCGATTAATATGGTAGAAATGTTAAAAACTGATTTTTTTAAAAAAAAAACCCGTTTTATCTATTCAACAAAAAAAATTACGTAAAAATAAATGCTTTAAGAAACACATTATTATTGGAAAATAATTAAAACTGTTATAATTTTATAGTATTTCAAAGATTGCTTTTTAATACGTATCATGTTAGGCTAGTTGTGGTGTTGGAGTTTGCGCAATGCGTACCAGTGTCATATTGCATATAATAGTATATTTAGCGCGTTGCGTGCTATTGTGTATATAAAAATATAATTATGACTACTTAGAAACAGCTGATTTCACACAACAGCTGTTGCTTCAATATCATTTCAATTGAGGTTATGTCCAAAAATTCGATTTCTAAATAAAATGTACAATAAATTATTTTAAAAAAATATTTTAAATGAAGAACAAAGTCTTTTAGAAAAAAAATGAACGAAAAAGACTAAGACGATTAGAAAATAAATGAAAATGAAAACATGAACGATGAAAATTTTACAATTAATAAAAGAGTTATGACTGAAGAGCAACAACAAATAATAATTAATTAATTAATAAAAAAACAGGAATTGAGAAAATTATATATGATTTATATTTTTGGTTCGGTAACAGAAATTTTCGACAGTTTTTTCAATGATGATTTTCTCTGGGGGGGTGTCGATTGATTCTCCTGAACCCTCTCGTAGTTACGTCACTGGTGTACAATAATTTTGTGTTCTATATAAGACAGATTAGGTTACTTACTAATTTCCCTTAGAGCCGAGGGAGTTCGCCTCCTGGACATGTCGTTGATGAAGTAATCATAATCGATATGAACGGCCGCCTTCTCGGGACACGCATGCTGCATATTCTTGGCGATGGTGTGAATGCAGGGCGCAAAATTTGTTATCAATTTGGTCTTATCCATTCTGCAAAATCAGCAGTATTATTAATACATCTGAAACTGGAAAATCATCCGACATACAGCCGGCCATTTATAGCTGCTAACGTAAGAAGCTGTCAAGAAGCGATCCCATTAAGCAATCAAGAGTTTTCCAGTCAATTATTTTAAATAAATACAAAATAGGTTTTTAATTTTTTTAAAGTTAAAAATCACACTATCAATGTTTTCAAAAAAATGTATTGTAGATGCACGGAATCTGTATTGCGACATGTTATATGGAGTAAAATAATTATGCGGACTAATTATTTAATTAAAAAAGGAAATACCAACCAAACAATTAAAGAAATAAAAAATCTAAAAAAAGGACAAAAAAAAATAAATTAAAAAATTAGATATACATTCAATACATTCAAATAATTTCCCTTCCGACACTCTTCCCGAAGAAATCGGTCTAATTACCCCCAAAACGATTTGGTAATAAAGGCTATACGTTTTTTTAGCACTTACGGACTACATTTGAACAAAATTTGTTAAAAATCGTGCAGATTTTGAAAAAGGCTTACGTTATTACTTTCTTGACCAAAAAAAAGGGCTTACTGAGCGAGCGAAGCGACGTTTATAACTCGACCGTTAGATATTTGGTTCGTTTGTTACGCAGTTTCGGCCAAACACATTGACCGATTTGGTATGAAGGTACTTCGTACAAAGCCCGAATAACGTATATCAAATTTTTTCCTTGTTCATTTCCGATTCTAGATGGCGGTCTCTGATTTAACAATGACATGTGTAGTTGTGGGTTACTTCCTCTATTACTGGATACACGGCAAGACCTATCATAACTTCCGTACAAAGAGTATAGAATTTTCTAATAAAGTTGGTCCAGTAATATTTTCCTTAAATGTTACAGTTTCCGGTTAAATTGGTAGAAAAGGTTACGAGAGCGTCAGAGTTTTATATAGTTAAAAAATATACGGCGAGGTCTAATGTCCAAACAGTTCTGTTTAGTCTCTGTAAATATGCGCACGTCTTTTATATCTAGATTTGTAACTTGTTAAGGTATTTGGTTATTGATTAATGTAACGCAAACCGTTGAATGGGTCCAGACATTGTGAAAGAAGTTATCAGCAAAAACGTGTTCAAAGTAAAGAATCATTCAAAACAATACAAAGTTCAAGCTATTGCATTTTATTTGATGATGATTCCCGCATGGTGTTTACTCATTTCAGTGAACTTAGACACTTAAACACTTAACAAAGATGTGATTGTAACGCTGATTTGACTGTACTATTTATTAAGTAATTACGTGAAAATCAGATGGTTGTTGATAAATGTCCACACTTTTATTATTTTGACATGTTAGGGGGGGGGGTAGAGTTCTTGTCAAATGGCAAAATATTTTCGAATGCCAATTAAAAAAAAAATGCATTACATTCCTTACCATTTAACTGGAAATAAAAGGGTTGAACATACCTTTTTAATACGTCATTAAATTGACGTGTTCCAGGTTGAAAACTGTCCATTTCCGAGAATTTTCGCAGATAAAAAAAATATAGATTACGCTAAAATAAAGCCACTCACGGAGTTTCCGATGAGTGTTAATAATTTGAAAAAAAACAGTTCTGCAACCCTGACATTTTGAAATAAAAACGATTTGATTAAAATATAGTACTTCCGTTACGACAAAACTATTTGTGGATGTGATGAGCGAATTTTAACGAATTTTATTTTAAGAATTTTGAAACCTATTTATAATTGTAAAAGATTTTTGTATTGTTATTTTAAGGCGAAAAGCACATTGAGGCTATTATCGCCTCCCTAAATGTAAGTGTGAATGTAAAGTGTTGAAGTCGTAAGTGTAGTGTTGTAAGTGTGTGTTAGACTCGGGTACCGCGAGGGACGTCTAAATCCTCTCAATAGGTGCAGCTAGTCTGCACCCCTCTGCGTGGGATTGTAAAAGAGGCTATCATAAGGCTCAATCCTGTAACCTTGAAATAAGTACCACTAGTTCACTTTATTAGGGATGATGTACACCTGTTTAATAATTTTGTCTGTGTGTTAGCACTTTCACGTCCGCAATTTTGAAACCATTTGTTTTAAACGTGGCGCAAAAAGCCATTTTTGCTTGAACAAGTTCGTTACTCGGAAATATCTGTTATAACAGTTTCCAAATGGCGGACTTGCAAATTTAAAAAAAAAATTACAACTTTTTTACACTTTTTTTTTGAAAATCCCTTTTCACCACCGTAATCTGTCAAATTCAATTGAAAATACGAAAATTAACCTAACGGGATTGAAAAATGTTTTGAAAATTTAAACAGCCAATTCATGCAAAATATGATAGCGAATCAGAATTTCAAAAAAGCGAGAAAAAATTCTTTTGGCTATTCGTTTTTGTTACGTCAGCGAGACAGTTGCGTGCAGCGAATATTTACGTATTAAGACAGAAAGTATACAGAAATATTGTACTTACTTTATGGCAATTCAGCTCCCCGCTAGGTTAGGTTAGGTTATATGAAATGGCACGATGACGTCTGATTAAATACTAAGCAGATTTATGGACGAAGAACGAAACTTGAGATAGTAAATAAAGTCACGACCTTTAGTTACACAACTGGACTTATCAGTAAGCTCTGCGAATGAGGAAGTTACAGCCGCACTATTTCCGAAACTGGCCCCAAAAACATTACACAACCTAAGTCACTTCAATTTTTTTCCAAATAAAACTGTCAAACACACTCCTTTAAAGTAACGAGCCTACTGCTTATCCTCAGGCGCCTTGTTTCATGTCACTGTAAACAAGTACCGGATATTGAAATGTAAACAACTGTTTTGTTTTAAAGAGCAACACAGCTGATTCAATAACTGATCAGCTGACTTCCGTGCGGTCTGCACTGTCGCGAAGCGGGCTAGACTGCGCCAGTCACTCGGAACACTGCGCAAACGTAATTTTTGTGTGCTCGTTTTGAAAAGTATTTGATGGCCAAACGTAAAAAAGACTTCGGAATCGAATTCTACTCACTTTTACTGAAAATGCAAAAGATCGAGCAACTTAAAATCCTTTTAAAGTTGTTGGTGAATTTTTCAAAACACTCTTGTCGATTTTTTGTTGTCGTCGATTGAAAAGCACATTAAAACTATTATCGCCTTCATAAATGTAAGTGTGAGTGTAAAGTGTTAAAGTCGTAAGTGTAGTGTTGTAAGTGTAAGTGTGTGTTAGACTCGGGTACCGCGAGGGACGTATAAATCCTCTCAATAGGTGCAGCTAGTCTGCATCCCCCTGCGATGTACTATTGTTGAAGTAGGCCTACATTAAATAGGTTCTAAGCAAATATTTAAAATCAGGCGGACCGTGCGAAATTTCGCACTACGAAAGTTTTAAGTAAACACAGCCTTTTAAATAAATATTTCATTTTCTTTAATGAATACAAATATGTTAGTTGATTTAGTTACCCTTGAAAAGGCTACATACAGTTGTCTGTGATTAAACACGCCATTTGGTAAACACAATCCTGCTCTTTGAAGTGTTTGTCCCTGCGACTTGTTTACAGTGATAGCAAACGTAGTTTTAATGGGTAACTGTCTTTAGTCAATTAAAAAGGTATGCTTGATAACCTCTAACTGTATTTTGACATTTCTATTGTACTTCGTATTTTTTAAGTCCGTATAAACAATAGATAAATGCATAGCGGAAGGAGAAATTACAAATATATTTATGTAAAAACAGTGTCCAAACCACGTGTTTGGTATTCGAAATGCTTGTCCCGGCTTGTACGACGGCAGGGATGGGGGGGGGCACATTACCTATAAATTTAATTACTTTTAAGTAAATATTGAAATTGTTCTAAGCACGTTATGCAAAAAAGTGGCATTTGTAATGGGATTGTCTATTCGTGATTAATAAGTTAGCTTCGTAAAATATACAAAATATTGTCTAATTTGTGATGTAACGCATGCGCACATGATGCCGTTTGGTCTATAACAGTTAAAAGTGTCTTTTATGTTAAAAATTTTCCACAAACAGTAAATTTGAGCGCCAAATCGTTTTGCAATGTCAGAAGCCGGTTAAAAAATCTTTCTAAAGATACTTCAATTATGCCTGAACGTACAGTATGTGCTGAGAAAAAGGGATGTTGATTCGAGAAATAATGTATGATACGTAAAAAGGTTTTTGTTGTGATCAAAATTATGTTTATAAAATTGCGGTGATTTTTGTGACTCGCATGTTGAAATTACGGGGGGACTTGAAAACTTAAACTTTGGAAGACGTCTGGCTGCTCGATATAAACTCTTTATAAACTGCAAGCATTATTTTTAAGTTTTTACTTTTATTTAAAATATTGAGAATGTATAATCAAATAACTGATATACCTCTCACTTTCTACAAATAACTGATTTACTTTGTATCTCACATTCTACAAATAACTGATTTACCTCTTACCTCACATTTTAAAAATTACTGATTTACAGCGTATGTCACATTATACAAATAATTGATTTACCTCGGATCTCACTTTCTACACATAACTGATTTACCTCGTATCTCACGTTCTACACATAACTGGTTTACCTCGTATCTCACTTTCTACAAATAATTGATTTACCTCGTATCTCACTTTCTACAAATAACTGATTTACCTCGTATCTCACTTTCTACAAATAAGTGATTTACCTCGTATCTCACTTTCTACAAATAAGTGATTTACCTCGTATCTCCCTTTCTACAAATTACTGATTTACATCGTATCTCACTTTCTACAAATAAGTGAGTTACCTCGTATCTCACTTTCTACAAATAACTGATTTACATCGTATTTCACTTTCTACAAATAAGTGATTTACCTCGTATCTCACTTTCTACAATAACTGATTTTCTTCGTATCTCACATTCTAAAAATTACTGATTTACATCTTATGTCACATTCTACAAATTACTGATTTACTTTGTATCTCACTTTCTACAAATTACTAATTTACATCGTATCTCACTTTCTACAAGTTACTGATTTACTTCGTATCTCACTTTCTACAAATAAGTGATTTACCTCGTATCTCACTTTCTACAAATAAGTGATTTACCTCGTATCTCACTTTCTACAAATTACTGATTTACATCGTATCTCACTTTCTACAAATAAGTAAGTTATCTCGTATCTCACTTTCTACAAATTACTGATTTACCTCGTATCTCACTTTCTACAAATTACTGATTTACCTCGTATCTCACTTTCAACAAATAACTGATTTACATCGTATCTCACTTTCTACAAGTTACTGATTTACCTCGTATCTCACTTTCTACATATAACTGATTTACCTCGTATCTCACTTTCTACAAATAACTGATTTACCTCGTATCTCACTTTCTACAAATAACTGATTTATCTAATACCTGACTTTCTACAAATAACTGATTTACATCGTAACTCATTTTCTACAGAATTTACTACTGTGGGTCTTACCAGTGAATATATTGTTCATTGTTAATACTTAACCTTGAAGGGCCAAAATGCCCAAAATTAGCGTTAAAATACCCCCACATCCTAAATACGTCAACGAATAAAATAAACAAACAGTTTCTAAAAATCAGCAAAACTATAAGAATAACTATTAGAGCCAAGTTGTAATGGATGAGAGAGAGAGAGAGAGAGAGAGAGAGAGAGAGAGAGAGAGAGAGAGAGAGCGCTTTGAAATGAGCGCTGATCAGCAGAACACTTTTTCAGAAGTTGACAACTTTTTTAAATATTTAGTCTACGTGCAATTATAAGCACGAATGCAGACACACACACACACACACACACACACACACACACACACACACACACACACACACACACACACACACACACACACACACACACACACACACACACGAACATAAATAAAAATCAATTTTATGAACTCAGAGAATCTTTAAACATTATATGATCTTTTTTTTGTACATTCTTTTTATTGTAAAGTAAAACGATCAGACCAAAGCCAATTATTTGAGTTAACTGACTTCAGCATTTTCTTAATGTTTACAAAACCGATAAGAGATTAAAAAAAATATGTAGCCTATTTAGTTACTATCATTAAAACAAAGTAATTAATTGTCAGGCCTAGTAAAAAAAGTGAATCAAAGCAAACTTAAACTGGTCAAAGTTGCTTTACAATTTTTTTTTTCAAATTGCAACCTTTCTGGTCAATAACAAACTTAATGAAATAGGTTATCGAACGGCATAGTGCTGAAAAACAATTTTCGGCCAACACATCTGTTCGTGAGTAAAAACACTGGAAAGTTGTGCAATAATTAATATCGTCAATATTTAACCACAAACCGTCTGTTAAAATATTAATCTAAAACAACAAAATCAGTTTACTTACTTATAAAATTATCGGCCTGGTTTCTGACAACCTCTGGCAGTTGTATACTACACTGACCTACCTCCCTTTCCAGGAAGAAGTTGCAAACATCATTCCAGTCAACGTCTCCACTACTCTGACATTGACAAAAAATGAACAAAATGTAGAGGGGGTTGTGTAGGATACCTGAGATTGCCCTCGTGGTTATAAAAGAATGTTCTGGCCTTCTGTTAGGCTGAAATCTTTTGTTGGGCTGTTTGTTCAGGTCTCAAGCGTTCGATAATTATCGATGATTTTGTTTTCATTAAATTTGATTAGGTCTAAACGCAATCGAATTATTGACTACGATCTGTTACTGTCGGATTGTAGATTCAGGCTGATTGACATGCTGACTTAAATAATTTGTACTTTCAAACTGCCACACAACGCATACGTGTAAACGAAATGGTAAAGATTTATTATCGTAGATACAAATATTAACGTATTTGTGCAAACTCTGGGACTAATAGATTTTGAATCCAGATAAATGGGCTTGTCAGACTTGGAACAAGCTGTTCGAATAATTTCTAAATTTTGGTCATATATATGAACAATTTACAACACAAGGAGACTGGGAATGAAGTTATTTCCGCAGTGCTAATTTGTCTATATTTAGGAACTAATAATTATAGAAGCTTAATTTTCTTGTTTGTACTAAAGACAGGATCTTTGTGGTGGTGGTTTTTTAAAATACGATTTGTTTTCCTAATGAGAATATTTTTAATCCGAGACCAACATTTTTGGAAAAAATATTTTTGAAATGTTGGATAATTTTTTAATAAAGACTAATTTTGAAATATCATCTGCTTAAAGCATAGAGGTCAGTATAAGAAACAAAACAGCAATGTTTTATATATTCGAGGAAAGTGTTTTTCTAATTAAAAAAATAATGTTTTCAGAAAAACATTATTAAATATAAAATTGAATAAAAAAATGTTTTCCAGACATAATAGAGCATAATTTGTAAAATAACCATAAATATTTGAAAGCAAGTAATTATTTATTATCTTGTAAATTTATGATGTCATTTATCAACTAAAGGTTGATTCGTCTTCCTTTAGTTCAGTACCAGGATCAGAAACTGATAAGATTACGTGTTTCTGCAGGATTGTCTTATTTCGTACAATCACTAAACATATGTTCCGTTTTTTAAATAGTTTCAGAGCTATAGGCACATTATTTATTATTTATATAGTAAAATATATTGATAACAATTTGTAAACAAAGAAACTAACCTCAACTTACTACGAAATACAGGACAAAACTATTTGTAAAGCAACATATGACTGTATAATCAGCTGTTGTTCAGCTACTCAGTGCGTCTAAAAAAAAAAAAATAGATAAACAAAATAACAAAACAAATACATAACTCAATAAAATAATACTATATAGTCTATAACTTATGCTTAGCAAGATACCAGACTAGAAGCGTCATGGACTAGGAAGTAGGCTAAAGCTTAATTACACGACAAAACAAAAACGCTTGTTATTTATGTTCTGCTAAAAAAGTAAAGAATTTGGTATCAAAATAATCAAAATGAAGTGCTGATAAAAAAAATATAAACATTGTTACAAAAATTGTCAACCCGATTTCCTCAAGTCGGCGTATCAAATTTGAAATAAAAGAAATTTGAAAGAAACAAAATAAACCGCCGGCGGTCAGGGTTTATCCCCCCTTGATTTACTACCTAACCTTATATAATTTGTATTTTAAATTCGTTTTACTGACTTCAGCTATGAACCTTCACACGGCCATAATTAGTATAAAATAAGACCTGATTTTTTAGTTCATTTTATCTTTAGGACTTTTTGAAACGGCCCGAACGTTTCTTTTTATGTTCGGGTATTAATTAATTAAATTTGAACAACATTAATTATCGCCCATTTGGGGAAAATCAGTTTTTTTGACTAAAAATGGTTTCAAAATTTTTTTTTTCAAAAAGTAAAAATATAGAAAATTCCAAGATATGCAAGTTTTACCTGTACGCCAAATTTAATAAAAATTAGTTAATTAATTTATTCTCAAATGATGTATAGGCATCCGTGTAAAAACCATTTTGTGGACTTAATGGGATCTGAAATAAAAAGTATATACGCTATATCATAAAAAATAAGGTTTATTATTTGTCGGAAAAAATTGGAAAATAGCTCAAATTTAATTCATAATACATAACTCTCGGTCACTCCCTTTTTTAAAATCTTTAGTAGCGTACAGATGCTAAAAAAATCATTGTAGACTATAAACCTCCTTATTACTACACATCAGAGACCTCTCTCATCATTAGTTGGAACTATAATCTCTTAGTACACTCAACCGAAACCAGAATGTGCGATCTGTCTTTAAATCTTGAATACAGAACAATCGTATCATTTGCTAAAATGAAACAACGATTGGGCCTAACAAACCTAATGATTAAAAATAAAATTATCTCAGTATATTTTAAATCAAATTTGGTGCACTGAGCTGCGTGAATCTTCACTGTGATCCGAAATTTGTCAGAAAATTAAAGAACCGATAAAAATGGACATATTTTCCTTTTTTTCTACAGATTCCAAGCCGGTTCTTTCGGTAAATGTGAGAATGTGAGAAAGTTATTCAACGATCTTTCAATATTTAAATCACTACTGTTTTGTTACCGAAACTAGGTTAGTTACACACTAGCGTTTACAGAATTACTTTTGATTATTTCTGTAAAAAAAAGATTTGTTATTATTTTATAACCATAAGAACTATAAAAAAAGTATCAAACAGTGGTTTTTACTTTGATCTCGCTTCGCTCATATAGCGAATATTTTTGAAAAAAATGAGGGAGGGTGCGGAATTATCAAATATGTGCTCGAAAACGTTTTGCCCAAATTTTATTCGTAGACCTACTCAAACAATCTTAAATGAATACAAACTTTCAAATGGAACCAGGATATTTTAAAAAAATCGATAACGTCAAAAATGAACCTGCATGCGGAAGTTTAATTAAAAAATAGTCGATTATACATTTTGAGAATGTAGGTAATAATTCTTCATTACTGGTTTTCGGGATTTGTGATTGTTTTTCGAAAGAACAATTGCGCTCTTTGTTTTTGTTTTTTTTTTTTTTTGCGGAGGACGAAACATAGGCCGGATTATTGATAACGAAATAATCTGAATCCGAGAATGTTTTTGTTGTAATTTCGTAGTTAATACGGATCTTGTGCTGCTGGCAATCAGTGTTATCAGTTGTTTATGTTGTGCGCGGGAATTCGTTATTTGAGACAAAAACGCATCAGCTGGCTCCGAAATGATAAGAGCTATCATATCGTTGTTGTATAACTACTGTTTAAAAGTGGAGATGTCACGTAGCCTGTTGGTCGTGTTCACAGCCCACGTAGTCTTACGCGACGTTTGTGCAGAACCCATATACAACGTGACGGTGGTATCGGTAGGGTTTTTATCGTCATTCTCGAAAGATGTAAATAGTGAGAAATACATTTCTAAATTGTCCATTGTAGATGGCGCCGAAACAGTGCTTTATAATAAGGTCGTGAAACCACCGAGTAGTGTGAAACGAAAAATTTACGGCAACTCTTACCACAGAGTGAAGCACAACTTCGTCAACCTGGTTAAAAGGAAGATGGTAGTCGGCCACAATGTCCAACAGCTGTTTGAATGGTTCAATGTGAAGCACTATAAATTTCTGTTGCGCGATACTAGCGAGTTTTGTAACAATTGTTCGTCCCACGCGGAGCACAGTTTGGCAACAGTGGTGAAAGAATTTCTGAACGAAGACTTACAAGACGATAACGCGACAGCTAGAGCTGTGGCAGCGTTACGAGTGTACAGAAAGTATAAAGAACTGTGGAAGGAATACATTCCGAGCAGAACACCGCTGGCTTTGAGCTTCGAAATGGTATCGTGCTGGAGGAATATGGTAAAAATTGGCAATTCGTTCTCCGGATTGGTGGTCGTCGACACTTTTGGGGAAGTTGTCTACGACAGACAGTTTAGACCGTATCCTTGGATAGAAAATTGCACCATGCACGAGGGTACCAGTTGGGAGTGTTTGAAAGGACGTGCGGATATACTTCAGGAGAAAACTCGTTTGATGGGTTTGTTCTCGGGACACATACTGGTGGGACATAAAATTGTCAACAACTTCTATAGACTCGGCATAGTGCATCCGCTTCCTTTGTTGAGGGATTCGCAAAGTAGTGTGGTTTTCCGTAGATATTTCCCACACAAGACTTTGCCATCGTTGAATGATTTGGTGAAGCTGCTGCACACGGCTCTTTACGTCGACTCTTTGAACAGATTTGAGAGCGCGCAAGCTATGATGTTGTTGTACTTTAAGTACAAAAACGATTGGGAAGAAGAAGCCATTAACTTTCTGTAGGTCAAGAGGACTTCAAAAAAAACTGCGATACTCGAAGATGTGACCACTATAGTCCAGCCGCTACAGTAGCCACATGTAGGAGAATTCTCCTCCAGCTTCCTCGAATAGTCCAGTGCACAGAGTCTGCCAGTCTGAGTCTACAAACGTTTACTTCTCTCAGCGATAGTGAAAGAAAAGGAGGAAGAGCGGGGACTCGACCTTTCGCTCGCACATTTTTTTCCTGTCCCACTTGTGTTCTTATCAGGCAATTTTATAAGCGGCTAACCTATAGACAGTGTGATTTGTAAAGACTTTTTGTAGACAGGGTGTTTTATATATTAAAGACAAATTTCGAACACATTGCACAAACTTTCTCACGTTTAGCTATTTTCCCCAATAATCCGGTTAACAGGCAACCGAGAAATCCGGTTAAAAGGTTACCGAGAAACTCGGTTAACAGCCGACTGAGAAATCCGGTTTAAATGCAATTGAGAAATCCGGTTTAAAGGTAATTGAGAAATCCAGTTAACAGGCGACCCAACAATCCGGGGTGACCGATAAATAAGATTAAAGATTGATTGAAATCACCTGTTCAATGAAATCAGCTGATCGTTACGAATTAATATAAAACAATTGATCTTTTACTATTATCTATTTATCAAAATTAAATTAACGATTCGTTTCACATCGGCCAAACCTCTTCATAGTTGCGGTAGTGTAGTGGTTATCGCGTGCGCCTCATACAAGCAAGGTTACCGGTTCGATTCAGGGCGAAAACAAAGAAAATTTTAACTATAATGTATTTAATATGAGACTTGCGACGCGCAAAATATACCATTATATATCAATATAAATTCGCACATTCGTATCATGCAAAATCCAACATCACGACCGGCCCTAAAACATGATACGTGTTAGACATTTTCCTCTGGGAGGACTTGAAGGGACAGCAGGGACTCTGAACAGAGTACAACCCAGGAAAATCATGGGACATGGCATATGAACACTATAGGAGTATACCAGGGATACATCCGTGGTAGGTTATGCAGGAACGAAAACTGCAGGTGTTGTATCTTGTGAGGAACTGTTCAGCAGGAAGCTAAGGATGTTTGGCTTCCAGCACCCTGAGAACCTCCAGCAGCAGACTGCTAAAATTCACCAATCTATTCAAATATAATTTAAATGGCATAGCTGCAAAATCTGATCGCAGTACTAAAGGCTACAAGACCGTCTATATAAAACTATATGGGTGATAATAAAGAAAAACTTTCCTATAAACATAAGTCCGGAAAAACTAAATCAGTTTCAAAATGGCAGTTATTAAAAAATATTCAAAAAAAGTAAATTAACATTTATCATGTTTTAGGACTGAACTTGGTGTTGGATTTTGCCAGACGCGTGATGAAGAACATGTTTATATTGTTATATAACAGTATATTTTGCGAGTCGCAAGTCTCATATTAAATTAATTATACAGTATTAAAAATTTCTGTTTCCGTCAGGATCGAACTGGGGATCCTGGTAAGGCGCACGCGATAACAACTACACTATTTAAACAACCAAGAAGTCTGATTTAAGTATATTAAATGAATCGTTAATTTAATTTTTGTAGTTATATTAAAAGATCAGTTGTTTTATATTAATTCGTTAAGATCAGCTGATTTCATTGAACAGCTGATACGTTTCAGGTTATATTGTTAAAAACTAGCTATGTTAATTTGTCTCGTTTTCGAACAAATTACCGTAATTAAAATAAAAAAAGGAAGAGAAAACAGGATACATGATTTTTATTTTTAGTTTAATAACAGAAATTTTTCCATAGCTCTTTTCATTTTCCAGGAAATGGTAAAAATATCAAACAAACCGTAACATTAAAACAGCATTACTGAGAACGCTACACTGGTGGTCACGTGATAAAGCCTACATTTGTCGCTATATGATGGTATATACCACATTGTTCTTGAGTTGTGGATTACATTAATATATTAGTTTCATGCGACAAATAAAATATTAATAATAAATAAAAAAAAACATGTTACAGTCAGTGAAAATTTAATAACTATCATATTTGTAGTATAACGATTCTTATTAATAATTTAAATTTATTAATTAAATTATGTATTTACAAGATATTTATTGAACTGTAAACGTTCTAAACAATTTTACGCTAGATGAGGCAGGTATGTAAGAGTTATTTATAATTACAATATTTATTATTCAACTTATTTATATACATAATTAAAAAAAAATTGTAAAAAAAGTTAAAGTAAGAAACGGTTTTGAATTCGCGTCCTTTAGTGTGATTCTTTTAAAAATCGGTGAGAAGATTTTTATCAGAAACGATTTCCTTAACCAAAAGTCTAATCAGGCGAGAAAACTTAATAAATAAGTAGCAAATAACATCTGTTGCCTTTTGTCTGAGTATATTTGATTCTTTCGTTTGTTCCGTCACGTGACTTATGAAACAACGACATGTTTCGGATCCGTAACGCCATCTTCAGGCGTAACTAGCAACACTGGAACATTACGATCACACTAAGTATTATCACATAATTACGAAACAGTATACCTTGGTATAGGTATGTTTCTAAAAACGGTCACTTTTTTTTGCTTATCGTTTCTACTTTATGCGTCAATTAGTTTTTTCCAGCAAGAAACCTCCTATAAAAGTAACAAAAGGTTACTATCGCTCGATATTGAAATTGAAGAAAAAACAAGACAAATAAAAATTTGAAATAAAAATAAATAATAAATTAATAATAATAACAAAATATATTAACAACTATACAATTTTTACCTAAAAAACTAGTTAACAATAATATAAAAATTAAAAAAACAACAAACAATACACAATTTATTGTAAGACTGTAAATTGACCTTACAATATTAACAAAATTATGTTGCCAAAACTTAAACATACTTAAAATTAAACAAAAATAAATAACCAAATGTAAACAGATTGTTGTAGGGCAGTAAAGAAGCCTTACAAGGAGATTACTGTATATTTATTAAATTTTATTCAAAACATACAGACTGTGAAGGAATTTCAGAGTCTAACCAATGGTCGATCTCCCAACATCGTCTGCAAACTATTTCACAAACCACATATACGCCTCATATTTCGGTAACCTTCACAGTCGAGCAATATATACTGTGATGGTTTCTCTGCGTCTCATCAGAAACCCATGCGTTAGCAAAAAGTGACCAATGCTAAGACGGGTAATCCCCACCTCTTCCAAGGAGTTGTACGCCCCCAAGGACGAAAAGTATTTATTACTCTCAATTTGTTGTAATCCATAGCTGCCCATTCATTTTTCCATAATAAGAAATTTTACAAAACAGAAAATCCGAAGAAACAGTTGCTCGGTGACAGCAGAGTTGCTTCCTTCGCCGCAATATCCGCTCTGGTGCTCCCAACTTTCTCAGTGCCCAGGTATCTAACAAAATGTTACTTCAATCTATAAAGTACAAAGTATCCTGAACCAGAGGGTTTACCGAATACACATCCTATATAGCTTGGAGCGCATTTTTCGAATCGGAACAATCAAGGTAATGCGCAGAACCGGATACGACGGTGTTCAGAGACTTGCACATTCAGGGCAATCTTTATAAGTTTGGCCCAATGTGTCAAGTGCACAACCGACGTTACTCTCCAGTTGTGAGCAATCCGTGAACATTGTTTCGGTAGATGGATAGCAAAGAAAAATACAAAGAAATTTCCCTCTCAGGGGGTGCAGACTAGCTGCACCTATTGAGAGGATTTAGACGTCCCTCCCGGTACCCGAGGGTAACATACACATTTGGAACAATACACTTACGACTTTAACACTTTACTCTCACATTTACATTTAAGAGCCGCCTCGGTGGCCTAGTTGATAGCGTACTGGGCTTTCACCACGAGGACCTGGGTTCGATTTCCGGCCAGGGCTTGGCATTTTCATACGCTATAAATCATCCCATCGTCTGCATTAGCCCAAATGTGCACAATAGTCGGACGTTAAACACCAAAAAAAAAAAAAAAACTTACATTTAGGGGGTGTAATAGCCTCAATGTGCTTCTCGCCTAAAAAAAATTCTAAGGGTACACAACATTAGGGTGTTGTATTTTACACAATAGGGTAGTGATAAATCGGAGATTGGCGTGGTATGGTACGGAGGAATAAAACATTGGGACATTTCAAATACTGGGGGTTGTTCAATACCCAAGTCGTCAAAAATACGGGAGTAACTGCTGCTCGAACTAAAAACCTTAAGATGTACTATTTTAATGCGACTGATACCAAGAATGCAAATCTATTATGATTATTTTTTGCATATTGACCGATCAGCTGACTTTAATTTTATTGTTATTAAAAAAAAATTTAGGTTAACCGGTTATATAATATTTACAATAATAATACATCCAACTTAAATGAGATGAACTATACTGGTTCCTTCAGTTATGAATTTAATATTAAAAGAATAAATTGTATTTAAATACAGCAGTAAACTTATTTTAATGAATTTATAAATTATAAATTATTATAAATTTAATTAACACTTCTTTTAACACGGTGTACTTTAATAATTAATGGGTAATAAAGTGTTCAAATCATTGCTTTCTTTATCTTATCCTTTAACATTCTGGTTTCACCATCGCAAGCATCATTAAATATAATCCAAGAATACCAGTATTTTAAACTTTAAAATTACATTGAAAATACGAAAATAAACGCTGAAAATTCAATTTACGAATTAAGACAAAAAAGTTACGGTTTTTAAAGATTTGAAATGACCGCCATTTTGAAACTGTCGAATAAATTTAGCTGTATAATGAACTCGTTGGCACCCACAAATTTATATAGCCTATAAATATATGTGCGAGCGTGTTCGCTCGCTTGTGTGTGTGTGTGTGTGTGTGTGTGTGTGTGTGTGTGTGTGTGTGTGTGTGTGTGTCTCAATGTAAATAAAATGTACAAGATATATTTAACTGTAAACGCTCTAAACAATGTTATTCTAGATGAGGCGGTTATGTACTATAATGTGCGGTATTTATAATTAAAATATTTATAATAAAACGTATTTATATACGTAAATATTATGTGTAAGAAAGTTAAAATTAGTAGCGGTTTTAATTATATATATATATATATATATATTTATTTATAATATAAATAGCCGCCTATTATCTAATATAAAAAGCCACCTCGGTGGCTTAGTTGATAGTGTACTGAGCTTTTACCCCGAGGACCCGGGTTCGATTCCCGGCCAGAGCTTGGCATTTTCATACGCTATAAATCATCCCATCGTCTTCATTAGCCCAAGTGTCACAATAGTCGGACGTTAAAAAAAAAAAAAAAAAAATATATATATATATATATATATATATATAATGAACTTTTAAAAAGTAATCTAAACGTGAAGATCAGTGTTTACCTCAAGGTCCAAGTCTGGATCTTACCACGATAAAACTCATTTTATCATTGAAAGAGTATTTCATTTTGAAATTGAAATTTTCTAAAAACTGCGAAAACGAAAACAAAAACGAATTTAAAAAAATTGTAACTTTCTTTAATCTAAACGTTTTTGAAAATCTGATGTTAAAATCGTAATCGGCGTTAAATTAGCGAAACACTGAGTAGTCGAATTTTTCGATTTCCATTCAAAATGCTGACAGCGGCCATGGTTCACTTTCTTATTTTCAATTTAGTTCTAAAAGCAACTGTAACCTAGTAACTATTGCCAGAATTCAACGCTGCCCACGTTGCAACGCTGCCCACGTTGCAACGCTGCCCAGTCTTTCAAAAAGGCATTGTGATATTGTTACATTTCGCTTCCATCACTTCAACGCGACAGCTACTTGTCCAAACCCAGTACTTATATCACCCATTTTGCCGTCAAGTTTTAAAACGTCTACTTTATTAAACACACATTCCTATTTTAGACTGCTGCTATGTTACGACCAGCCTATTTATAAATGTTTATTTAATATCTCTAACAACTCGCAGAGTTTGTCACTTAGCGGAGGGAATTTTTTCCCCGCTATCATTAAAATTCTTCTGCCTCAGTTGGTTGCTTGACTCATCGCGATTGCTGCCCGGACAAAATGAACACCGCGTCTCGCTGCGTAATATTGCTGGTGACAATTTTATTTCTGTGGCGTTTCTATAACAGTGTGGTGAAGTATGCCTGGGAAAGAAATAATATTCCTACCCGTTATTCACAGACTGTCGCTATCGGTTATTCCAAGAGGTGGGTCGTCTCGCCGTTGAGGCGCGGCCGGTACAATCGTATCACCGATATTGTGGTGATCAACGACGAAGGAGTTATACTATTTAACACGGTTCTACCGGTGACTTTCAGCTATGTCGGCAGTGACCTTTACGACTTGAAAGTAACCATCGGCGGTTTGATAAGAAACAAAATGGTAGTCGGTTATAAAACGTACAGGCTGTTCAATTTATTGCAGTTACACCATCCTGGTTTCTTGACTCGCGATGTGTCGCACTTGTGCAACAGGTTCGAGTTATCGCCACACAAGCAGCACAAGTTCAGAACGGTGGCGAAGGAATATCTGAACATTGACATGGGTAGGAATAACGCGTCTGAGTACGCGATAGTCTCTTTGCAAGTACTGAACAAGTACAGACGCGAGTGGAAGGAATTTATGTTGAATAAAGCGAAATCGCCGTTATCGCTCAGCTGCGTATGGGTGAGGAGTTCTACGAGCGGACAAGCTTCGAGTGTGAGCAGGATTACGATCGTGGATGAAATGGAGAACGTCGTGTACGACAAGCTGTTCAAACCGGAAGTGCCGGTGTTCGTGGCCGGTTCGAAAGAGAGTACTTTGAAGTTAGCTTATAAACTGAAGAGAGAGATTCATAAAATAGAGTGGCTGTTGAGGAAACACATCCTGGTAGGTCATAACCTTATTAATGGGTTGTGGCAGCTGGGGCTGGTACATCCGCTTCCTCTTTGCAGAGATACGCACAGGTTCTCAATGTTCCGCCATATATTACCGCGTAAAGCGACCGTCACTTTGGAAAGACTGGCCAGACTGTTGTTGAAGATTAAGGTGCGGAATGAGGGAGAAGATTCGGTACAAGACGCTCGGCTGACTATGTTGTTGTACAAGAAGTACAGGAGGGGGTGGGAGGATGACGCGATGACCAAGTTCTAGTTGGCAGTGAATTGTGGTTGTACGTAATTTAAATATATAGTGGACCTAAAAAAATCGTTTCGCTTTGTAAGAAGAACTAAGCAACCGTTTGCTTTATCGTGGCGCTTTATCTCGTGCGGTCTATGTGTGTTGTGCTTACTCCAGAAAACAGATCGGTCGCATTTAGACTACCGTGTCTTTAACATAGACGAGTGCTGTTTACGTTATTCCCCATTCAGCCTAACAGCTTCTCCTTCAAGCGTCACAATAAAACGAACGAAATATTACTAGGAGGCATTATTTAGGAATAGCAAACAAGTAATCTAAATATCTGTGCATTGGAAACAGGTACGGAACTATTGGCGTCCTGTAGACACCTACAGAGTGAACGAAAATCAGGTACAATTTATAGGATGTCCGAAAAATCCACAAAATGTATATTTTGTTGTGGAACCTAATATATATCTCAATATGTTCTTAGAATATGTGTATAGTAAATAGTGTTTTTGAAAAACTATAGTTGTTTATAGAATAATAGCGAATGTAATTATAAATGTATTAGTCGACCTATTTGAACAGGAACGTTTAAAAAGAAAAGTTGTTAGTATAGAGTATGTGCCAAAAGTTATATATAAACCATATAATTTTTACAATAAATGCTATGTCCCATTTTGTTTATCAATTTTATAGTTATATGTAGTCAATAATTGTATTATGTAATATCTCTTTTTCTTTTTAATCAACCAAGAATATCTAAAGATGTTCAGGTTGTCCAGCATCAATATTGTTAGTTGATACAATAAGAACGGCGACTACAGTCATTAAGAAAAGAACATTCGAGTATTTATTGTAAAAATTACAAGATACAGTAACAGCCTATTACTGGCACCTTCTCAATGGACTGGATAATGTTAGTTTCATTTGTTATTATAAACTTGTAATATTGTTAATGATTGTAGTACAGTTTTTTCAATTTATTTATAAGAGGTATTTCTTGTTATATTTTAAAACCATTATAGTGACGGTTCCTTCTGTTATTCTTGGTCAATGTCTGTTATTCTTTCAAATGTTAAGAATTTCCGGCTGAAGGAATTGTAGGAAGACTCAGAAAAACGTTTAGAATTATGTAAACTGATTGAAGATGCTTTAATCCGACTGACTAAATCAAATTAATAGTCCACAAACTAACTAAATTCAAAAAAAGTTACCTAACCTGACCAAACAAACTGTATAACCTAGATAAAACCACATAATCTAACCAACAATTTGATTAACGTAGATAAAACTGCCAGGCCTAACTAAAAAATCTTACTAACCTAGATAGAAGTACCTAACCTAAGCAAACACACTGACTAACCTAGATAAAAGTTACTAACCTGACCAAACAAACTGTATAACCTAGATAAAACCACATAATCTAACCAACAATTTGATTAACGTAGATAAAACTGCCAGGCCTAACTAAAAAAATCTGACTAACCTAGATGAAAGCAAGGTAAATAGAATACAAGGTATGGGCCATGCGCATGTCCTCCCCACCACTTGCCGGCTATGGCGCGTCATCGGGGCAAACTCAGACGTAGTGTTTAGTAGAAAACAGTTTATAATGTTAGTTTTAATAACTGTATTCTAGTAATTACAATAATAATTCCTTTTGTATAACATTATTAACGCTATTAATTACTTTACTTACTGAATTCATTCATTGTCAAAACGGAAACTTTTTTTATACAATATTACGTAATATTAAAGTAAATTATGGGTCCATAGCTTGAAAAATTCAAGAGTTATTTTTTATTTGAAAGTTAAAAGCACATCACATTATGAATTATGTATCTGAGGATATTCCTTGCGAATTATTTGGTTTACTGTGTAAACATACATCTGGAATAAAAAATTAGCAATAAATTAAATTACAAAAGACCAACCTATGTACGGGCTTTTATGCCCCCTTTAGGTCCTTTTTTGTATATATTTTTATATATATATAATAAGAATTTGGTAGTAAATAAATAAATAGCACACAGACTTATTATGCAAACAGTAAAATAAACATACGTATTTCTTAGAATTTATGTTTCAAAACATGCCATCTCTCTCTCTCCAGCTCTCTCTCTCTCTCTCTCTCTCTCTCTCTCTCTCTCTCTCTCTATCTATCTATCTCTCTCAGACACACACACACGCACAATTATATATATATATATATATATTATTTATTTATATAACAAACTATTTTTGATACCTAGTACAAGTTATTGTAGTTTACTGAGTTTGTTACTTTTCTTCCTTCCGGCATCAGTGGATTTATTTACGTAACTTTTTTAAAAGACTTCTTTTTATTTAAAGATTTCATCCTCATAAATGTACGGGAACGGACGTAATAGGATATGGTAAATTCATCTACTGAAGAATAATTATTATTTAGTTTATCTGTCAGATTTTTCATCACACATTTTTCTTTATTTAGCCCATTCTCACCGTGATATTTCAAAAAGTCCTTTTCCATTTTTACCACGACGTTCAACCATTCTTCAGTAGGATACATAAGGTAGCCTTTTGACAAAGTTGACAGCTAATCCCTTTGATTATTACGGCACTCGTTTGTTGGATGACCGTATACAAAAGTTAAGACTATTTTTTTTCTTGACTATAAGATATATAGCCAGCCATCATCTTCAGTAGATCAGAGTTCTCCTGTAGATCACACCACATCATCTTCACTAGCTTGTAAGTCATTTAAGGCTCCTCTTCATCGTCGGATTATCAGAAAAAAAAATCTTAAACATAGTATCATTGTTTTGTAAAACCACATTTTTTTTTAACCGAGGCAAGTTCTTGTAATGCAAGTGGAATTTATTCCTTCAAAAGTAAATTTTCATTTCTTCTACAGATGCATTATTTACAACGATATTTATATTAAAATTACTGACTACGGAAAGTGGATTTCATTTACAGAATTACACGTTACAATTGCACCAAAGTCATTTCAGTTTACAGGTGATTTTCCTGGTAGATTTCCATCGGACTCGTCAATAAGTTTTTTTAATGTTTCTTGGTTTTCACGTTTTTTAATCCTTGTCGCTCGTTCAGGATCAACACATTTATTTTCAACGGTGGAAATGTTAAGATGAGGAATGGCACCGGATTTCACAGGTGTTGTATTTAATAATTAGGATTTAAAATCCCTTTCGAAATCATCGTCATTAAAATGAAGTGAACAGACTTTAACATTATCAAAATTAAAATGATCTGCTCGTTTACACGCATGAACCCACGCTTTTCTCAGGCCTTCATTTTTTGGAATTATATGAAATGTAATTCCTTTCCCTTTACAATTCTTATCATTATTATAGCAATTGGCAATAGCGCAACCAGACATTGTTATGCATACACAATTATACAATACTAAACAAAATACATTTTGTTATTTTTTAGGATTCAAAACATACTTAAATTTTTTTTTATATTTATTAAACCTCAAACACAAAACACAATTAAATAAACACACCCAATCTCCAAAAACATGTACAGAACATCG
The DNA here is from genome assembly GCA_022606455.1 of Callitettix versicolor. Lineage (NCBI taxonomy): Eukaryota > Metazoa > Arthropoda > Insecta > Hemiptera > Cercopidae > Callitettix > Callitettix versicolor. The sequence goes on along the minus strand of CM040185.1, from coordinate 25,072,096 downwards.
AAATGTTTAGCGGGAAACTACATACAGTAGCAGTGAAGAGTATGACCCAGTGACGTCACTCGTGCGGTAGTCTACTGCGCATTACCATCGTGGACCATACCGTGTATTCTATTTACCGTGAATGGAAGTATACTGCGCATTACCATCGTGGACCATACCGTGTATTCTGTTTACCGTGAATGGAAGTACCTAACCTAACCAATCCAAACAAATTGACTAACCTAGATAAAACTACAAAATCTAAATATATATATATATATATATATATATATATATATATATATAAATTTAGATAAAACACCTAGTCTAACGAAATAATCTAATTAATGTAAACAAAACTACCGTACTTAGTCTAACTAAAAAACCTCTCTAACCTTGATAAAACTACCTAACCTAACCAAAAAATCTGAGTAACCTAAATAAAACCATATAAGTTAACCAAACTGACTAACCTAGATAAAATTACCTAGCCTAACTACAAAATCTGTCTAGCCTAGATAAAACAATCTAAATTAACTAAATAATTGATTAACATACATAAAACTACCTAACCTAACTAACCTAGGTAGAACTACCTAACCTTACCAAACAATCAAGAAGTGCATGCGCGAAAGTCAGCAGTATGTACGACGTCACTAGTTCTTACTCTATCCACAGCAACACTGACAGTCAGTATTGCACAATGTTGTTATATTTGTGTTTGGTTTTCTCGTACTAAAATCATTAACTTAATGCTTTCGTTTTTCGCCAAGTCTGTTATATCTAACTTCTAAAAAAAATAATGATTTTAATTATAGTTAAAATAAATAAAACAATTCATGATTTACTTGTCAACCGAAAATGAAATACAAAAAAATCAACTAAATTTACAAATTCAATATCTTTGTGAAATTAAATTGTAGGCTATCGTTAATTGGAAGGATCTGTTTTGTTTACAAATAAACGCGTATATCGATAGTTAAAGAATTACTAGAAGAGAATTATAAACTCTTCGAAACAGGCCGTAAAATTATAAATCTTAAAAATAAACTAAATGCTGACAAGTATGACCCGTTAACTACAATAAAAAGTAAATATATATTCTAATTTCTATGATCAATAAGGCAATGCATTTTAGGCTACATTACAGTGCGGTGTGGAGCTCGCAGACCAGTCATGGGTCGTACTAGGTGTTTTCGAAACTATATACCAGTTCCAAGAACCTGTTCCAAATACTTGTTCCACAGATACCACCTAGTATTTACTCTGCGTAGTTAATGTTGTTGAAAATACTAAATAAAATATACGAGGTGAGTTCAGAAAGTAACGAGAATTTTAATTTTTTTGAACAAAATACTTATTTATTCTTCTACATTGATGTTGTCGCCTTCAAACTAGTCCCCATTGGAGATTATGCACTTGTGCCAGCGCTTTTTCCAATCCTCGAAACACTCCTCAAAATCGATCTTTGAGGTAGCCTTTAGTTCTTTCAACGATGCGCTTTTAATGTCATCTACAGCTGTAAAACGACGGCCCTTTAAGGTTCTCTTTATTTTTGGAAATAGGAAAAAATCACACGGAGCCATGTCTGGCGAATATGGAGGCTGGCGCATCGTTACAGTACTGTTTTTGGCTAAAAATTCACGAACAAGCGATGAAATGTGAGCTGGTGCATTATCGTGGTGCAAAATCCATGAATTGTTTTTCCACAAATCCGGACGTTTTTTTCGGATTGCTTCACGCAAACGGCGTTGTACTTGTAGGTAGTACTCCTTATTGACCATTTCACCTGGTGGCAGGAATTCATGATGCACTATGCCATTAATATCGAAGAACACAGTGAGCATAACCTTCACGTTCGACCGCACTTTGAGTCTTTTTCGGTCTTGGCGAGCCAGAATGTCTCCACTGTTGATGATTGAGCCTTAGTTTCGACGTCATATCCGTAAACGCATGTTTCGTCACCTGTTATAATACGTTTCAGTAATTCTGCATCGTCGCTGACGTCATTTAGTGACTCCTGAGCAACTTCCATTCGCCGCTGTTTTTGTTCAAAGTTCAACAATTTTTGAACGAATTTTGCTGCCACGCGTTTCATACACAAAATTTTGGAAACAATGGCATGACATGATCCAATCGATATGCCAACATCATCAGCGACCTCTCTAATTGTGATTCGGCGATTGTTCATAAGCATTTCTTTCACTATTTCACGTTTTCATCGGTTGTTGATGTGCCGGGGCGTAAAGGGCGTTCGTCTTCTTCAACGTCTTCACGGCCTTCTTGGAAACGTTTATACCACTCGTAAACTCTTGCTTTACTCATAGCAGACTCACCATAGACCTTTGTTAACATTTCACACACTTTGTTACACTTTATTTCATTTTTTACGCAAAATTTGATACAAATTCTTTGATCCATTTCTTTTAAAAAACGAAAATCGCCGAGCTCATAAAAACACGTCTAACCTTAGTGGCTGTCACAGACAAAGTCAAAAATGAAAAAAGCTGAAAGTTTTATCATATTTCAAGGGCATGTATACCAACATAATAAAAAAAAATGTTTAACAATCGGACTCTCCAAGACCGCGAAATTAAAAAATTCTCTTTACTTTCTGAACACACCTCGTAGATCTAATATTATGATGGAATTGCACTGAAGAATCCGAACTACACGTTTCATTTTGAGTATTGGTTTGATTTCCAGTTATTTAGTATTAAAAAAAAAAAAATAAAAATATACGACTTGTTCAATTTTAATTCTTTAAATTAAGTTGTTGGTAAGATATATATTGTTTAAATTTAATTAAAATTCAATAATATAGTTTAGGGTTTACGGACAGTTCGATAATAAAAAGAGATAAAATACGTGCACCTGTATATTATTTTTCAATATAATAATAGTCTTAGATGACATCATATTATTGTATTTATAAAAAAAAAAATAAAATAAAAAAAGATACGTCAGTCTGAATTTATATATTAACTGTCAAGATACTGTTACTTCTACCAATGGTAGAGCTGGTCAAAGAAGATTTTGCACGTCATATTCCTTATAATACTGGGCAGAAGCCTTTTTTCTAGTATTTCTCAGAATACTGGGCAGAAGCCTTTTTTCTAGTATTTCTCAGAATACTAGGCAGAAGCCTTTTTTCTAGTATTTCTCAGAATACTAGGCAGAAGCCTTTTTTCTAGTATTTCTCAGAATACTGGGCAGAAGCCTTTTTTCTAGCATTTCTCAGAATACTGGGCAGAAGCCTTTTTTCTAGTATTTCTCAGAATACTAGGCAGAAGCCTTTTTTCTAGTATTTCTCAGAATACTGGGCAGAAGCCTTTTTTCTAGTATTTCTCATAATACTAGGCAGAAGCCTTTTTTCTAGTATTTCTCAGAATACTGGGCAGAAGCCTTTTTTCTAGTATTTCTCAGAATACTAGGCAGAAGCCTTTTTTCTAGTATTTCTCAGAATACTGGGCAGAAGCCTTTTTTCTAGCATTTCTCAGAATACTGGGCAGAAGCCTTTTTTCTAGTATTTCTCAGAATACTAGGCAGAAGCCTTTTTTCTAGTATTTCTCAGAATACTGGGCAGAAGCCTTTTTTCTAGTATTTCTCAGAATACTGGGCAGAAGCCTTTTTTTCTAGTATTTCTCAGAATACTGGGCAGTAGCCTTTTTTTCTAGTATATCTCAGAATACTGGACAGATCGCATCTTGCAAGTATTATCAGAATACTAGGCAAAAATTGTGGGTCGGTATCAAGTACGAATATCGTTACGCAGCAAGCAAAACATTATCATCAGGACGCATGCGCATAGCTTTCATAGCTTTTTTCTTCTACAGTTTTCTTGAAAAACTAATTTCATCATCGTAATCTCAATTCAAATCGTTTCTAATTGGCATTTCGAATTTTCAAGTTCCATTTAGAACACAAAATACCTAACTACTGTAATTTCAATAGGCCTATAACGCGAAAGTTCGAAACGCTAATTTATGTAGATTTCACGCTAATTATGACAGTTAAATCGTATTTAAAAAAAAAAAAATTACGAAGTGTTATTGCTTTGGCGAGAGAAAACTGGGACTGCATGTAGCAGTCCCAATTCACAAACAGTGAATTGCATAAGAATGTGAGGACGTTAGATGGCCTTGCCTCACCTGCACTGGAAGAGGTGAGGCTAGGTTTGATCATCTCATATCAGTAAGGCGACGGTTTATCTTAAATCAGACGTTTATAATATTTCTGTAATTGAAACAAAAATAAAAATCATATATCTTGTTTTCACTTCCTTTTTATTTTAATTACGATAATTTGTTTGAAAACACTACAAATTAAAATAGCTAGTCTTAAACAACATAACCTAAAACTTATTATAGCCTATCAGCAGTTCAATGAAATAAACTGATCGTTACGAATTAATATAAAACAACTGATCTTTTACTATAACATAGATAGTTTTAAAAACATAACATAAAACTTATTATAGCCTATCAGCAGTTTAATGAAATAAACTGATCGTTACGAATTAATATAAAACAACTGATCTTTTACTATAACATAGATAGTTCTTAACAACATAACCTAAAATTTATTGTAGCCTATCAGTAGTTCAATGAACTCAACTGATCGTTACGAATTAATATAAAACAACTGATCTTTTACTATAACATAGATAGTTCTTAACAACATAGCCTAAAATTTATTGTAGCCTATCAGTAGTTCAACGAAATCAGCTGATCGTTACGAATTAATATAAAACAACTGATCTTTTACTATAAAATAGATAGTTCTTAACAACATAGCCTAAAATTTATTGTAGCCTAACAGCAGTTCAATGAAATCAACTGATCGTTACGAATTAATATAAAACAACTGATCTTTTACTATAAAATAGATAGTTCTTAACAACATAGCCTAAAATTTATTGTAGCCTATCAGCAGTTCAATGAAATCAACTGATCGTTACGAATTAATATAAAACAACTGATCTTTTACTATAAAATAGATAGTTCTTAACAACATAGCCTAAAATTTATTGTAGCCTATCAGCAGTTCAATGAAATCAACTGATCGTTACGAATTAATATAAAACAACTGATCTTTTACTATAACATAGATAGTTCTTAACAACATAACCTAAAATTTATTATAGCCTATCAGCAGTTCAATGAAATAAACTGATTGTTACGAATTAATATAAAACAACTGATCTTTTACTATAACATAGATAGTTTTAAAAACATAACATAAAACTTATTATAGCCTATCAGCAGTTTAATGAAATAAACTGATCGTTACGAATTAATATAAAACAACTGATCTTTTACTATAACATAGATAGTTCTTAACAACATAACCTAAAATTTATTGTAGCCTATCAGTAGTTCAATGAACTCAACTGATCGTTACGAATTAATATAAAACAACTGATCTTTTACTATAACATAGATAGTTCTTAACAACATAGCCTAAAATTTATTGTAGCCTATCAGTAGTTCAACGAAATCAGCTGATCGTTACGAATTAATATAAAACAACTGATCTTTTACTATAAAATAGATAGTTCTTAACAACATAGCCTAAAATTTATTGTAGCCTAACAGCAGTTCAATGAAATCAACTGATCGTTACGAATTAATATAAAACAACTGATCTTTTACTATAAAATAGATAGTTCTTAACAACATAGCCTAAAATTTATTGTAGCCTATCAGCAGTTCAATGAAATCAACTGATCGTTACGAATTAATATAAAACAACTGATCTTTTACTATAAAATAGATAGTTCTTAACAACATAGCCTAAAATTTATTGTAGCCTATCAGCAGTTCAATGAAATCAACTGATCGTTACGAATTAATATAAAACAACTGATCTTTTACTATAAAATAGATAGTTCTTAACAACATAGCCTAAAATTTATTGTAGCCTATCAGCAGTTCAATGAAATCAACTGATCGTTACGAATTAATATAAAACAACTGATCTTTTACTATAACATAGATAGTTCTTAACAACATAACCTAAAATTTATTATAGCCTATCAGCTGTTCAATGAAATCAGCTGATCGTCGTGAATTAATATAAAAGAATTGATCTCTCTGAAGTTTTCACTTCAAAAATGAACTGATCAACCTAAGAAAGGCACAATCTTACCAGCTGCTAACTCAAGCAAACAAAATTGACAACTGATCCTATACTAGAGCTGAAAAAATGACTGTTGTTAAAGCAGTTTCAATAAAGCTTAAAAATTTAATCATCTACAGACGAAAACAAACCGGATATATGTTTAGGAAGTGGTACACTCTTGAGAGGACTAACGATAAACTGATCAGTTCCGAAGAACGATTTACTTTACTGAACAGATTCGTTCTATAAAACGATTATTTTACTGAGCTGTTCTCAGAAATTCACTTCAGAAATTATCATAAGATTCGTTATGGTTATAGTATGCTTGTTCCCAGTCACATATGTTAAACGTGATAATTAATAGTTTTATGTCGTTTAATATGAGTTTCTTTTCTAATCTGACTTTGAACTTTTAACTTCAGTTGTCAGTTTATCTAAAGAATCTTTGTTTGCGAATTTAAAGAACGGCGAATTTTATCACTATATGGAGGTTAAAATGTGTTAATTCAATCGTGGTTAGCTTAATACCTGATCGGTTGTCGTAATTTGAAGAAATCAAAAATCAATTTCAAAAACTTGTGTAAGAAGAACAACATCAGTGCTTATATTTTGTGTACTCTCTCTTAATACTTTTCATATTTAAAAAATTTAGTGGAAGAGTGAATCCTTTCTTTTTCATTATTCTTGGGCAACGAAGGAGTTTGCTATATAGTTTCTCGAATGAACGGTTCATTCCTCATCTTTTAACACTTTTCGAGGATAACGTTTAAGCCCCAGTCCAGGTTAAAGAGTAGACGATACAATTATCTTGTTCCATTGAACGGTTAAGATCTTGTTCTACATATAAACATCTGTGATTCTCCTAGATGGTTATGTCAGCTAGGCCATACAGCACCTTGTCTTGAGAATAAAATTCATGAGATCTATGAGATCCAGCACCGTGAGCGATATAGGTTTTTTTCTAAAGTCGAGAAAAGATTTTTGTCCAAAATCAACAATTTCTATACCAAACTCGAATGTACTGATGCGGTGGATAAAATAATACGCCTGCCATTCTTATCAGTTATCTTGTACAATACTATAACTAAGTAAAGTTAAAAAAATCACTTAACAACTACTATGACTGTGATTTCACGTAGGGACTAAACCGATATAACGATACCAGTAAAGTATCGATAATTTTCTTTCGATACCTAGTATTTTTTTATTCGATACTTTTACTAATATCAGTACTAATAATAAAGTATCGGTTAATTCACGGTATTTAGATACACGGTGGGTGTGTGCAGTAGACTACCGCGCGCGTGACGTCACTGGATCAAACTCTTCACTGCTACCACCGTAAATACAAATGTATTTACGGTGACTGCTACTTTATGTAATTTCCCGTTTAACAATGCGATGTTCTATAAATGTAGATGTAAATTGAGATTCGGTGTGTTTATGTGAGTGTTGTGTTTTAAGTAAAAGGTCTTTTTTGTGTAAATAAAAGGTGTTTTAAATAAAAGGTGATAATTGTGTTTTGTGGTCCAGGTTTAATAAGTGTAAGAAAAAATTTAAGTAGCTTAGGTTTTGAATACTAAAAAATACATAATTTGTTTTGTTTGCTGTTGTATAATTGTGAATGCATAACAATGCCTGGTTGCGCTATTGCCAATTGCTATAATAATGATAAGAATTGTGAAGGGAAAGGAATTACATTTCACAGAATTCCAAAAGACGAAGGCCTGAGAAAAGAGTGGGTTCATGCGTGTAAACGAGCAGATCATTTTAATTTTGACAATGTTAAAGTCTGTTCACTTCATTTTAATGACGATGATTTCGAAAGGGATTTTAAATCCGAATTACTAAATACGAAACCTAAAAAACAGCTGAATCCGGTGCCATTCCACGTTTTAACATTCCCACCGTTGAAAATAAATGTATGAATTCTGAAAGAGCTGCAAGAATTAAAAAAACGTGAAAACCAAGAAACATTAAAAAAAACTTATTGATGAGTCCGATGGAAATCTACCAGGAAAATCACCTGTAAATGGAACTGACGTTGGTGCAATTGTAACGTGTAATTCTGTAAATGAAACCCACCCTTCCGTAGTCAGTAATTTTAATACAAACATCGTTGTAAATAATGCCTCTGTAGAAGAAATGAAATGTTTAAGAAACGAAAATTTACTTTTGAAGGAACAAATTCAACTTGCATTACAAGAACTGGCCTCGGTTAAAAATAAAAATGTAGCTTTACAAAGCAATGCTACTAAGTTAAAGAATATTTTTTCTGATAATCAAATTCAAGTGATAGAGAAAGGTGCATGCTCTAACTGGTCATCCGAGGATATTTCCAAAGCCGTAAATTTATGAGGATTAAATCTTTAAATAAAAAGAAGTCTGTAAAAAGAAGTTACGGAAATAAATCCACTGATGCCGGAAGGAAGACAAGTAACAAATTCAGTAAACTACAATAACTTGTACTAAGTATCAAAAATAGTTTGTTATCTATATATTAATATATATATATATATATATATATATATATATATATATATATATATATATATATATATATATATGTGTGTGTGTGTGTGTGTGCGTGCGTGTGTGTGTAGTGTGTGTGTGTGTGTGTGTGTGTGTGTGTGTGTGTGTGTGTGTGTGTGTGTGTGTGTGTGTGTGTGTGTGTGTGTGTGTGTGTGTGTGTGTGTGTGTGTGTGTGTGTGTGTGTGTGTGTGTGTGTGTGTGTGTGTGTGTGTGTGTGTGTGTGTGTGTGTGTGTGTGGAAACATAAGTTCTAAGAAATACGTATGTTTTATTTTACTGTTTGCATAATAGGCATAGGTCTATGCGCTATTTACGAGGGCTATTCAGAAAGTAGATTACGTTTTTGGATAAAAAAAAAACTAAGTACAGGAAAAAAATGTTATTATATACATTTGAAAGAGGAACTAAAATACTATTTTTCGACATAATCGCCAAACAAATTTAGACATTTGTCATATCGGTGAACTAGCTTTGAAATTCCCGTGTCGTAGAATTCCGCCGCCTGTGACTACAGCCAGTCAGTCACGCCCGCGCGGAGATCTGCGTCGTCATCGAAGCGCTGTGTTGCAAGCCAAGTCTTCATCTTCGGGAATAAGTGGAAATCACTAGGTGCCAGGTCCGGACTGTAGGGTGGATGAGGGAAAATCTCCCACTTGAAGGCCGTCAAGACGTCTTTTGTTCGATTTGCCGTGTGAGGGCGGGCATTGTCGTGCAAAAACAACACTTTTGCACTCAGTTTTCCTCTCCGCTTGTTCTGGATAGCTCGTCTTAAGTTTCGTAATGTTTGGCAATACCTTTCTGAGTTTATGGTTGCTCCACGTTCTAGGAAGTCAACCAGAAGAACACCTTTCCTGTCCCAAAAACGGTCGCCATGATCTTCCTTGCTGACAGGGTTTGCAAACATTTCCTCGGTTTTTGGGGAATTTGTGTGCCCCACTCCATAGACTGTAGTTTTGTCTCACAGGTAACGTGCTTAACCCAAGTCTCATCTCCCGTTACGATGCGATCAAGAAATGATTCACCATCTTTGTCGTAAGCGTCCAGAAATGACAACGATGCAGCCATACGCTGACCCTTGTGCTGTTCTGTCAGGAACTTTGGCACCCATCTGGCACAAAACTTATGGTATCCTAACTTTTTGGTGACAATTTCGTACAACAATGTTCGCGAAACTTGTGGGAAACAAAGACTTGGCTTGCAACACAGCGCTTCGATGACGACGCAGATCTCCGTGCGGGCGTGACTGACTGGCTGGCGCCACAGGCGGCGGAATTCTACGACACGGGAATTTCAAAGCTAGTTCACCGATATGACAAATGTCTAAATTTGTTTGGCGATTATGTCGAAAAATAGTATTTTAGTTCCTCTTTCAAATGTATATAATAAAATTTTTTTCCTGTACTTAGTTTTTTTTTATCCAAAAACGTAATCTACTTTCTGAATAGCCCTCGTAATTTGTTGTTAATTTTTTTATTTGAGATGTGCGTTTTCACAGTCAACCACATAATTGTCACTGACCGCAGATATGTAATTCATAGTTTGATGTGCTTTTAACTTTCAAACAAAAAATAACCTGGAATTTTTCAAGCTATGGGCCTATAATTTACTTTAATATTATGTAATATTGTGTAAAATAAAAAGTTTCCGTTTTGACAATGAGCGAATTCAGTAAGTAAAGTAATTAACAGCGTTATTAATATTAGATATAAGGCATTATTATTGTAATTACTATAATACAGTTACTAACACTAACATTATAAACTGTTTTCTACTGAAAACTACGTCTGAGTTTGATCCGATGACGTACTTCAGCCGGCAAGTGGTTGTGGGGACACGCGCGTGGCCCCTACCAGTGCATCTATATACCGTAGGTAAATTATTTTGTCAAGCTCAAACAACACTATCGATCGCCACAGTTGGTTCGAACCTAGGATCTTTTACTTACGTAGTTCCATTAAACTATCCTGAAATGAACAAAGTGAACGAGTTCCTAACTTCGTCCAGTCATCCTATGGAATCTAAATATTTAAATCTCACAAAGTTTAATGGATAACAAATTAGGTTATGTCCACATTAAATTATAATTACTTGGACTCATTTTTATCCTATTGTTTTTGGTATGTACATAATTATAACGTATATTTTTTCATGTATTACTTTTCGTATATCCATATATAATTTTATTAATGTATTAGTTGTATGTACGTATTTTCAATTTATTGTTTTTGTTACGTACAAATTAGGCTATATTTCTTACCTTTTGTGTGTAAGAATTGGTTTTTGAAGTGAATACTTCTTATGGCGGGGTATGGATGTATGTTTTGCACGGGAAAAAATTCAGTTTGCCGTCACGCATCACGCATCACGCTCGTATTGAAGTGTCTACTTCTTATGGCGGGGTATGGATGTATGTTTTGCACGGGAAAAAATTCAGGTTGCCGTCACGCATCACACATCACGCTCTTATTGAAGTGACTACTTCTTATGGCGGGGTATGGATGTATGTTTTGCACGGGAAAAATTCAGTTTGCCGTCACTCATCACGCTCTTATTCAAGTGACTACTTCTTATGGCTGGGTATGGATGTATGTTTTGCACGGGAAAAATTCAGTTTGATGTCACGCATCACGCATCACGCATCACGCATCACGCATCACGCATCACGCTCTTATTGAAGTGACTACTTCTTATGGCGGAGTATGGATGTATGTTTTGCTCGGGAAAAAATTCAGTTTGCCGTCACGCATCACACATCACGCTCTTATTGAAGTGACTACTTCTTATTGCGGGGTATGGATGTATGTTTTTCACGAGAAAAAATTCAGGTTGCCGTCACGCATCACACATCACGCTCTTATTGAAGTGACTACTTCTTATGGCTGGGTATGGATGTATGTTTTTGCACGGGAAAAATTCAGTTTGCCGTCACGCATCACGCTCTTATTGAAGTGACTACTTCTTATGGCGGAGTATGGATGTATGTTTTGCTCGGGAAAAAATTCAGTTTGCCGTCACGCATCACGCTCTTATATATATTTTTGTTTTAAAATGTATTTTTGAAGTGAGAACTTGTATGTTCGCACCATTATATTACACACCCAGTCCAACTTAATTATTTAGTTTTATGTCAAGTGTTAACTGTGTAACAGTGACGTTTTATACGTTTATTATATATTAGTAGGTGTGAATAATAAATATTTAAATTATTTTAAACGCCATTATACTACTTACCCAGTCCAACTTTATTTAGTATTTAGTTTTATGACAAGTGTTAACTGTGTAACAGTGACGTTTTATACGTTATTATATATTGATTGGTGTGAATAATAATTATTTAAATGCCATTATACTACTTACCCAGTGCAACTGAATTATTTATTATTCAGTTTTGTGATATGTGTTAACTGTAGGCTACAACAGTGACGTTTTAACAATATTTTATACTTCTTAATATAATATTTTAAATTTGAAAGTTTATGTGTGTGTTTTGTTTGTTATTCAATCACACATTAACTACTGGATTCAGATGAAATTTAAAATGAACATGGTTTAGGTACCTGAAATGGACATAGATGTATTCCCGTTTTAAAAATCTGCATCCCTGTTATTATTTATTATAAAATTATTGTTTATAAGCTTACATTTGCAATGATTTTAATTGAAACAATCTTATAATTCCAAACAACCTGCCTTTCCAAATTAAAGTATTGCAGTTTCCATTGAAGTTGGCATTTACAATGACAATTATAAGTCACAGGGTCAGATATTAAGAGTAGCAGGAATACGACATTTGGGACTCCGTGCTTCTCCCGTGGTCAGTTATAGCCTATTCTAGTGTCGAGTAGCAAAAATCTATGTCTTGGCAAAAAACTATAAAATCATATAATTGTATTTAGAAATATATTAAACTGAAATGAACGTACTCATGATTTTGAAAATCAACTATAAATTTTATTTTGTGGTGTAAAATATATAGCCATAACCCGTGATAAGAAGTAACAGTGATACTGTCGGTAGTCATGCCACTGACACTTTTTCTGTATTTTCATTTATTGTTTCGATGTACGTAATATTACTATATCTGGTAGTTTTTTTTTAAATTTATTGTTTTTGCTTTCAATAAGAGGTAAACAGTTGCAGTAGAGCCTACTATATAAATTTCTTTGATGTTTTTGTCGTATTTCTTACGATACCTACTGGAATATACGATACCTACTGGAAAAGTATCGTTAAATTATTGTTTAATATCCTGAAGTATCGATACTTTTTTTCTGTATCAGTATCTTATGAAAGTATCGATACTTTTTCCAATATCAGTATCTAGTAAAAGTATCGATACTTTTCCAATATTAGTATCTAGTAAAAGTATCGATAATTTTTTCCTGTATCAGTATCTAGTAAAAGCATCGATACTTTTTTCCTGTATCAGTATCTTGTGAAAGTATCGATACTTTTTCCAATATAAGTAGCTAGTAAAAGAATCGATACTTTTTTCGATATTTCATCCCTAATTGTAAACATACGCGCTAACTACGCTGAGATAGATTGGTCTCTCTGCTCGCCACCTAACTTTCCCTTCTAGTTTAATCGTCTTTATCTTTAAAAAGGCGCCCTTAAGTCTTGTTCCCGGCGTGTGAAGAGGCGAACCTGGTCTGAAGTTGTTATACTTTAACGAGGTAACTCAGGGTATCTAACTTTTACTGTCCTAAACAATTTGTAGATCCTTTTTATATTCTTCTTCTTTTCTGCTAGGATTACTATCACTATGTTCAGTATAATGATCTGCCTTCCCTAGCTTCGTCAATTCTGCTTTCGTTGACGCGTTTCGGAGAACCTCCATCTTCAAAAACTATATCTATATTCACAGGGAAGGCAGATCATTATACTGAACATAGTAAGTTATAGATCGACCATAGCTGCAGGAATTGTGCTAAGTAGACTCGCGATTATGTGATGTCATTGGAGCCGAGGTTATCTCGGATAATAGAGAGTTTGTAAATGACAAAAATACGAGAAAACTATGTTTATTGTTAAATAACAGGTTACACACCAACAGCTAAACATAATTTAGTAAAAACCTTAAATAAATATCAAAATATACTTCATTTTACGTAAAATCAAAAATTATTTTTTGAGAAAGGCTTTGGTGGTTTCCTGATTTAACTTGTTATCTTTCTTGGACCCACAATATTGCACCAACACTGTGGAAACCGAAGATCGTCCTATAACGATTCCTCTTGCTGCTTAATCTAGGCAAGAGCTAATTCTGTAAGCTCCATTTGCACATCTTAATTACACCAATCATGAATGCTTGCATTGTCAATTAAAAGTTCGTTAGTGAATTAAATAGTTTGACTAGTTCACTGATAGAGTCTTCATTGCCCTGTTTTGAAATACTTTTTTTAGTTTTTTTCGATGCCAAACAGTTTAATTTACGAATTTAACAAGGTCAAAAATTTTACACTGAAAAATGTGCCAAAGAAGGAAAAACCTCTTTCATATTCCTAGAATCAGAATTGGCCGAAGAGTAGAAAATTGCCACACAATCGAATTTCTACATTATGGTTGATGTAAAAATTACCATCCATTTCTCCACCCCAAAAAACAATTCAACCAACCAAATAGAATCACACATTCTAAAAATAGCATAAGCTATAAGAAGAAGGATTATCCGTTCTTTTATCCTAGCGTTCAAATTTGCAACGATCGCAGCGAGTTGGTGATCAGATATAACTCAGTTAGATCTCTGTGTATTCAGACTGGCGCTACCTGTCGTTCAATTTTGCAGCGATCACAACGAGTTGGCTGTCAGATATAACCCATTAGTTAGATCTCTGTGTATTCAGACTGGCGCGACCTGTCGTTCAATTTTGCAGCGATCACAACGAGTTGGCTGTCAGATTTAACTCATTAGTTAGATTTCTGTGTATTCAGACTGGCGCGATCTGGCGTTGAATTTTGCAGCGATCACAGCGAGTTGGCTGTCAGATGTAACTCATTAGTTAGATCTCTGTGTTTTCAGAGTGGCGCGACCTGTCGTTCAATTTTGCAGCGATCACAGCGAGTTGGCAGTCAGATGTAACTCATTAGTTAGATCTGTGTGTATTCAGACTGGCGCGACCTGGCGTTCAATTTTGCAGCGATCACGTCAGTTGGCTGTCAGCGATCTCATTAGTTAGATTTGTATGTGTATTCAGACTGGCGCGAGCGTTGAATTTTGCAGCGATCAGTTGGCTGTCAGATTTAACTCATTAGTTAGATTTCTGTGTATTCAGACTGGCGCGATCTGGCGTTGAATTTTGCAGCGATCACAGCGAGTTGGCTGTCAGATGTAACTCATTAGTTAGATCTCTGTGTATTCAGACTGGCGCGATCTGGCGTTGAATTTTGCAGCGATCACAGCGAGTTGGCTGTCAGATGTAACTCATTAGTTAGATCTCTGTGTATTCAGACTCGCGATCTGGCGTTCAATTTTGCAGCGATCACAGTGACTCATTAGTTAGGCGTTCAGACTGGCGCGATCTGGCGTTGAATTTTGCAGCGATCACAGCGAGTTGGCAGTCAGATGTAACTCATTAGTTAGATCGTCTGTGTATTCAGACTGGCGCGACCTGGCGTTCAATTTTGCAGCGATCAGCGAGTTGGCTGTCAGATTGTTAGATTTCTGTGTCAGACTGGCGCGATCTGGCGTTGAACTCAGGTAGTTAGATCTCTTAGTTAGATTCTGTGTATTCAGACTGGCGCGATCTGGCGTTGAATTTTGCAGCGATCACAGCGAGTTGGCTGTCAGGTGTAACTCATTAGTTAGATCTCTGTGTATTCAGACTGGCGCGACCTGGCGTTCAATTTTGCAGCGATCACAGCGAGTTGGCTGTCAGATGTAACTCATTAGTTAGACCTCTGTGTATTCAGACTGGCGCGACCTGGCGTTCAATTTTGCAGCGATCATTGCGAGTTGGCTGTCAGATGTAACTCATTAGTTAGATCTCTGTGTTTTCAGAGTGGCGCGACCTGTCGTTCAATTTTGCAGCGATCTGCAACGATCATTTCATTAGTTAGATTCAGACGATTTGGCTGTCAGATGTAACTCATTAGTTAGATCTCTGTGTATTCAGACTGGCGCGACCTGGCGTTCAATTTTGCAGCGATCACAGCGAGTTGGCTGTCAAATGTAACTCATTAGTTAGACCTCTGTGTATTCAGACTGGCGCGACTTGGCGTTCAATTTTGCAGCGATCACAGCGAGTTGGCTGTCAGATGTAACTCATTAGTTAGATCTCTGTGTATTCAGACTGGCGCGACCTGGCGTTCAATTTTGCAGCGATCACAGCGAGTTGGCTGTCAGATGTAACTCATTAGTTAGATCTCTGTGTATTCAGACTGGCGCGACCTGGCGTTCAATTTTGCAGCGATCACAGCGAGTTGGCTGTCAGATTTAACTCATTAGTTAGATTTCTGTGTATTCAGACTGGCGCGATCTGGCGTTGGCGATTTGGCTGTCAAACTCATTAGTTTTGCAGCGATCAATTTTGCAGCGATCACAGCGAGTTGGCTGTCAGATCATTAGTTAACTCATTAGTTAGATCTCTGTGTTATTCAGACTGGCGCGACCTGGCGTTCAATTTTGCAGCGATCACAGCGAGTTGGCTGTCAGATTAGTAACTCATTAGTTAGATTTCTGTGTATTCAGACTGGCGCGACCTGGCGTT
Source organism: Callitettix versicolor (assembly GCA_022606455.1). Lineage (NCBI taxonomy): Eukaryota > Metazoa > Arthropoda > Insecta > Hemiptera > Cercopidae > Callitettix > Callitettix versicolor. The sequence continues at coordinate 25,055,754 of CM040185.1, read as the reverse complement.
CAATTTTGCAGCGATCACAGCGAGTTGGCTGTCAGATGTAACTCATTAGCTGTCAGATGTAACTCATTAGTTAGATCTCTGTGTATTCAGACTGGCGCGACCTGGCGTTCAATTTTGCAGCGATCACAGCGAGTTGGCTGTCAGATGTAACTCATTAGTTAGATCTCTGTGTATTCAGACTGGCGCGACCTGGCGTTCAATTTTGCAGCGATCACAGCGAGTTGGCTGTCAGATGTAACTCATTAGTTAGATCTCTGTGTATTCAGACTGGCGCGACCTGGCGTTCAATTTTGCAGCGATCACAGCGAGTTGGCTGTCAGATGTAACTCATTAGTTAGATCTCTGTGTATTCAGACTGGCGCGACCTGGCGTTCAATTTGGCGTGCATTCAGACTGGCGATCACGTTCAATTTTGCAGCGATTGGTTGGCTGTCAGATGTAACTCATTAGTTAGATCTCTGTGTATTCAGACTGGCGCGACCTGGCGTTCAATTTTGCAGCGATCACAGCGATCGAGTTGGCTGTCAGATGTAACATTAGTTATTCTGTGTTTCAGAGATTTTGCAGCGATCACAGCGAGTTGGCTGTGTATTCAGACTGGCGCGACGCGACCTGGCGTTCAATTTTGCAGCGATCACAACGAGTTGGCTGTCAGATATAACTCATTAGTTAGATCTCTGTGTATTCAGACTGGCGCGACCTGGCGTTCAATTTTGCAGCGATCACAGCGAGTTGGCTGTCAGATGTAACTCATTAGTTAGATCTCTGTGTATTCAGACTGGCGCGACCTGGCGTTCAATTTTGCAGCGATCACAGCGAGTTGGCTGTCAGATATAACTCATTAGTTAGATCTCTGTGTATTCAGACTGGCGCGACCTGGCGTTCAATTTTGCAGCGATCACAGCGAGTTGGCTGTCAGATGTAACTCATTAGTTAGATCTCTGTGTATTCAGACTGGCACGATCTGGCGTTGAATTTTTCAGCGATCACAGCGAGTTGGCTGTCAGATGTAACTCATTAGTTAGATCTCTGTGTATTGAAACTGGCGCGACCTGGCGTTCAATTTTGCAGCGATCACAGCGCGTTGGTGATCAGATGTAGTTCATGAGTTAGATCTCTGTGTATTCAGACTGGCGCGACCTGGCGTTCAATTTTGCAGCGATCACAGCGCGTTGGTGATCAGATGTAGTTCATGAGTTAGATCTCTGTGAATTCAAACTGGCGCGACCTGGCGTTCAATTTGGTATTGATTGCAGTGCGTTGGCGTTCATATGTAACTGATTAGTTAGATCTTTGTGTATTCACACTGGCGCGACCTGGCGTTCAATTTGGTATTGATTGCAGTGCGTTGGCGTTCATATGTAACTGATTAGTTAGATCTTTGTGTATTCACACTGGCGCGACCTGGCGTTCAATTTTGCAGCGATCACAGCTCGGTGTCCATCGGAACGCGTCTTGACTTTCTAGCTAATCGCGGAACATCTTTTCTAAACATCACGTGATTTCAAAAGTATTTTTCTTTATCTTACACTTTTGAAATTCGGTTTTTAGCATCATAAACACTATTGAAATCTGCAATAAGTTAGTGTATGTTAGTAAAATCATGGAAACGAACCTTGACCGCCGTAAAATAAAATTTTTTAAATTCCACGGATTTTTAAAATTCGAAATGATTTTTTTACACTGTTTTTCACACTGATTACGATGATGAAGTCAGATTTTCAAAAAAATAATTTAAAACAAGAAAGTTTTGAATTTTTAAATATTTAAAGTGACTTCTATTTTTAAACTGTCAAGCGAATTTTTCTGGTTATCAAACTTGTGCAGAGTAGTACGGTAATCGATTTTTTGTCACGTTTGAATCAAATCGGACCAAAATTGCGAACGTGACGGTCCTAAAATACACACAGACACACACAAGACACACACTCACACACACACACACACACACACACACACACACACACACACACACACACACACACACACACACACACACACACACACACACACGCACGCACACGCACACACAAACGAATATAAAGAAAATTATTAACCTCTTAAAAAGTTATCTATGAGACAAGCTCGGTCCCGAATCTTGGTTTTACTATTGTGGCCGCTCATTTTTCTAGTGGAAATTCGCTAACATGACTGCTCATAACTTTATTCTAGCGTATCATGTCATAAATGGAATTCATAAACGTTGGATAAACGAATCTCATGTAAAGAATTCGCCAAGGAAGCTTTAAGGAATAACACTACTTTGTAGGCAGAACTTGAGCATTCCCCTTACGTGAAATACGGGTGAAGCGGTTCACTTTAAAACCGGTTAGAGAAATAAACCGAACCGGTTCAGCGTGTCGTAGAAAGGTGTATTACCGGGTTTATTTTAAAACGCGTATTTACGACGATTTGCTGTGGTAAAATCCGATTTTCGAAAATTCTTAAAAAAATGTTACTAGTTTTTTAAGATTTGTAACGGCCGACTATTTTGAAACTGTTTAATTTAATGAAAATATTGCAAAAATCGATTTTCGCGTCGATTAAGAAGTGATTTTTAGGTCGGGATCATGTCATCTGATGGCTGCTCCAAAAGCGCCAACACGATTTTGTTAATTAATATCTGATAAAATCAGTGAAGTTGAGCTTGTCGACCGCTAGGATCGCTTCGCATTTTCCAGCGGCTAGTCTACGATAACAATAATTCTAGTTGGTATTATAATTAGTTATTTCTATTCCGCTTTGGAATTTTTAAGAATACGACTATCAACTGACCTCAGAACGATAACAGCTTCGAGTGAAGTTATTTAATCGAAGTTTAAAAATGGAGACGTCACGTAGCGTGTTGTTCATAATCACGTCGCACTTAATTTTACGTGACGCAAGTGGGTTAAACCTTTCAAATTTGGATGTACCGATCGTGGCTGTTGGATTTGCAATAGCGAATGAAAGCATAACGAAAAGTGCCAAACAATGGATTAATCAAGTAACAATTGTTAACGAAAATAAACATATTCTGTTCAATGAACTTGTTAAGCCGGCTACGTACTTGAGCTTTAGGCCCTATAAAGGGCGGAGTATTATGTTTGTGAAACGGGCCTTATTGAAGCTGTTAAAAAATAAGATGTTGGTCGGTTTTAAGTTATACACATTTCTTAGGACTTTCAGTATACGCCATTCTCAATATTTGTTGCGCGATACAAGGTATTTATGCAACAAGTGTACAGTGCACAAGCCACACGGCCTGCAGGAAGTCGCGAGTGACTTTCTGAACGAGACGGTAAGAGAAGGCGACAGTGTAGTTAGCGCAATGACTTCAATGCGTATATACTTAAAGTACAAGCAGGAATGGAAGGAGTTCATCGAGAACAAGGCGGGACCACCGATAGCGTTGGGCTTCCAGTTTGTAGAGTGTATCCTTCCTGTTGAGGAAGAAGAGAAGAGAGTGATCGAGATTTCTAGAATTACAATTGTAGATCATCACGGAAGCGTGTTGTACGATAAATACGTAAAACCTGACTTGCAAGTGTCGAATCATCAGTCGGATTTCAACCCGATAAAGAAATCGCATTTGGAAAACGCCACCAGTTTGTGCGAACAGCGCGAAGATTTGATGACCTTGTTCCGCGGGCATATTCTGGTAGGACACGGTGCCGAATTGGAACTGAGGAAAATGAATGCAGTGCACCCGTTACCGTTGATCAGGGACACGCGGAGGTGTTTGCGGTCACAAATCGGCAAAAAAACGTCGATAGTGAATATGGCTAAAGTGTTGTTGAACGTTACTATCAGAGAACATTTCTTTGACTCTTTGGAAGAAGCGTGGGCTTCTATGGCGTTGTACATTAAGTATCGAGAAATTTGTGATTTGTATTCGATGAGACGAATGTAGTAAAACCGTTGCAGTTACTCTATTACTCCGTTTTTTTTTTTTTTTTTTTTTTGAAAGCTAAAAGAACCAACGTATAGTTGAGGCGATACTCGAACTTTACGCGTGCATGGCCCACTTAATAACTTTAGCCATTTATCAGCTGTTTTGTTTTATACGTTGGTGTATAAAACCGTTGAAGCCTCAATAGAAACGTTTACTTATAGACCAATCAATTATACAACAGAATTTGTGTAAATTTAGTTACTAAATTTGCGGAATTATACTTGTTAATTTGTTGTTACTGAATCGCGCTTACTGAAATCGATAACAACGCTATTAACAGTTGGGCCAGGACAAAGGCCTCTCTCCCTCCTCCCGTGTCCCTCCACGTTTGCGTACCAAGAGTCCGCGCTTTTCGCTGTTGGGGAAAGGCGATCATTTTGTGCTGTTATTCAAATAAAAAAAACTTTTAACCATCCGGCTGTACAAACAATGTACAAATTTACGAACGCCGAAAATATGGACTCGTTACAGTTCCACAGTGGGCACAGCCTCCTTAAACGTGATTCCAAGAACCGGGTACAGTGAATACAGTAACAGTTATTAACCACCTTAAACGTGATTCCAAGATCAGTGTACAGTAAATCCAGCATCAGTTAATAACCACTTTAAACGTGATTCCAAGATCAGTATACACTAAATTCAGTATTAGTTATTAAACACTTTAAACGTGACTCCAAGATTAGTGTACAGTAAATCCAGTAACAGTTATTAACCACCTTAAAAGTGTTTTCAAAATCAGTATACACTGAATTAAGTAACAGTTATTAATCACCTTAAATATGATTCCAATATCAGTGTACACTAAATCCAGTAACAGTTATTAACTACTTTAAACGTGATTCCAAGATCAGTGTACAGTGAATTCAGTAACAGTTATTAATCACTTTAAACGTGATTCCAAGATTAGTGTATAGTAATGCCAGTAAAAGTTATTAACCAACTTAAAAGTGTTTTCAAAATCAGTATATACTGAATGAAGTAACAGTTATTAATGACCTTAAATATGATTCCAATATCAGTGTACACTAAAGCCAGTAACAGTTATTAACCACCTTAAACGTGATTCTAAGATTAGTGTATAGTAATGCCAGTAAAAGTTATTAACCAACTTAAAAGTGTTTTCAAAATCAGTATATACTGAATTAAGTAACAGTTATTAATGACCTTAAATATGATTCCAATATCAGTGTACACTAAATCCAGTAACAGTTATTAACCACCTTAAACGTGATTCCAAGATCAGTATACACTAAATCCAGCAACAGTTATTAACCACTTTAAACGTGATTCCATGATCAGTATACACTAAATTCAGTATCAGTTATTACCCACCTTAAACGTGATTCTAAGATCAGTGTACAGTAAATCCAGTAACAGTTATTAACCACCTTAAACGTGATTCCAAGATCAGTGTACACTGAATTCATTAACAGTTATTAATCTCCTTAAACGTGATTTCAAGATCAGTGTACAGTGAATTCAGTAACAGCTATTTTGAACCGAGTGTTAATTTGAAAACCAGCTGTTGTGCTCAGCTGTCTCGCTGAATAATATCAACGCATTTCCGATAGTTATTTGTTTTGCACTTTTTTTGAAAGTATGATTTTTTAATCGCAGTCAGCATTAAATTCTACATACATTAGCATTTTAAAATTTCAAATTACATAAAAAATTAGAGGTTTTAACGATATTACAGAACTTCTACTTGTTTACAGATAGTCTTATTTTACGTAGTTATCTAACAGTGAATGGCTGAGTTTAACTGTTACTAACTGTGAAACGTGAACTGAAATCTCCGGATACGCAACGTTCCACCAATACGTGCCCGTAGTTTAATTTATTTCCACTAGGATCGCGTCGCTTTATCCTGCGCATGCGTAATGTGTTCACAGTTCGGTGCTTACCAATCTAACACTGTTTCGCACTTAATATACACCACACTAACTGTGAACTGTGAAATTTTCGCGGTTCACACGTTGGAATTACTGAGAGGAGATAAATATTGATACTGCTAATTGCGCGCGCGCCACAGTACTTTCCCGCCAGATTTAGCTTGTTGGTATTATTTATTTGGTATAGCGAATGTTTTTTTGTACAAGCAGTTTTGTGTAGAAGAATTGTGTATTTATGTAGATAACTAGATAACATTAATATTTTTGTTTTTATCTGACTTAAGTTGGTCTATATGAAGAAGCAATAGCTACATAAATAACAGGCCAGTCGGACATTATTTCACAGTTCACAGTTTTTCACAGTTTAATTTAACAGATAGTGAAAAATAGCAGTATCAGTTTTCACAAATAGTATCACCTCTATTGAAAATACGAAAATGCGCGATTTGTGCAAATTTTAACGCCGATTACGATTGCGAAAATAAAAGGTTGAATTTTATTAAGATTTAAAAGGCCGCCATTTTGAAACGGTTCAAACGGACTTTCCTGAGAAACGAACCTGTCCCAGCTGTTACCGAAAATCGATTTTCGCGACAAACCTGAATCTAATCGGACACTGTGTATTGTTAAAACAGAAATATAATTTTTAATATGTAATTAAAATATGTAATAATTTTTTTAACGCTACACATAAAAAAATATTAACGACTCTGGGTCTTAATATTACCATGATGGTCACCTCAAACCTAATTTTTTACCTGACCATTTTAAAGGTGATTGAGAGATGAGATTTAAAAAAAATATATGACAAAACAATTATTGTCATATTGTTACTTTTTAGGATCCGCTCCTATCGTCAGCGAAACAGATACTTGCTGCCAATATTTTGAAAAATTTTAAAAATTTTGAAAATTTCGAAAAATATTGAAAAATAAAAAAAAAATTATAATATATGTAAGACGCGGTAATTCAGTTTGTTAAGGTAGTAAAATTATTTGTATTAAAATAGTCTTCTTCTTCTTTCGATGAGGCCTGCTAGGGACCACGTGACAATTTCAATTCTTCACACTTAGCTGTTTTCTCTTCCGTTCCCTCCAATACTCCCTTATCCTTTCACTATGCAGCTTCCTTCTGTCTTCGGACCACTTCGCACCAGGTTTCTTCTGCAATCTTCCCTGGAATCCCTCCATACTCAATATCCTCTTTCTAAAAATCTCTCTGTTCAGCGTTTCTTCTTCTTTAATATTATTTCTTTCTAAATCTTTTCTTATCTCTTGAATCCAACTAGTTGTTGACTTTTTATCCCATAGGTACTTGAGTATCCTTTTCGCTAGTCTTGAATCATTCACCCTGTAAATATGTCCAAAAAATTGCAGTCTTCTCTTCCTCATCGTCTCTGTCATGTCCTCTATGTTCCTGTGTATTCATCATTAGATCTTAGTTTCCATGTTTCTTTAGTCTTCACTGGGCCTAAAATTTTTCTCATGATTCTCCTTTCTAGTATTTTCAGTTTATCTAAACTATAATTTAGTACCAAGCATTCACTTGCGTACAGGCATTCCAGTTTCACTACTGTAGTGTAGTGCCTTATTTTAAGATTTTTAGATAAACACTTTTTGTTATAATAATTTTTAGTGATACCATATGCTCTTTCCATTTTGCGTACCCTTTCTTCAACAGCAGATTTTTCCAAGCCATTGTCTTGGATCATTTCTCCCAAATATTTGGATTTCTTTACTTTTTCCCCTGCACCAATATCTGTAACCAAAAAATTTGGAGCGTTTTTGATGTTTGTAATAAATTTAGTTTTTTCTACGGAGATTCTCAAACCTGTTTTATTAACTATTTCATTTAAGAGATTGATTTGTATTGTTGCATTTCTTAGGGTGTCCGACAATATAGCAAAATCGTCTGCAAATGCCAGGCAACTTACTTCAAGGCCTTTATTTTTATTCCCCAAAGTTACTGGCGAAATGATATGTTCTTTTAGCTTCACATTCCAAATTTTGACAATTTTTCCTAGAACACAGTTGAACAGAAGAGGTGATAAACCATCACCTTGCCGTACAACTGTATTTATCTTAATAGGTTTTGATATCTCACCCATAAATTTTACTTTTGAAATCGTGTTAGTTTGCAAATCGTGTTAGTTTGAAATCGTGTTAGGTTTCACGTATAAAGTTTGCCAATTTATTTTAAATATTATTATTTTAAATATGTATTATTTTAAATAAGTTTGCCAATTATTATTAAAATAGTCCATTTTATAATAAAAAAAATAATATCTTGGAAAAAACCTACAAATTTTCTGATAAAAATAAATCCTGTCACAGAATGTCAGAAAATCTGTAAAATAAAATCTTCTTATCCTCTAAAACATTAAAATTGAATTAACTAGTTAATAACATTTACTTATTGTTCCCACCTGAACGCTTTGGCGCTATAGCTTATTTGAATATCCGAGGAAATTCATTAGTATAATAGTAAAAATTATTAGTATCGGACTTTGTACTCACATTTCATAAGCAGAAATTATAGCACTGAGTTATTAATACACATAGAAACAATAGACTCACTGGTAGACTTGAAATCACCTCAAGAATCTTAATAATGAGTGTACGGCAAGAATGATGCTTTTTAAATAGTAAGTCATGCTATCGCGAGAGTTCCTGTTTTCTCGCGAACAAAACGTTGTACTTTTGTTAATTTTTAAGGTTTTTGTTTCAAACAAAAGAAAGCTTTAAATATAAAATGTAAAAATAGTTCTGTTATACAGGTAAACTATATTTACAGTTACCCTTTTCATTTCTTAAAATATAGACTATCTATTACGAAACTCAAAAAAAAAAAAAAATGAATTAATTATCTTTAGATAATGTGATGTCGCCTTAAAATTTCGAAAATACCTACGTATCATTATATGGATGTGTACTAAGAAAGGCTTTTATAAAATTCAACCCCTAAAAAGATAAAAAAGAGGTAAAAATATTTTTGTTCTGAAAATATAATTTGTGTCAGATTTTTTTGAAACCCAAATAGCCTACTCTCAAAAATATTTAATTATTCGTTTAATATTATATAAAAGTTTAATTATTCGTTGGGCGTTCATAATTAAAAACCCAAATTATGAAACAAATACTTCATCATTTTTCCGAATTTATCTCCTAAAGGTGCGAAAATGTAAAAAGGAGGTATAAATGTTTGCATCGAAGGAAAATATGTTTTTATCGCATTTTCTTGAAAACTAAAGAAACGATTCTAAAACGCAAATTGCGAAAAACATATTTCAGCTTTTTCCAAAATTACCTTCTAAAGTAGCAAAAAGAAGGTATATAATTTTGCATTTATAAATATTTTTTTTTAGCCACCTCGGTAGCGTACTTTCACACCGAGGACCATGGTTCGATTCCCGGCCAGGGCTTGGCATTTTCATACGCTATAAATCATCCCATCGTCTGCATTAGCCCGTGTGCACAATAGTCGGAAGTTAAACCCCCCCAAAAAAATTAATATTTTTTTAGCGGATTTTCTTAAAACTTAACAAGTATACACTAAAACACAAAAAATTGAAAAAAACAAATTCAACATTTTTCTGGATTCAACTCCTAAAGAGGTAAAAAAAGGAAGTATAAAAGTGTGCAACGGAAAAAAATTATCATAATACTTGTTTGAAACTTAAGTTAAATATTAAAAAACACAAAAAAATAGATATTTTTTTCAATATTTTCCAGAATTCATGTCTTTTTGCAGAAAGCGGGGTTGTAAAAGTTAATCATTGGGAAAATATGTTTTAATTTGGATTATAAATAAAACTAACTTAAAATTAAAAACAAACACAGATTTCAGTATTTTCCAATTAATACTTAACGATTCAAGTATATGTTAACATTTTGCATTCGTGGCTTGTATTTATAAAGGTAACTTCTATTTTTACATAAATTACGAAATAACTACACAAATGATGATTATATCCTAATGATCAACACGTGAAATTCAATTATGTCAAAGTGTAATAATCACTCCCGCGTCCGAATCTTTCTTTTTATCAGTGTCAACAAAGTTTAATACTTTCCTAATCGGGGAAGGTGTAATAGCTTAGAGATATATTAACTTAGAGATTTGTTTTTCCTTCGACAAAACCGTGTTATAAGTTAGAGATCGACCTGTGTATAGATAGAGGTGTAAGGTAGAGGTTTCGTACTGTGCATTAACTTAGAGACTACAGTTCCGTCAAGTGTGTTGCACCGTGTGTATATGTTGCCTACGCTTCTGCTTGCAGGCGCTTCAGTATTTTTTATCTATCAAGTAGAACTCACTTAGTTAAAGAAAGATATAAAGTTGATTTTGATAAGTTTTGTTCTGAAAGGCTTATGTGCAATGCTGTAAATGTATACTAATTTACATATGTAGTAGTAATAGTAATAATAATATAAAAATATTGTTTGAAGGCTGCTTTATTCAAACTATATCCGAACTGAATTAAGCGAACAGCTGTAAATTAATGAATTAATTAATGAATTCATATAAACTTATGCTGTTTTTTTTTCGATAAAACGCCAATATTTCTATACAGATAATTGTTAAAAATAAACATTTAGATATGTTGTTGACCATTAAGTACAACTGTTTCTTTACTAATTACCATGAAATTGTTTTTATTAATGTTTAATCCATACAAATGATTATTATTTAAGGATTTTCTTGTTAAGTCCTTTTTACCAAAAAAAAGTCTTATACTATCCTTCAGAATGGCAAAATAAAGTAATAGTAAAATTTTAAAACATAGTATCTGAAGTATTTTATTACAGGAAAATACTAGACAAATGAAAAATATATGAAATTAAAAATTTTACAGTTTTTTTTAAAGATCTAAACCGGATTTGTTGAAAAATATAATAATTAAAAGCAAGAAATTTTGTGTTATATTTCTGAACTGTTTGTTTTATTTTCTAACACAGACACAACATATACACACGGTGCAACACACTTGACGGAAATGTAGTCTCTAAGTTAATACACAGTACAGAACCTCTATCTTATTACACAGGTCGATCTCTAACTTGTAACACGGTACTGTCGAAGGAAAAATGATTCTCTAAGTTAATAAATATCTAAGCTATTACACATCCCCTCCCTAATCGCAATATTTCCTGTACTTCGCCACTGTATATCAACACTCTACCAAAACGTCTTCGCGTCCTTATCCCAATCGTCCCTGTACTTCAAGTACAATATCATCAGAACAAGTGCGTTTTTTTGGGAATCTTTTTTTTCCTTTTCGATTTTAAAGTTAATTAAACGCTCCGATATTTTCGGTAGCGACAAGTTAAACCGATAAAACTCAGTGAACATCTTCGTGTACCTCCACAACGGGTACGGGTGTATCAAATGGAGCATGTGCAGGTCGCTCGCAAGGCGATGCCCGACTACGATGTGGCCTTTCAGAAGCAATCTTAGCGTCTCCACTTGTAACCTAACCGGCAAAGCTCGATGCAGTTCTTCAACTTTCAACCCGCAACTATTCGTAATATTCGATTCAGGCCTGCAGTAATTATTATAAACTAACCGACCGCGATGGTTACAGATGGACACTCTGGCTATTTCCACAGTTCTCTTGCCTTTATCTCCAATACACTCTACGTACTGGCAACTCAGCGATAACGGTTCCCCGGCTTTATTCGCTAAGTATTCGTTCCAATTTTCTACGTACTTTTTGTACATCCGCATCGAGACGATAGCGTTCTCGGTGATATTACGGCCGCTGATCTTAAGATTCATAAAGTTTTTCACCACAGATCTAAAGTTGTGTATACTGTGAAAAGTGGGACTGTCACAGAAGTACATCGTATCTCTAAGCAAGTAATTCTTGTGTTTAAGTTTAAACTTCTTCAAGAATGTTAACAATCTATGCCCTACCAATTTACAACGCTCGATCAGTTTCTTCAGTTCCTTCCTGATTTCGTGTCTCTCTGACTTTGATATCGACGCACGGAAAACTTTATAAATCACCTTTTCGTCTTCGTCGATTAAAACAATTGCGCTGATGAACTCGTGATTGTTTGTTTTGTGTCTTAAAACGTGGGTCTTGTAACCGACCGCTAGGACAGCGTGTTTTCCCGTGCTGTTACCGTACGCGTTGTTAGCGGCTATAACCAAAAACAGGAACGCATTTACACTGTTCATTTTAACATTTTAACAATGCAACAGAATACCAACACTGTTATCAGCGGTGGCTTTTGAAATATTCAATATTCAGTACAGAGGAATTTTGGAATGTTATTGATTGTAAAAATAACTGTAAATAACTTTAGCACTAAACAAATAACAGGATAGCCCGAAGCTCCTGCGCAAGATCGACGAGCGCTAGATTATGTTACCAGTTATTAGGTAAAGTTATGGCAATTAACGTTATTGATAAGTAGGCGTGTACAGTGCGGAACAACAATTAGATTAATTTATTAACATTTATCACGTTGTGATGTTGGATTTGCGCGATGCGTGCCTATGTCATATTGCATATACTGGTAGTTACAGCGCGTTGTATGCTATTGTATATATAAATATAATTGTGACTGCTAAACAGCTGATTTCGCACAAAAGCTGTTGCTTCAATTGAGGTTATGTTAAAAATTCAATTTCTAAATAAAAATGGACAATATAAAGTTATTTAAAAAATGTTTTAAATGAAGAACAAAGATTAACAAAAAACGAACGAAAAAGACTAAGACGATTGGAAAATGAATTAAAACGAGAAAATGAATTAACGATGAAAACAGTTACGACTGAAGAGCAATATCAACTAATTAATAACAAAAACGAGGAGTCGAAAGAAACGTGATACATGAATTATATTTTTGGTTCGGCAAAAGAAATTTTTTACTAACACTTTTGACTGTTATTATTTTTGCTGTTAGTTTTGATCATTAAAAATCTTCAGAACTTTTTAAATTCCTAACCTTTTCGAAACGGCTAGAGATGATTTTAGAAATATTCAAAATCAACGGCTCAAAATATAACAAACGTTAAACATTAGCGCCTATTTTTTGTGTGTGTTTAACGTCCGACTATTGTGCACACTTGGGCTAATGCAGACGATGGGATGATTTATAGCGTATGAAAATGCCAAACCCTGGCCGGGAATCGAACCCGGGTCCTCGGCGTGAAAGCCTAGTACGCTATCAACTAGGCCACCGAGGCGGCTTTCGCCTATTTTCTACAAAACCGGTTGATAAAATACCTAAACAAATCTATTAAACATTTTTTTGATAAAACTGAGATATACAGGGTCTATACCAAAAGTAGTAGGACTGATTTTCTGTTGCACGAGCTCGATGTGGCTGGGCGAGATGGAAGGGACACTTAGCAACAGAGAAACACCAGCCGCAGTCGTCTACGGGCTTTGGTTGATTGTAGACAACGGTTATTGTGTTTTTTGTCGTTGTCGATGCACAAAATCTCGAGCAGCGATATTCAGTAAATTTTTGTGTCAAACTCGGGAAATCGGCAACCGAGACCCTAGAAATGGTTGTCGGCTTACGGGAATACTGCAATGAGCCGCTCCAGTGTTTTTGAATGACACAAACTGTTCAAAGAAGGTAGGGAGCTCGTTAAAGACGACCATCGCACCGAACGGCCGTCGACGGCACGAACCGACGAAAATGTGACTAAAGTGAGAGAACTGTTGGGTGCAAGTGCTAACCCGCCTGCGAGACCGAGTGAATCGCGTCCGACCAGCCATCTCCGACAACTGGACGCTGCATCACGTCAATGCGCAGTGCCGTGGCCAGCTCGTCGTGAGGCAACTGTTGGCCCGATTCGGCGTTGCCACGTTGCCGCACACCGCCTACAGTCCAATCTGGCTCCATCTATTTTTTTTTATGAAAAGACAGCTGAAGGGGCATCTGTTTGACTCAATTCAGGACGTTCAAGCAGAATCGACAAGGGCTTTCAACAGCATCCCCGAAGCTGACTTCCGGAAGGCGTATAGCGAATAGCAGCAGCGTTATTCTAAGTGGATAGCTGCCCAAGGGTGTTATTACGAAGAATATTAAGGAATTGTAAACATATCTTCAATCAATTTTTTTTAAATCAGTCCTACTACTTTTGATATAGACCCTGTATATACAGTATCATATGAGTTTCTCTTCCATCAACTGGAACTTTGCATTTTTTTTGGAGTCCAAAGGTATCATCTGTTGACCTTTGTTTTTAATGCTGATAGGACGTTATCCACACGTTTTGTTTTGAAACGACATACAAGTTTACCTTACCTCTGGTACCGAGTTTAAAAACTTCAATTGAAAAAATAAAAAATTTAATTGTCTAATATACAACCGCATCCAACTTCAGCATCTCTAGTGTTAAAAGTTTGTATACAGATGGCGTGTGAATCTGAAAAGGAAGTGTTAAACAAATACCTTGAAAACTAAAGCCGTATGAGGGGCTGCGTCATCACTGCGTCGAATGGCTCTAGTTCCTTGAGACATCGACCTCAGTCTATTTTGAAAATGCCTTTATCAACGTGTATGCAAAGTATAAAAACAATATTTTAAAAATTAGCTTATCTAGAGCGGCAGGAGGTAATTTAAAAAAAATTGTACGTTTATAAAAAAGCTTGAATAAACTATCAACAATACTTGTAATGCTGATAAGCTAAGATTTTAAGCAGTAGTGCATAATAATTGTCCGAATATTGTAATTGTGTAGTACATTTACTCGCAGATACGAAGAAGATATTTTTTAAAGCCTGTAAAGTTCAGCTTTTTATTCTTTAAAAAAGTTTTCTGCACTGAACAAAAACGTTTCTGTTAAGAAAAAAAAACATGTATTATGTTTTCTACTTCTTTTTTTTTTAATTACGGTAATTTGTTCGAAAGCACGTCAAAGTAACATAGCTAGTTTTTAACAACAACCTGAAACGTATGGCCATCAGCTGTTCAATTAAATCAGCTGATCGTTACGAATTAATACAAAAACGACTGATCTTTACAAAAACTAAATTAACTACCAAAATTAAATCAACGATTCATTTCGTGTATTTAAATCGTTCAAATTTTTTCGCAATTTCAATAGTGTAGTGGTTATCACTTGCGTCTCACACGCGCTAGGTCCGCGTTACGTTTCCGGCGGAAACAGAAATTTCTAATTATAATTAATTTAATATGACACTTGCAACGCGCTGTTATATACTGTTATATATATATATATATATATATATATATATATATATATATATATATATATATCAATATAAGGTATTGAATAATGATATAATAAGTCTATCGAATAACGAAAAATCCAACGTCACCAGCCTTAAAACATGATACATATACACTGTTTGAAGAAGAATTTGACCTTTCTATTCCTGTCTTCTAAGAAAGGATTCAAAAGTAATACATATTTTCATATTTTCCTGGTCATTAATCAGGATAATGTTATTTTAAAGCAGGCCTTAAATATATTTTAGCCGCCTCGGTGGCCTAGTTGATAGCGTACTAGGCTTTCACCCCGAGGACCCGGGTTCGATTCCCGGCGAGTGCTTGGCATTTTCATACGCTATAAATCATCCTATCGTCTGCATTAGCCCAAGTGTGCACAATAGTCGGACGTTAAACAAAAAAAATAAAATAAAATAAAAATAAAAAAAAAAAATAAATAAATAAATATATTTTCGATCTCTCACTCACAACAATCCGAAGAGTGTAACGGAAATGTGCAACAAACGCGCAAACGAATTTCATCTCTCTATTTCTGTCTCTTTCTTTTTCTTCCTCCTTTTCGATAACACTACACGCGTCTTATACTAAAACGTTGTGTTGCTTTGATTTCGGTTTTCCCTTAGTTGAAGAACACGTGCACATTGTAACCCTTTATAATATTATGTTCAGTATAATGATCTGCCTTCCCTGGCTTCGTCAATTCTACTTTCGTTGACGCGTTTCGGAGAACCTCCATCTTCAAAAACTATATCTATACTAGTCACCAATATTATGGCCTGTCCTATTTATAATTTTCTCGTACCCCTTTGCTATTCAAATGTGTACATTAAACCTGACGGGCTCGATTCTGATTGGCTCTTAAAAATCATACGTTTTCGCTCGCTTCTGATTGGCTCCTTTCAAACTTTCTCTTCAACGGTCGTTCCTTCTGTTAATTTTTGAAAATTTTTAGATTTTCAAACGTAATATCTGCTTGCGACGATATCTGTTCATTTATTGTGTTCCTTAACATAACATTTATTATGTGCTTTATAATACATTCGAAATTAATATAAACTTTTATAATAATTATTGTTAATATTGCTAGTTTTTAACAACATAACCTAAAACTTATTATAGCCTATCAGCTGTTCAATAAATTCAGCTGATCGTTACGAATTAATATAAAACAACTGATCTTTTATTAAAACTACAGTAAATAATACCAAAGCTAGGTACACGTAATTATTTATTTAAACAAAACAAGATATTTGTAAACATATCTTCAAACTAATTGTATATTGAGCAAAGATATCGTTATCCAAGCTTCGCTTCTTTCGGTAACTTAGCCGCCTCTGTGGCCTAGTTGATAGTGTACTTTCACCCCGAGGACCCGGGTTCGATTCCTGGCCAGGGCTTGGCATTTTCATACGCTATAAATCATCCCATCGTCTGCATTAGCCCAAGTGTGCACAATAATCGGACGTTAAAAAAAAAAAAAATCTGTCGGTAACTTCTCGAGTTACCCACGTGCACTTTTATTTAAAATACTATTTAAAAATAAACTCTACTTCGCAACCATTAGACCTTCTATCAACAGAAAATACAGCTAAGCTGCGCTTACAAAACGAGTGTATTTTGAAGTCCAGACGAAGGTGAATAATTAGTTAAATCCTAAAAAAATGAGATTATTTGCGTACATCCGACTCGATTTCGATAAGAATGACCGAATCACCAGCACCTGATATTGGTATTCCGTGGTTGCAAGAGTGGGGGTGATAACGATTTTGGTTTAAAAGAAAAGTGCATTATTTTGTGCGCCAGCTTACGTTAAAATTCAACTAAATTGCAAAATTGTTGCTTCCTTAATCGAAAGTAAGGAGAAAGAAGTCAAAAGGCGCTCGATAATAAGAATTAATTTTATAAAATTATTATTTTATTTACATTTCAATTATAAATATACATTTTTTAAAAATTACACTTCTCTTTCGTACTTTTCCCATTCCTTATTATTTTCAATTCAAAAGAAAAATAATACTAGTCTAACACTTTCATTTATCTTTAATTCCTTTCAGTTGCAAACCATTAACACACGTTATGAAATGTCAATTTCTTTGCATTTTGGATACGCCATTTTGAATTTTCGAAACATAACATTAAAGTGTGCTTTTTTACACACACGCTCAACTGTAAAAATAATAGTTATGTACAAAAAAAATACAGACGTTAATATGTTGTATTTATGGCAGCCATTTTGTATCAGCCGTAATATAAGCACTGAGACGTCAAAATCGGGTTCCCAGCTTTTTTTGACTCGGCTAAAAGACAACTTTTTTTAAATCTTAACTTTAGGCTACATAAATTCCCCTATTGAGACAATGGTTTTCTCTCAATCACAATAAAAAGTTGAGAAATTTTATACGGTAAAATCGTTTGGCGATTGCGTGAAATAAAATCGATATTAAAATTTCGATGAATTTCTTTTGAATCCTGAATCCAAAACATCGGATTCCTTTTCGCGCATGCGTGCGCTCGGTCGCACAGAGTAAATTAACTGACCGATTTTGATGAAATGTAGCTTGAAGTTTTAAAATTTATCTCAAATCTTGGGATCATTTTTAAATTAAAAAAAAATAGTTCTATGATTTTGCTAAAATTTTGATTCTTGACTGAGATAATTGAATAAAATTTCAAATAAAAGACACTTTAAATATATTGAATAACATGTATATAAACCCTAATAGGTGTAATTAATTTATTCCCTAACCTAACCTTAGTTGTTTGTGTCCGATTTTGAAAGAGATACACAATTTTCTTTTACATTTGCACTCAGGAGGGCGATATGTTATCTTTTATTGAAATTGTTTTAGTTTTACCGTTTTAGAGCAGAAAATTTGCACAAAAAAAAATCTATATATCTAGATTTTCAATAGAATAACGGTCGAAAACTGAACATCAGCGAGAAATTGTATGAAAAATCGATGGAAAACAAACAAGTTATTGTGATATTGTTGCTTTTTGGATGTTCGGAAAATCTGATTTCAGCGTCGTAATCAGCGTTAAAAATACTGTTTTGGATTTTCCAAATTTTCCAAACACGAAAACTGAACATCAGCGAGAAATTGTATGAAAAATCGATGGAAAACAAACAAGTTATTGTGATATTGTTGCTTTTTGGATGTTCGGTAAATCTGATTTCACCGTCGTAATCAGCGTTAAAAATACTGTTTTGGATTTTCCAAATTTTCCAAACACGAAAACTGAACATCAGCGAGAAATTGTATGAAAAATCGATGGAAAACAAACAAGTTATTGTGATATTGTTGCTTTTGGATGTTCGGTAAATCTGATTTCACCGTCGTAATCAGCGTTAAAAATACTGTTTTGGATTTTCCAAATTTTCCAAACACGAAAACTGAACATCAGCGAGAAATTGTATGAAAAATCGATGGAAAACAAACAAGTTATTGTGATATTGTTGCTTTTTGGATGTTCGGAAAATCTGATTTCAGCGTCGTAATCAGGGTTAAAAATACTGTTTTGGATTTTCCAAATTTTCCAAACACGAAAACTGAACATCAGCGAGAAATTGTATGAAAAATCGATGGAAAACAAACAAGTTATTGTGATATTGTTGCTTTTTGGATGTTCGGAAAATCTGATTTCAGCGTCGTAATCAGCGTTAAAAATACTGTTTTGGATTTTCCAAATTTTCCAAACACGAAAACTGAACATCAGCGAGAAATTGTATGAAAAATCGATGGAAAACAAACAAGTTATTGTGATATTGTTGCTTTTTGGATGTTCGGTAAATCTGATTTCACCGTCGTAATCAGCGTTAAAAATACTGTTTTGGATTTTCCAAATTTTCCAAACACGAAAACTGAACATCAGCGAGAAATTGTATGAAAAATCGATGGAAAACAAACAAGTTATTGTGATATTGTTGCTTTTTGGATGTTCGGAAAATCTGATTTCAGCGTCGTAATCAGCGTTAAAAATACTGTTTTGGATTTTCCAAATTTTCTAAACACGAAAACTGAACATCAGCGAGAAATTGTATGAAAAATCGATGGAAAACAAACAAGTTATTGTGATATTGTTGCTTTTTGGATGTTCGGAAAATCTGATTTCAGCGTCGTAATCAGCGTTAAAAATACTGTTTTGGATTTTCCAAATTTTCCAAACACGAAAACTGAACATCAGCGAGAAATTGTATGAAAAATCGATGGAAAACAAACAAGTTATTGTGATATTGTTGCTTTTGGATGTTCGGTAAATCTGATTTCACCGTCGTAATCAGCGTTAAAAATACTGTTTTGGATTTTCCAAATTTTCCAAACACGAAAACTGAACATCAGCGAGAAATTGTATGAAAAATCGATGGAAAACAAACAAGTTATTGTGATATTGTTGCTTTTGGATGTTCGGTAAATCTGATTTCACCGTAGTAATCAGCGTTAAAAATACTGTTTTGGATTTTCCAAATTTTCCAAACACGAAAACTGAACATCAGCGAGAAATTGTATGAAAAATCGATGGAAAACAAACAAGTTATTGTGATATTGTTGCTTTTTGGATGTTCGGAAAATCTGATTTCACCGTCGTAATCAGCGTTAAAAATACTGTTTTGGATTTTCCAAATTTTCCAAACACGAAAACTGAACATCAGCGAGAAATTGTATGAAAAATCGATGGAAAACAAACAAGTTATTGTGATATTGTTGCTTTTGGATGTTCGGTAAATCTGATTTCACCGTCGTAATCAGCGTTAAAAATACTGTTTTGGATTTTCCAAATTTTCCAAACACGAAAACTGAACATCAGCGAGAAATTGTATGAAAAATCGATGGAAAACAAACAAGTTATTGTGATATTGTTGCTTTTGGATGTTCGGTAAATCTGATTTTACCGTCGTAATTAACGTTAAAAATGTTTTGAATTTTCCAAACATGAAAACTGAACATCAGCGAGAAATTGTATGAAAAATCGATGGAAAACAAACAAGTTATTGTGATATTGTTGCTTTTTGGATGTTCGGAAAATCTGATTTCAGCGTCGTAATCAGGGTTAAAAATACTGTTTTGGATTTTCCAAATTTTCCAAACACGAAAACTGAACATCAGCGAGAAATTGTATGAAAAATCGATGGAAAACAAACAAGTTATTGTGATATTGTTGCTTTTTGGATGTTCGGAAAATCTGATTTCACCGTCGTAATCAGCGTTAAAAATACTGTTTTGGATTTTCCAAATTTTCCAAACACGAAAACTGAACATCAGCGAGAAATTGTATGAAAAATCGATGGAAAACAAACAAGTTATTGTGATATTGTTGCTTTTGGATGTTCGGTAAATCTGATTTCACCGTCGTAATCAGCGTTAAAAATACTGTTTTGGATTTTCCAAATTTTCCAAACACGAAAACTGAACATCAGCGAGAAATTGTATGAAAAATCGATGGAAAACAAACAAGTTATTGTGATATTGTTGCTTTTTGGATGTTCGGAAAATCTGATTTCAGCGTCGTAATCAGCGTTAAAAATACTGTTTTGGATTTTCCAAATTTTCTAAACACGAAAACTGAACATCAGCGAGAAATTGTATGAAAAATCGATGGAAAACAAACAAGTTATTGTGATATTGTTGCTTTTTGGATGTTCGGAAAATCTGATTTCAGCGTCGTAATCAGCGTTAAAAATACTGTTTTGGATTTTCCAAATTTTCCAAACACGAAAACTGAACATCAGCGAGAAATTGTATGAAAAATCGATGGAAAACAAACAAGTTATTGTGATATTGTTGCTTTTGGATGTTCGGTAAATCTGATTTCACCGTCGTAATCAGCGTTAAAAATACTGTTTTGGATTTTCCAAATTTTCCAAACACGAAAACTGAACATCAGCGAGAAATTGTATGAAAAATCGATGGAAAACAAACAAGTTATTGTGATATTGTTGCTTTTTGGATGTTCGGTAAATCTGATTTCACCGTCGTAATCAGCGTTAAAAATACTGTTTTGGATTTTCCAAATTTTCCAAACACGAAAACTGAACATCAGCGAGAAATTGTATGAAAAATCGATGGAAAACAAACAAGTTATTGTGATATTGTTGCTTTTTGGATGTTCGGAAAATCTGATTTCACCGTCGTAATCAGCGTTAAAAATACTGTTTTGGATTTTCCAAATTTTCCAAACACGAAAACTGAACATCAGCGAGAAATTGTATGAAAAATCGATGGAAAACAAACAAGTTATTGTTGCTTTTTGGATGTTCGCTTGTATCAGCGAAAGAGCTGATTCTTCGAAAATATATCTACGTTAGTTAACTTATGTTCTTACCGCTTTGTATTAAACTGTACAGTGTAGATTTTCATAGCCTAAAATAAACGAACTATATTAACTCTACTAAAACAATAATTCCGTAATGTCTGTAACTAGTTGTTTGTGTTATAACATAGTGTTCCATATTTCCGCTTGGAACGCTGATCAACACACTCCGTAAAGCGCCCAAAAACTACAGTTTGCTTAGCACCTCACTGTCCCAATCATTCTTGTGCTTCAGAAACACTTCCATAGCCAACTGTGCGTTTGTTATGGAGTCGTAGTAGTCAATTGTTAGGTTTTTCTGCAGCGACCACAGGAATATTTCGTGTAACGATTCGCCGAACTTGTTACGAAGACAGAACTGGAACATGTCGCTGTTACTGAAGTCCCTACACAAAGGCAGCGGGTGCGCCAAATGGAGCATGTTCAGAAGTCTCGGGTAAAAATAATACCCCACTATTATATGGCCTACTAACAGGGACCGTAGAATTTGTCTTTCGGTTACCAGGCAAGAGCCGTTCATCAAGCTAAACCAATGCAAGTCCTTGCTCTGCGTGTAACAGTGCACGACATTTGGCTGAGGTCTTATTATTTTGTTGTAAACAACGTTCCCGCTTTGATCTACAGCCACCACTCTCACCAACACATTCACCTTCCTACCGTCGTCGGTGTCGCACTCTAGAACGATGTACGACAGAGACAACGGTGGTGCTGCTTTTTCTAAAACGTATTCTGTCCACACTTTTTTGTATTTTTTATAAATCCTCATAGCCGTGATCGCATTTTCCGTCGTGTTATGCCCGTCTATATCGGAATTCAAAAACTCTTTCGCCACCGATTGCAAACTGTGTTGTTCGTGAATTCCAAAGGTGTTCCGACAGAAGTAACTGATATCGCGCTGCACGGAATTAGGGATTCTCTGCTTTAAACTGGACAACAAGATCGGCAAATTTTGCCCGACTACCAACCTGTGCCATATAATGTTTTTGACATGCCTCCTCACTACGAAGAAGTCAACGGCTTGAGGGTGTTCTTGGTGAATCGCGTCTTCCAATTCCAATTTTACGAAACTCTCGTACACTATTCTTTCATTTTCGTCGATTATAACCACTTTGCTTACTTTTCTTGACCTTTCGTACTCGTTTAGGTGGGGTATATAATCAACGTCTATCGCTAAAACAGGTTTGTTTGTGTTGAACGAGTGATTCCAACAGAACACACCGACACTGAGTACACTGAATAATAGAAAAACAGACAAACTGCTAAGTGATTTTAGCATTTTAAAATTTTACACCAAACCTGTTATCACTAAACATAAATACGATCACTCTATTTTATATAAAAATAACTACTTTCTGTTATCCAGTGAAATAATTTTAACTATTTAATCTGTTAAAATACGATCTTCAGATAACTTGTAGTTAATTTAGAAATGCGCGAATTTTCTCAGTGAAAGGTTAACATTGTAATATTTCTTGGCCGAAAGGCGTGGTGTTTTTACAAATGTATAACGCATGGTGATAGTTCCGCCTCTGTAGAACGGACTGAAGTATGTGTTTCGACATGTTTAGTTGTTCGGCAAGTTGGTAAAATTTCCACAAAATTTAAGTGTTGATAATTAGTTTGTAAATGAAATTTTTAATCAGTGTGATTTAATTTACTTGCATACTGTTCAAAGTAAGTTGTTGTCTGCTTTATATTAGCGTTTTCAACTTTCAAAATACTCTGAAAATACAACAAAAATTTTTTTTTTTTTAAATTTAAAACGATGCTAGTTTATGTCGATTTTAACGTTGATAGAGACAGTAAAACTATGTTTGCCTAAAACCTGTAGGCTTGAGAAAAAGTTAAGGTTTTTTAAAAAAAATTTGGAACAACCGCCATTGTAAAACTGTTAACCAGCAACGTACTTGTGCACGTTATCACCCAAAATCGAACACACACACACAAACACTTTTTAAAGACCACTCAAAAAATAATCTGTTGTTCAGAATCGACGCTCATTTTCAAGATATGAGTTTTACGATTTTCGTCTTCAACGTTTTTGAAAATCTGATTTTACGTATTTAGCTTTAAAAAAACTGCACAAATTTGAACGAATTTTTGAATTCCGTTTAATTAAAAAAAATTTAATCTGACGACGTAAACGGAAAGTTTAAAATACTAATATACGCAGGTTTTAATGCCGATTATGACGGTGAACCCAGATTTCGAGGTTAAGGTAAAAAACAGTACTTTTAGAAATTCGCTTCCATCACGTCGGCGAGACAGCTGCGTGCCGTGATTACGTAAGAAACGATTTAATTCAAATTTTAGTCTTTTATTTGGATAATTAAAGTCAGTTTTAAATTTCAAGTTTACAGTTCAAGGGTGAATCGGAAAATAAACCAAAATAAACGCTGACCTCAGTCGACGTTTATCGGTTTGTCGTTCGGTAAGTCACGATCGTTTCGAATTTGGTTCACGACTCTGAGTTATGATGATTATTCACGTGTGACGAAAACTTGAGCTAAAATTATTCCGAATTTTTGAAGGCCTTGCGTCGTACGGGGTAGTGCAATGTTTATTTTCAAGAAGTACGTAATATTGTTAAAACAATTGTCGAACAATTGTTGATTTACAAAATTAAAATAAAGGCACGTAATGAGGACTTGTAAGCTACATATTACCAAGAATGGATCAGCTGACTTCTATGTGTTGCATTGTTTCTAAGCGGAATGCACTGTTTATAACTTACGAATTAAGTTTTCCATTTGAAAAGTTAATGCTCAAACACAAAAATAACTTTTGAAAGTATTGTACATAATTTTACCTCTACTAAAAATCGAGCGACGTAAAATCGTTCTAAGGTTGTGAATTTTTCAAAACACGCTGTAGATGACCACAAGTACAAAAATATATGATTAAGAATTAAATTTATAATTTCAATTATTAGTTTCAAAGACTGTGAAGAGGGTACAGTCAAACGCTATTGACAAAGACGTAGAAAAATTATGAAACTGCTGACATACTGTCTGTTGTTATAAACAAGGCACATAGAACAGCCGTATAGATAACAGCTTTGGGAAGAAGTAGGTCGCGGTCAATCGATTCTGGAAGGACCGGAAGGTCGTTGGCAGACCAAGTTTACATTTGGTAAGAAGTAGGACGCGGTCAGTCCATACTGGAAGGACCGAAAGGTCGTTGGGAGGTCAACTGTACATTTGGGAAGACTTAGGTCGCGGTCAGTCGATTCTGGAGGGACCAGAAGGTCGTTGGGAGGTCAACTGTACATTTGGGAAGACTTAGGTCGTGGTCAGTCGATTATGGAGGGACCGAAAGGTCGTTGGGGAGCAAACTGTACATTTGGAAAGAAGTAGGTCGCGGTCAGTCGATTCTGGAGGGACCGGAAGGTCGTTGGGAAGCAAACTGTACATTTGGAAAGAAGTAGGTCGCGGTCAGTCGATTCTGGAGGGACCGGAAGGTCGTTGGGAAGCAAACTACATTTGGAAAGAAGTAGGTCGCGGTCAGTCGATTCCGGAGGGACCAGAAGGTCGTTGGGAGGTCCACTGTACATTTGGGAAGACGTAGGTCGCGGTCAGTCGATTCTGAAGGGACCGAAAGGTCGTTGGGGAGCAAACTGTACATTTGGAAAGAAGTAGGTCGCGGTCAGTCGATTCTGGAGGGACCGGAAGGTCGTTGGGAAGCAAACTACATTTGGAAAGAAGTAGGTCGCGGTCAGTCGATTCTGGAGGGACCAGAAGGTCGTTGGGAGGTCCACTGTACATTTGGGAAGACGTAGGTCGCGATCAGTCGATTCTGAAGGGACCGAAAGGTCGTTGGGGAGCAAACTGTACATTTGGAAAGAAGTAGGTCGCGGTCAGTCGATTCTGGAGGGACTGGAAGGTCGTTGGGAAGCAAACTACATTTGGAAAGAAGTAGGTCGCGGTCAGTCGATTCTGGAGGGACCAGAAGGTCGTTGGGAGGTCCACTGTACATTTGGGAAGACGTAGGTCGCGGTCAGTCGATTCTGAAAGGACCGAAAGGTCGTTGGGGAGCAAACTGTACATTTGGAAAGAAGTAGGTCGCGGTCAGTCGATTCTGGAGGGATCGGAAGGTCGTTGGAAGGTCAACTGTACATTTGGGAAGACGTAGGCCGCTGTAAGTCAATACTGAAAGGTCGTTGGAAGGCAAACTGTACATTTTGTAAGACGCAGGTTGCGGTCAGTCGATTCTATAGAGACAGGAGGGTCGTTAGGAAGCCAACTGTACGTAGGGAAGTAACTGGTGTCCTACGTAGACATTCCAGCCAGGCAGTGCTGGGGATAAAGGAGTCGGTAGTCTACGGAGTAAGTAGACGGTTTTGCGTCACTTCTTTTCCTTTTATTTTTGGTTCACTAAATTGGAGTACGCGTTCCAGAGAAGGTCTTGGAACATTAATTGGAAAACACGTTCAAAATCGGGTAATATAACAGTGTTCATTTTTGGGTTGTTATCGGATTTAAATGTGGTCGAAACAATACAAGAAGATTGTAAAGTACTTGTAATTATTAAAAGACATTTTTGAACCACCGATAATTCTATCAAATATTTTCCATCATCACCCCCCGCCATATTTTCCCCGGTTTCAGGCCGCAACGCAGTCCATTTTCGCCAAATTTTACAACGATCGGTCATCTCGTTTACGAGGTGCGTACAGATACGAGCGCCAATTTATAACTGTTCTTGTATTGGTTTTGCCTGCGGACTCAAGTAACAAAGCACGCTCTGCAATGCGGAGATATTTATAAAAGTAGTGTATTGTTTAGCAACTGCTCAAGTTAATTAAAAAAACTTAAAATTTAGTTCAATAAATCCATTACGAATTTTGTAAAATTTGTGATGGCCATAATATTTTTGAAAATTTTGGACGATTTTTGCTTAGTATACTAATTTGTCCAAGTTACAATAAAAACCGATTATGTACAAGTTTGAATTTAACCGCTTGAGTGATAAACACACACACACACACACACATATATATATATATATATATATATATATATATATATATATAATCTTTAAGGACCTCTCATAAAGTATTATAGAGGTCCCCAGTGTCGGTAGTCTATACCATGATGTCGCTTCCAATAGCGCTTTTTCAAAATGAAATTCGTGCAAAACGATTTCAAATTGTAATTTGCTTTAGAAGTCCGTCAAGCAGTTATGGATAATTTATTCTTTAAACAATTGTTAAACTTCTTAATGATCCATTTTCCGGAATCTATCTTAGATATTCCATAAAAAAAAAACTTATCAGTGCTCTCTGTAAGCGATAACGTGCAACGATTGTGTTAGCCTTGATTGTGTAACAGACGGTTGACATGGATTTTTCACGGCTCGTTCTGATAGCGGTTCTAGCGTTGAATTTGGTTTCGTGTAAGAAAAAAATGTACAGTGTTGAAAGCATGAAAAGCGTGAAAATAAAGAGTACAGCGAAGCCGAACTTTACAATAATAATACCCGCTGGTTATAGACCCGCCATAGCGGTAGACTGTACATTCGCCAATTTAGTGTATAACAGAAACATAAAAATGAGGTACATTAATAAAATAACAGCAATAGACGAAACTGGTAAAGTGTTGTTGGATACTTTCGTTCGGCCACCGGTGAACGTCAAGCACATGAAACACGGCAAGAACGCTTTGAAATTCTTAGAAGTAAAAGAACTAGTGATAAAACTGATAAAGTTTAGACTACTGGTAGGCAAGAGCTTGGATATGTTTCTAAAACTTTTGGAAGTACGTCATATCAAGTATTTGTTGCGCGACACCAACTTCATGTATTACGGTTACTCGTCCATCTTCGAACAGTACACGTTCAAGGACGTAGCGCGTAAGTTTTTGAAAATAGAAGTGAAAGATTCGAGTACAAAAGAGAACGCAATGATACTGATGAAAATTTACAAACAGTACAGGCAGAACTGGAAGGAGTACCTCGCTAGAAGAGCGAGACTGCCGATGTCCGTGGACTGCGAGATGGTAGAATGTATGAGAGAAAACAAACAGAAATGTTCAGAAGTAGCGAGGGTATCGATCGTGGATCACAACGAGAGAGTAGTATACGATCGCGTGTTCAAACCGGAGTTACCGGTGACGAACTGCCGGACGTGGATAACGGGCCTCAGGTACCGCGATATAAAAGCCGGCTACAGTCTGAGGCGCGAGAAACGTTACCTAGTATCGTTGCTGAAGGAGCGGGTGCTAGTCGGCCACGACGTCGGTCAGGACCTGAGAGCGCTGAAAATAAGCATACCGCAACCGTTGATCAGGGACTCGTGTCAGTTCCTCAAGTTCCGCAGGATGTACCCGCACAAGTTAACTCCGTCGTTGCAAGAGCTGGCGCAAAATTTGCTCAACATGACCATACAGAAGACGCATCACAATTCGGTGGAAGACGCGCGCGCCAATATGAGACTGTATTTGATGTTTAAGAAGGAATGGGACAGGGAAGCGATCAACCATATTTAGCTGCGTTGTAACGATCAAATTAAATGTTGTCTGATACAGAGCTATCGAGGATTCAGTATTTCCTTTTGATTATTCAGTGCGCGGGGTGAAATAACGTGTGCGGGAAAAAATAAAATCCCACGTCAGTGTTGGTGCAGTATCGAAAATTCCCGGCTGCATAGAAAAATAACCATTGTTAGTTTACTGGGAGCGTTGGTAGCTCAGCCGGTAAGGTAGTGTAAAACTGAGACCAGCGCACAGGTTCGAATCTACATTTAGATTTTTCAGAGTGTTATATCGATTCGTCTAAGTGGCACAAAGTAAAAATCTCTCAGTTGATATGACTCACAACTGGACTTTCCAAACATACACCATTGAATATAAACGTACTAGAATGATAACACTTATGAGAGATATGAAAGCGCTGGTTGCTCGTGGTATCTTGTGGCAGACTGTTCAATTACAGTTAAACATAACTGTATTGTCTATTTTTGTCATACGTCTTTACTACTGTTTTGTAGCGTTCGTAGCGGCGGTAGTTACTAAGACTTTAGCCTCTGATATCGAACGCGCTTTTTATAATGGTGGCTGAAGTTCTATTACGTTAACATTCAATGTGTACACGTATTGTTTTTTAGTTTAGAATTTGTAAATATTTTATAGCATTTATGTTATAATGTCGTACTAAAGATTACCTAAGTACAAGTAAACACAAACGGCATTGCACTTGACAGCGAAATTAAATTCGAATGAAAGAAGAAATGCAGTACTTCTTCTCTCTCCTTTTAAAGTCCTCTAAGTTTAATAACATTTGTGTTGGTTCGTACAATCAATTGCATAATTAAACATTTACCAAATTTACGTCATATTGTGATTTAATTATTGCTTGGCACAAAAACCTAGTTTTATTACTTCAAGCTACACTTTTGTAACTAATTTCAATTGAAAAGAGCTATATGACCTGCCAATCGTAGTAACACCCAGTCCTGGAACATTGAAAAACTTTCAGATCACCTTTTGAGTGGTCGTATGTCGTTAATTATTATTTTTTAAATGTACTAGGTTTGTTCAAAAAGTAACGAAAATTTTAATTTTTTGAACAAAATATTTATTTATTCTTACACATTGATGTTGTCGCCCTCAAAATAGTCCCCATTAGAGACTATGCACTTGTGCCAGCGCTTCTTCCAATACTCGAAACACTTCTCAAACTCAATCTTTGAGATAGCCTTTAGTTCTATCAGCGATGCGCTTTTAATGTCATCTACGGCTGTAAAACGACGGCCCTTTAAGGTTCTCCTTATTTTTGGAAATAGGAAAAAGTCACACGGAGCCATGTCTGGCGAATATGGAGTCTGAGGCATCGTTACAGAACCGTTTTTGGCCAAAAATTCACAAGCAAGCGATGAAGTGTGAGCTGGTGCATTATCGTGGTACAAAAGCCATGAATTGTTTTTCCACAGATCCAGGTGTTTTTTTCGGATTGCTTTACGCAAACGGCGTTGAACTTGTAGGTAGTACTCCTTATTGACCGTTTAACCTGGTGGCAGGAATTCATGATGCACTATGCCATTAATATCGAAGAACACAGTGAGCATAACCTTCACGTACGACCGCACTTGTCGAGCCTTTTTCGGTCTTGGCGAGCCAGAATGCCTCCACTGGGATGATTTAGCCTTAGTTTCGAAGTCATATCCGTAAACGCCTGTTTCGTCACCTGTTATAATACGTTTCAGTAATTCTGCATCGTCGTTGACTTCATTTAATGACTCCTGAGCAACTTCCATTCGTCGTTGTTTTTGTTCAAAATTCAACAATTTTGGAACGAATTTTGCTGTCACGCGTTTCATATACAAAACACTGGAAACAATGTCATGACATGATCCAGTCGATATGCCAACATCATCAGCGACCTCTCTAATTGTGATTTTGGCGATTGTTCATAACCATTTCTTTCACTTTTTCCACGTTTTCTTCGGTTGTTGATGTGCTGGAGCGTCCGGGGCGTTCGTCATCTTCAACGTCTTCACGGTCTTCTTGGAAACGTTTATACCACTCGTAAACTCTTGCTTTACTCCTAGCAGACTCACCATAGACCTTTGTTAACATTTCACACACTTTGTTACACTTTATTTCATTTTTTACGCAAAATTTGATACAAATTCTTTGATCCATTTCTTTTAACAAACGAAAATCGCCGAGCTCATAAAAACACGTCTAACCGTAGTGGCTGTCACAGACAAAGTCAACAATGAAAACAGCTGAAAGTTTTATCATACTTCAAGGGCGTGTATACCAACATAATAATAAAAATGTTTGTCAATCGGACTCTCCAAGCCAGCGAAATATAAAAGTTCTCGCTTCTTTCTGAACACACCTCGTATAGTAGTATAAGTACATTTGAACGACCCCTTTAAAATGTAATCTGTAAGTCAAAGTGACGTGATGGCCGCTCCGATAGCTCATTTTCTGATGAAAATTCTCTTAAAATGGGTGTCACTAGTCGAGCACAGGCTAGAAATTTCTAAGAAAAAAAACAAAAGGATTTCTTACCATTAGCAAACTGGCCTCTCCTCCACATCCTAGGTCTGTGTGTGTGTGTGTGTGTGTGTGTGTGTGTGTGTGTGTGTGTGTGTGTGTGTGTGTGTGTGTGTGTGTTGTACGCTCACATTCGAAATTTTGGTCCGATTTGATGAAAACTTGACAAAAAACGTCTCCTACAGTAATTGCTTGACAAATTGATTAACCAGCAGCAATCTTTAACAGTTTCAAAATGGCCGCCATTTCAATTCTCTAAAAGTTCGTAAAGTTTCTGCCTTAAATTGTTTTGAAAATCTGATTTCACCATCGTAATCACGGTTTAAAAATCGCATACATTAGGATTTTGACTTTTTGAAATACTTTGAAATTAAGAGATTTAACATGACAGCGTTCAGGTTCGTTTCCCCCCTCACGGGGGTGCAGACTAGCTGCACCTATTGAGAGGATTTAGACGTCCCTCGCGGTACGACTTTAACATTTTACACTCACACTTACATTTAGGGAGACGATAATACCTGCAATGTGCTTTTCGCTTTAAAATACCGAAAAAAGCTCGTTTTCGGTGTTTTCGATGTAATTTGAAAACTTGGAAATGCAAATTTTACGGCTGATTATGACCGGTGAAATTAGAATTTCGAAAAAGGGTAAGACTAAGAATAACACTTCTGGAAATTCACTTCTATCACGTCAGCGAGACAGTTGCGTGCTGTTATGCCGCCAGCACAATTGAGATAAATATTGGAATTTTTGTATTTTGTTAAACATATTAAAAACCTATCAAGATATCGTTAACGAACTATTATAAATAGGTTATTTAACAAGCTTAAAATTCCTCATGTAAATTAGGGTCATTTATATGTTTACTGTACGTGACCAAACACCTTAATTATGAATTAATGACAGAACCTTCGAGAAAATTAGGCAAATCATATATAAACCCATTCTTTGGGGGACTCACCACCAGTCTTAGTGGACTGCCTAGGTGAACCTATGTTGGTTTAGCCTTTTGTAAAGTGTTTAGTTTGCTACGTTAAAGTTGATTTAAAGAAATTTGTACGATTGTTGATGTGTAATATTGTATTTTTCACATAGCAAGTTGTGAATAAATCTTTCTTCTATACTTTTGAGTTCCAACTCATTAATCAGGGCCAGAACCCCCCCACCACCACCGCCAGAACAAAAAGCTCCCAACCGGCCGAGCCTTACCATTAGGGCTCAACAGTGCAACGATTACTTATATCCCGTATTTGCAAATGGTAGGAAATGTCCTTTACAAGATTATGACGGTGAAATTAGAATTTCGAAAAAAGGTAAGATTAAGAATAACACTTCTGGAAATTCCCTCCTATCACATCAGCGAGACAGTTGCGTGCAACGATTACTTATATCCCGTATTTGCAAATGGTAGCAAATGTCCTTTACAAGATTATAACGGTGAAATTAGAATTTCGAAAAAAGGTAAGATTAAGAATAACACTTCTGGAAATTCCCTCCTATCACATCAGCGAGACAGTTGCGTGCAACGATTACTTATATCCCGTATTTGCAAATGGTAGCAAATGTCTTTTACAAGATTATAACGGAGAAATTAGAATTTCGAAAAAAGGTAAGATTTAGAATAACACTTCTGGAAATTCCCTCCTATCACATCAGCGAGACAGTTGCGTGCAACGATTACTTATATCCCGTATTTGCAAATGGTAGCAAATGTCTTTTACAGGATTATGACGGTGAAATTAGAATTTCGAAAAAAGGTAAGATTTAGAATAACACTTCTGGAAATTCCCTTCTATCACGTCAGCGAGACAGTTGCGTGCAACGATTACTTATATCCCGTATTTGCAAATGGTAGGAAATGTCCTTTACAGGATTATAACGGTGAAATTAGAATTTCGAAAAAAGGTAAGATTAAGAATAACACTTCTGGAAATTCCCTTCTATCACGTCAGCGAGACAGTTGCGTGCAACGATTACTTATATCCCGTATTTGCAAATGGTAGGAAATGTCCTTTACAGGATTATAACGGTGAAATTAGAATTTCGAAAAAAGGTAAGATTAAGAATAACACTTCTGGAAATTCCCTTCTATCACGTCAGCGAGACAGTTGCGTGCAACGATTACTTATATCCCGTATTTGCAAATGGTAGGAAATGTCCTTTACAGGATTATGACGGTGAAATTAGAATTTCGAAAAAAGGTAAGATTAAGAAAAACACTTCTGGAAATTCCCTTCTATCACGTCAGCGAGACAGTTGCGTGCAACGATTACTTATATCCCGTATTTGCAAATGGTAGGAAATGTCCTTTACAGGATTATGACGGTGAAATTAGAATTTCGAAAAAAGGTAAGATTAAGAGAAACACTTCTGGAAATTCCCTTCTATCACGTCAGCGAGACAGTTGCGTGCAACGATTACTTATATCCCGTATTTGCAAATGGTAGCAAATGTCCTTTACAAGATTATAACGGTGAAATTAGAATTTCGAAAAAAGGTAAGATTAAGAATAACACTTCTGGAAATTCCCTTCTATCACGTCAGCGAGACAGTTGCGTGCAACGATTACTTATATCCCGTATTTGCAAATGGTAGGAAATGTCCTTTACAGGATTATGACGGTGAAATTAGAATTTCGAAAAAAGGTAAGATTAAGAATAACACTTCTGGAAATTCCCTTCTATCACGTCAGCGAGACAGTTGCGTGCAACGATTACTTATATCCCGTATTTGCAAATGGTAGCAATGTCCTTTACAGGATTATGACGGTGAAATTAGAATTTCGAAAAAAGGTAAGATTAAGAAAAACACTTCTGGAAATTCCCTTCTATCACGTCAGCGAGACAGTTGCGTGCAACGATTACTTATATCCCGTATTTGCAAATGGTAGGAAATGTCCTTTACAGGATTATGACGGTGAAATTAGAATTTCGAAAAAAGGTAAGATTAAGAATAACACTTCTGAAAATTCCTTCTATCACGTCAGCGAGACAGTTGCGTGCAACGATTACTTATATCCCGTATTTGCAAATGGTAGGAAATGTCCTTTACAGGATTATGACGGTGAAATTAGAATTTCGAAAAAAGGTAAGATTAAGAGAAACACTTCTGGAAATTCCCTTCTATCACGTCAGCGAGACAGTTGCGTGCAACGATTACTTATATCCCGTATTTGCAAATGGTAGGAAATGTCCTTTACAGGATTATGACGGTGAAATTAGAATTTCGAAAAAAGGTAAGATTAAGAATAACACTTCTGGAAATTCCCTTCTATCACGTCAGCGAGACAGTTGCGTGCAACGATTACTTATATCCCGTATTTGCAAATGGTAGGAAATGTCCTTTACAAGATTATAACAGTGAAATTAGAATTTGGAAAAAAGGTAAGATTAAGAAAAACACTTCTGGAAATTCCCTTCTATCACGTCAGCGAGACAGTTGCGTGCAACGATTACTTATATCCCGTATTTGCAAATGGTAGCAAATGTCCTTTACAGGATTATAACGGTGAAATTAGAATTTCGAAAAAAGGTAAGATTAAGAAAAACACTTCTGGAAATTCCCTTCTATCACGTCAGCGAGACAGTTGCGTGCAACGATTACTTATATCCCGTATTTGCAAATGGTAGGAAATGTCCTTTACAAGATTATAACAGTGAAATTAGAATTTGGAAAAAAAGTAAGATTAAGAAAAACACTTCTGGAAATTCCCTTCTATCACGTCAGCGAGACGTGATACAATAATATTTTTTAAATACCATTTTAATTAATTACAAACATCGAACATGACCCTAATAAAATTAAAATTAATTTAGTTTAATTTTTTTAATTTAAATTATTATTGTATCGTAGCTTTAGAAAAGGGTGCTACAAAATATATTTCATATTACTTGACTGCGTGAAAGACAAACCGAACACAATTAATTGCATCTTTGATGTTAGCGTATTCATTGTATTTCTCACTATCGTCAGAGATTTATTCACAAATTCTATAGACAAATTAATAGTGCAGGAAGGGTATAGGACCTCCTTCTGCACCCTCACTGCATTTGCTTATCTCAACTGTCAAGATAAGGAATAAAGAATAACGTAATGTGACAATATTATTTAAGCTGCATTTTCCTGCTAAGATCGTTGTTAGCAGTCTAGAAAATTAGCAGTTAGCAGTTGTACCTGTTATTTTTAACTGCTAATTCTAATTAGTATTAACAGAATTAGCTGCTAAACAAAAATAGCGCTTTTGCCCATTACTATTGCAATGTGGATTTACAAAGAGTACCGCTAACAGTGGTCGGAATACTTGACAAAGACAAGCTGGTCACCACTGGCTGTACTCTGTACGGTAGTGAAGTGCAGTGCGACCAATAAGAAGGTGTGACTGGTGGGTAGAGGAAGTGTAATGGATAGTGTATTTTCCTGTTAGCTGTGAAAGCTCTGAGCGGTGAACAGTAGCAGTGATTTAATCACAGCTTTTGTGGTTGTTTATTACGCTATTAAATTTCGAATAAAAAATACTCATTGTCAAAAAAAAATTTAATGAATATAGAGGTACATTAACAAATTACTAAAATAAGTGCGAACAAGTTATTATTGTATAAAAATGTATATAAAATTATAAGCTACCTTACCTAACGTAATAATTATGCATTAGCAATAAATAAATAAATAAATTGACTAGAAATGATTTTGTTCAAACAATAAAGCAATAGTGTAATCAGAATAATAGGAAAAACACATTTAGATGTGTTCAGAGTAGTCTGCGTGAAAAAAATAGAAACGTTTAACAATTATAAACTTTCGGATCCGTAAAATAAGGATTATAAATAATAAATATATATTTCTTTTTTAATTATTAGT
Source organism: Callitettix versicolor (assembly GCA_022606455.1). Taxonomy (NCBI): domain Eukaryota; kingdom Metazoa; phylum Arthropoda; class Insecta; order Hemiptera; family Cercopidae; genus Callitettix; species Callitettix versicolor. The sequence goes on along the minus strand of CM040185.1, from coordinate 25,020,542 downwards.
TAAACGATGATCAGTTAATAAAAGTACAAATACGCTTTTCATCTATTTAATTAAAATAAAAATAAAATCAACTAGGCCTTAATGATTAGTTATAATAAAATAAACAATATGTTATTAAATTAATAAACGACAATAATAGGCTACCTTTTATTTCATTTAATTTTAAGTATTTTTTTTATCGTTTTGCCTACGTAAATTTCCATAAAATCAAAGAACAGACAACACCGAGAGCAGGATAGTTGAAGAGCAATTACAACTGATTACTGCTAAGAACAGTGTTCTCAGTAGCAGTGATAGCATTCAGTTTCACCTCTAGCAGTGGACGAATCAGGGACTGTGGTGTACAGTCAACTGGCTCGAGTCGCTAGAAAGTTAGTGAATTGTCAATTCCGTGGAACGAATCTTAAAACTGCGCCAGTATTACACAAACTAAATATTCTAGGACTTGTGATTGAAAACCATATTAACGTAGGGCACTTTATTACGCAATATCTCAAGGAATTTAAGTTGTTATGTTACTCTGTTAATCAGGGACTCGTCTAATTACCAACCTTTTTACAGGGCATGATGGGGAATGAAGAGGTGTGCCAGAATAGGAAGCGACAACCTTTGGGGTATCTTATACTCTAGCACGCAGGCATATCACTCAGTGGGTTTCTAGAGAACACCGAAGATCTTGGGATAGAACGGACGGGTTTGTAGAGTCAAAGGCGATGCTTGCGGGTCCAACTAGGTCCCACGTAGGCGAGGACCTTTGGGTGAACAGGAAGGATCTGCGGAGAGTGACGGGGTTTCTGACGGATCACTGGACATCCCGCAGTCATCTACACAAAATGGGCTCTCATATGACAGATATTTTTTGCTGAGGAAACAGCTCAGTACAGCTTTGGACTGGAAACGATTTGAATCCCTAGACACACTCTGGAGTGGGGGACAGAAGATAGAACATGGCAACATCGTCCAAAAGACCTGGGATCGGATTGAGTTTGTGGACTAGGGTGCACAATAAGCTATCCAGCTGAGTGGCAAAACCAGGATCAACGGAAGGTTTGGCCTTCTGGTATTAAGAAAACCTTTTTACAGCGTGGCTCGTCGAGAGCAAGGTCACGGTCTCAAGCTAAGGTATCTGGCAAATGACACGATGAACATCAATAGCAAAGCGAAAGACTATAATAACGTGTTGTGTGCGTGAACAGCTATGATGTACAGAAGAATCAGAGGAAGAAGAGTTGAGATGTTAGGTAGCGTTGAACTGTATGTAATTTTGTTTTCCGTTTAAATAAAACTGTGTTTGATGTATTGATTCTCATTTTGTGGTCTAATCAGTCAACTGTCCACTTACATTATCAAGCAATCGATTGTCGAGTGCCGATCAATCGATTGCGTCTCACCGTAAATTTTACCTTCATACGATGTATTGATTGTGATTGTGATAACAATTGAGAATTTTTCAATCGATTATCAGAAAAGTCTGCCAAGTCTGCGTAATTATTCACGCCACTGAATAATACACAACTTGTCCGAATTTATATATTTGACTCACTTGTTTAGTTAGCTCTTTTTGATGCACAGTTCTGACATTTGTCACTTACAAAACCTATTAGTTTCAAAAGTATTAACTACAGAAATAGGATTATCTCAAAAACGTTTCTAACGGCTTGTTACGAAATTGCGTAGATTTTTCAAAAGGTTTTGAACCAACAGTTTTTCGAGATGGGAAAAATTTCAAAAAAAATTGGCATTTTCGCCAATAACGTTTGATCGTTTACGGCTTTCTCAAGTGTTTGCGAACATGTTCGCTATCGTTCACGGAACATATTTGCCAGTGTTCACGAATATGTTACCTAGAGATTGCGAGCATACTTTCCAAAATACACGAATATATATTGGGAATGTTCACCTGTATAAGTTATTACTAAATTCGGTTTTTGTACCAAATTTTATCAAATCTTATGTAAATAAACAGAAAGTGCTAACACACACAAACACACACATATATACACGCACACAACACACACACACACACACACACACACACACACACACACACACACACACACACACACATATATATATATTATTATTATTATCTGCGCACAGACCCTGTTGGATCATGCAAAACACTCCGACTCATGTCTTGTTCCTTCTAATCCTCCACACCTCCCTCATCCTGTCCCCTTGGATCCTCTTCCGCTCCTCCGTCCATTTTACCCCTGCTCTCTTTGGGATTTCATTTTCTGGGACCTTCCAAACGAGCATCTTTCCCCTGTATGCTTGTCTATCTTCAACATCTGTTGAGTCTATTCCTGCGTCATGTAGGTCTATTCTGACTTGTGCGATCCACGATGTTGTTGATTTGACACCTTGTATATACTTAAGGATTCTGTTGGCAAGTCTCGTTGTTGGGAGTCTACTGATGTGTCCATAGAACCGAAGCCTCCTTCTTCTGATATCTGCTGCCAGGTTCGATATCTTCTCTGTGGTCTTCCGGGAGTGCAACCTGTATCCATCTTCTGTTAACCTCGGACCAAGGATCTTCCTCAAGATTTTGCATTCTTCCTTCAAAATACCCTCCATGGTAGCTTTTGTGTGGAGTGCTAGCGTCTCGCTTGCATATAATACCTCCGGTTTTATGACTGTGTTGTAGTGTCTGATTTTTGTTTGCGTCGACATACATCTCTTATTGTAGATATCACGCGTTATACCAAGAGCCCTCTTCATTCTCAGTAGCCGAACCTTTTGCGCAGCCTTCTCGCCACCTGTGGGTTCAAGAATTTCTCCCAGATATTTGAAGTGCTTGACTCTGTTTATCTTACCATATTTTGTGTTTAGTTCTTGAATATTTAATTTTGTACAGAAGAATTCGGTTTTTTTAAACGAGATCTGTAGACCGACCCTCTCTGCACATTCCTTTAGGACTTCTATCTGTTTAATCGCTGTTGTTTCATTATCTGTGAGTATGGCTAGGTCATCTGCAAAAGCTAGGTACGCGATTTCTGTGTTGTCCTTAGGTCTTCCAAGTCGCATATATATATAATATTCTCACAAAACGTGATCTAGAAGTCAAATTTGGTCCTCATTTCAAAGTCTTAGGCTGGGTCTTACTACGATAGCTCCTCCATGTTATGAAAGGATTATTATTCTAACAGAAATTCGTTAAAAAAACATTAAAAACCTTAACGTTAGAAAAACGTTCATAACAATTCAGATGCCGTTAAAGTTTTATTGTATTGTAAAGTATATTTTTTTTTCAATTTACTCGAAAACCGTGAATTGCCTTAATTTAAAATTTATTAAATTTAACACCGGTAAAGTGCTTAGCATCAATCCGGGTGTCGGTTTCACCGCGAAGGCAGTTCTAATGAAGCAAGTGTAACGTTCTAATAACTGATTTATCAGCAACCTAAATAAATAAGCACTAATGGAATACATTCTTTAGCATGAGTTTGAAAGATAACAATACGGTCATATTATCTGATGTGTCGTAATAATATTTCCAAATGTTCTTATGTTAAAGAGATGAAAATTTCAGGTCTGTTGTATGTGTTGTGTTTATTGATCGCTGTAATATTAGAGTACTGCGATAGCGGTCTTGTTGAAAAGCGAACAAGTGTATCAAAAAAAGAGGCTTTCGAATTGAGCCGCCCTGTTCAATCGATCTTAGCCATAGACGTTAATCTGACGAGCTTGAACTATAGTTTCAATAACGCGTTCTATATTTTCCAAAAAGTTTCCATAGTCGATGAAAATGAAAACGTCCTGTTCGACAGTTACATTCACCTCAGAAACAACAGAGCCAGTTCGAATGTCAGGTCAATGCTTTTTCAGCTAGCGAAAATAAAAATTAAAACAATCGTGAGTGGTCATGTGTTGGTGGGCAATTCACTTTCAGTGTTGAAAAGGAGGTTTAAAATAAAACATCCGCAGCTCCGCGACATCGGACTGCTTTACACCAACAGTTCTTACACCGGTGAACCGATCAGCGTGAAGACGCTAGCGAAGACAGTACTGAACGCAGACATAAGCGGTTACAATACGACGGAAAATGCTATAGTGGCGTTGCGCGTTTTCAAACGGTACCGACAACAATGGAACGAGTACCTGAAGAAGAACTCGTCGAAGCCGTTATCGCTGGCGGTCACGAGACTGATTTGCTTTCTGCACGCTGGGGGAGTCGCCCCGATCATCGCGCGAATCACTGTAGCCAACCAACGTCGTGACATGGAGTACGATGTCTTGATTAGACCGAACGATACGGTGAAATACTGTCCGTCACGTGATCCGTCGATGACGTGGGAAATGTTGAAAAAAGGCTCCGATTTGAACGAAGAACGTCCGGTTTTACAAAGACTTTTGGACGGTCATATAGTGGTCGGTTATTGTTTGAAAAGAAATCTGAATGACATCGGGTTGAACGTTCCTTACGCTTTGGTCAGAGACTGCAGCACGAGCGTGATTTTCCAAAGACTGGTCTACAACAAGACTTACCCTTCGTTGAAAGATCTGATACAATTGGTGAACACAAAGAAGAACCGAAAATCGTTCACGAATAACAGAAGCATCGCGAAATGGATGATAAGATTATACCTCAGATTCAAAATGAACTGGGAAGAAGCAATTTCAAGATATCTACATTAGTAAAAATTATTTGTAATTTAAATTAAGCTTTTCAAGAAACACTTAGAGTTTAAATAGATTTTTAAAATATATGGAAAAAAGTTATTAAAAAAACTTGTACACTTTATTTTTCGTAATTTATGGCTCTGTGTTGTATCATTAGATCAGTTTTTTTAGGTGACAGGGTTTGGTGGTCCCTACACCGCGACCAAAGGAGCTACTGTGCCAGTGTGCTTCTCAGGCACTAGTTTTTAGATTTGTGCCCTCAGTGAGATTTAACTGTCCACTGACTAGCTCGTTCTGCTAGAGATGCTTAAGGAATTGAAAGCCAAACGCCTTTTTCCTCCTGGTGAAAACAGCTTCACAATCAGATTATGTGGCCTGCACTTCCTTCATAACCTATACATAACTTCACGGTGGTACAATTATTACATGTACAAATGCACGATCAGATAACAGTCACCTGTAATCAATCCCATGGTTTTCTTGAGTTGTCCTTTACACAGGAGCCTAACATTTCCTACTGCCAGGACTGGACAGCCTGTTTCCATAGAGTTAGATACAGGCCCAGTGTCCTTCCACTAGCCAGATCCTAGGCTTATGTGAGCTTTCAAAGTTTCTTTTCAGTCATCAAAATCCCACTAGTAGCATCGTATGCAGATGTAAGGCTAGATTAAAACAAGAACTCACCTGATCAGCGTTCACATACTTGAGCCGATCGCCCTCTTTGGCCACCCATAGTCTTTAGCGTACGGTGTTTGACCTTGGCCTGCGATAAAGGGATCTAACCCAAGAGCAAATGGGTGATAAAAGATCAGGTAATAATCTTGACGAAATTCAATTACCACGGCAAAATCTGTTTAACAGCATCAGGATGTTTTCATAAAATATTTCGCGAATTTTGTTTGTTGTTTGGAACAGCCAACACCGGGGAGTTTGAAATAAGCGCCGATTCTGACTTCTATATCACTTTTTGAAGGGTCGTTTGTTTTCCCAATTTTGGTCCGATTTGATTCAAATTTGACACAATAAACGATTTCGGTAATAGACTGCGTAATTTCTTGTGCAGATTTGTGCAGATTCTAACGCTGAATAAGACGATGGTAAAGTAAATAGTTTCAAGAAAAAAATACACGATTTTTTTTAGCAAATTTCCATTGGGAAATGAATTATGGCAGCGAATGAATCAAGATCATTCGAATTATGTGATCGAAACTTATGTGCCGATCACTCTAAATCAATTTTTGAGAGGTAGTTAACATTTTTATATAAATATGTCTTAAAACGCTCACGTTTGCAATTTCGGTTCGAATTACGGTATACAAATCGATTTTATTATCTTGGACAATTTTCGTTAACTGGCAACATTCGTTTTACAGCCATTTCAAATATTTAAAAAAACATAATTTTTGTCTTAAATATTTTTGAAAATCTGATTTCACCATTACAATCAGCGTTGAAAACTAAATCGATTAACCGTTGAAATTAAGAAATTTATTCTGAAAGCGGTAGTACTCATTTTCGTTTTTCGTGGAATTTGAAAATTTAAAATTCAAATATATATATATATATATATATATATATATATATATGTATGTATGTATATCAACTCGGTGGCCTAGTTGATAGCGTACTTTCACCCCGAGGACCCGGATTCGATTCCTGGCCAGGGCTTGGCATTTTCATACGCTATAAATCATCCCATCGTCTGCATTAGCCCAAGTGTGCACAATAGTCGGACGTTAAACACATACACACACACACACACACACACAATATATATATATATATATTGTTTTGGCCCAAGCTGTTTATGAAGCTGAAACCACTTTAAAAAATAAAACAAGATTAAAAAATTACTTTGGAAATTCGCTTCCATCACGTCAGCGAGCCAGCTGCGTACCGTGAATAATTATTTCAATATGTACAAAAGTCAGAAAAAATAATTGAATTTGAATAGGGTTACTTATTAAAAAGGTAATGATTCGTTTTTTAAGTAACGTTCGTACTTTATCAGTTAGATTAATGAAGACAAGAGATCAACGGTACCGGTGAGGGTAAAGCAATGGCCCGAACTAAGGACCTTGAGGCGCAGTTTAGAGATGCTGTAGACTGGCCGGTGCTTTACCCACATCGATCAAGGAACTCTTCAGATAAGGAGAAGAAACAACTAAAATTTTAAAGCGGAATAAATTAACAGTGTGAAACTTATTAACAATTACACATAATTTATTGTGTCTCTTTCCAAATCTTCTTTGTATTTGTGATATAACCGCTGTAAAGATTTGGCGATATTTCTGCTCCTTTGTTCCATATCCTTGTATTTCTGTTGTTCGGGTAGCAAACTTGTAAGGTCTGGCAAACTTGGCGTAGATTTGTCGGGAAACATCCTTCGGAAAGTACGGATTTTTTTGAAGTCCCTTATTAAAGGGTACGGATGAACTATCCCGAATTCCTTTAGGTCTTTTCTCAAATTGTACCCGATGACAATGCGACCTTCCATCAGTGACATCAATAAATCTCTTTCCTTGTTCATCAACGCGCCATATTTCAAAAGGTGCCAATAGAGTTCCGGCGAGAATGTCAAACAGTATTTAGTTTTATAACGCGGCCTGAACAATTTGTCGTATAAGACACGTTCTTGGTGATCAACGACGGTTGCCCTAACCAGTGTTCTCCTCGATACTCCTAATGTATTGTAGCAGGGAATGTACATTGTCGAGACCGCTATAGGTCTTTCTGACGCTTTCGCGTTGAACTCTGCCCATTTCTGGCGGTATTTTTTGTAGAGACGCACCGATAGTAGCGCGTTCTCCGTGGCATTGTTCCCGGCTACGGTCACGTTCAGAAAATCTTTCGCTACCGTTATCCAACTATGCTGTTTGTGATCGGTTGAGAAGTTGTTGCAGAAAAATCTAATATCGCGCAACAAAGGGAAAGGATGTCTGATGCGCAAACGGTCGCGCAGGTAATTCAGTTTATAACCGACAATCATTTTTTCAGACAACAAAGCTTTTAAATTTGTTTTCACTTCTTTAAAACTCTTCTCGTCCCCATGCTCTTTTACGAAGAAGTGCGGTTGTAGTTTAACGTGACTGTCGTAGACTATATTCTCCTGTTCGTCGACTACTACGACCCTTTTGATAAATTTCCACATTGTGTTATTGGTCACGAAGACGAAGGATTTTATTTCAAAATCGACACCTAAAACTGACACATTCGTGCTATTTTTCGATTTGAAATAATAACCGCTGAATTCTGCACTGTAAGGCTGTAACACTGAACACAACACCGTCAAACTACACAAAGCGTTCATTTCTTTTAATCACTTTTGTAATAAACAATATTTTATCTTGACGTTAATTTTTATCGGGAATATTGAAAATCGTACCCGTAACAAATAATTAACTTATCGAAGACTTAATTATTCGACGGGTTACACTTTGTCGAACGATAATATCGATATTTTCAGTTATTCCTAAATAGTTTCTGTGATAGTAATATTATTAATTTGAGTCTAAGATAAAGTTTAGCGAACAAATTATTAATGAAATAAAAAATGTTTGAGTATTTCCTCAATTTTAAATTTGTGGTGTTTTTATTTCATTAATACAATGGATTTCCATCCAGTACCAACGGTCTTGATTATGAACAAATGATTAGATTAACGAAAGTGATTTTTGTTTTTAAAGTTTACCAACTGTAGTGATATAGATAAACAGTAGACGATGTTTATAAGCGAATTACCATTAGTAAAAAAGCTATGATATGACCCAAACCCACGATTGTGAAACGAATGCCAAACCTGACCTGTACAACTTTTTGACTGGTCGTTAAAAGTGCATTAATATTTTGGTACTTTAAATTGACATTTGACTTAAAAACTTAGCTGAAAAATAAGTTTAGACATGTCCGCGAAGTAAAACCTTTTTAGAAAAGCTGCGATTCAAAAATTCACTATCGTAATCAGCTTTAAAATTTGCGTAAATAGGCACCGTACATTTTCAAAATACGTAGGAAATTCAAATACACAGGTTGACAGTGTTTATTTTCGTATTGAAATATAATTTGAAAAAGTAAAAAGCTAGTTAAATCTAATACAACAGCTGATTACGACGTTAAGATCAGATTAAAAAAATATATTTTCATTTGGTTTTTCCTGGGGATTCGTATCAGCGAGACAGATGCGTGCAGTGGTTATCTGTTATTTAAACCACAATTATTCTTTTCATAACGACAGAGGTTTCGGGTAACTCCATCTTCTGGTCACGTATCGGGAAAAGCGAGACCTCGTTTCAACTGGATTGTACGGCATTTGGTTTTGTGTTTTTGATTGTCTCTTACGTAGTTTTGGTCACACGTATTGTCGGATTGTTTTCAAATTTGGAATTGTATATGATTTTTTCCCATTCACATCCATTTCAAGATGGCGGCCTTTGATTTAACGATGGCAAGTACAAGCAGTTTGGGCCGAACGCATTGACGGTACGAAGGTACCTTGTATAAATCCCGAATAAAGTATGTGTTACATTTTTCTCCCCATTCACTTCTGTTTCAAAATGGATTTCTCTGATTGTAGTTTCTGGCAATTGCCTGTAATACTAGCTGAAAGGCAAGACCTATCATAATTTTCAGAAAAAGCGTAAGTTTAAATAAAGATGTTCCAGTGATATTTTCTCTAAATGTTACCGGTTAAATTGGCGGTAACTTTACGAGTGCTAAAGCGGTCAGGCAAAGAATATACTGCGAGATATACTGCTCTTTGGACTGCTCGTTAATTAGTTACAAATATCAAAATACAAATAGTGTCTTACTAGCGAGTAAGGAATGTTGTAATTTAATACCAAAGCGTTTTAATAAAATATACACGTTCTTGACATTGCATAAACAAATTTAATAATTTAGTCTTCCGATTAGTATAGCTTTGTTACACTGCCTGCATGTTTACATCTAACGGCGTGTACGAGGTTAAGGCACTGTTCAGTCTGTTGCGTTTACGAACTTGGAAAAATCGAAGTTGTAGGCTCGAGACTGCAGACCGTAAGCTTTTCCTTGCTGTTAAAGCATCCATCGTCCTCTTTAATCAAACAAACAAAAAATAATAAAAAAATCTACCGGCTTTCAACAGCCTAAGCCTGCGAAACAAGGCAAACAATACTCGCTTCTGATTCGTTTGCAGTGTAGGCGCACGTCGTCTCTGCCCAAAAGAGTTATTGCATCTCGAATCTCGTACTCTGACTGGTGTGTTCATTCGTTATATGTACAATTAGTTCCTGAAGGACTTACGGTACCCGCCCCAGTAATTCTTTCCTTCTTTCTAAAGCCTAAATGGCTCGATAAAGCTCCAAATAAAGCCATTTATAAATGTCTCAATGAAGCCCTCAATAAAGCCATTTACATAAATGATACATTGTAAAAATTATAAGAGAAACACCATTTTTATCGAGGGTACATCATCCCCCTCACCAATATTCCTGCAGGCCAAGCACTCGGGTCAGAAGAATGAGTAGAGGCCAGATTGGTTAAGTAACCCTTTGTTTCTTTTCTCACCAATTCTAACCTGGGCAAGTGACAAGCACTAATTTGTTTCAAATCTTGACAAAAAGAATTTCTATTTTGGTAATGTTTAACTTCATTGTTAACAATCGCTTTATTTCTACACTGGTTTAACAGGTAGGGTTGCTTATTTCAATATTAGGTGTTAGTTATTTCTCGATTATATAAGCTATTCTTCATGTGTATTATATTCGTTTAGTTAAACTACATTTTCTGCGCAATATTTTCAACTATACATCCTGTGTGTTTTTTTTTAGTTTATATAAGCCATACTTACTGTGTAGGCCTATTAGTTTCATTTATATAAGCTATACTTCTTGTTTATTATTTTTGTTTATATACGCTATACTTCATGTGTATTATTTTCTTTTATATAATCTATACTTTAAGAGTATTATTTTCGTTTATATATGCTATATTTCCTGTTTAATATTTTCGTTTATGTAAGCTATACTTCATGTGTAATCTTTTCTTTTATATAATCTATCCTTTAAGAGTATTATTTTCGTTTATATAAGCTATACTTCCTGTTTATTCTTTTCATTTATATAAGCTATACTTCAAGTTTATTATTTTCTTTTATATAATCTATACTTTAAGAGTATTATTTTTGTTTATATACGTTATACTTCATGTGTATTATTTTCGTTTATGTAAGCTATACTTCATGTGTATTATTTTCTTTTTATAATCTATACTTTAAGAGTATTATTTTCGTTTATATAAACTATACTTCCTGTTTATTATTTTCGTTTATATAAGCTATACTTCATGTGTATTATTTTCTTTTATATAATCTATACTTTAAGAGTATTATTTTCGTTTATATAAGCTATACTTCCTGTTTAATATTTTCGTTTATATAAGCTATACTTCCTGTTTAATATTTTCGTTTATGTAAGCTATACTTCATGTGTATTATTTTCCTTTATATAATCTATACTTTAAGAGTATTATTTTTGTTTATATACGCTATACTTCATGTGTATTATTTTCTTAGTATTATTTTCGTTTTTATAAGCTATACTTCCTGTTTATTATTTTCGTTTATATAAGCTAAACGTCATGTTTAATATTTTCAACTATACACCCTGTATATTATTTTAGTTTATATAAGCCATACTTACTGTGTAGGCCTATTATTTTCATTTATATAAGCTGTACTTCTTGTTTATATATGCTATACTTCATGTGTATTATTTTGTTTTATATATTCTATACTTTAAGAGCATTATTTTCGTTTATGTAGGCTATACTTCCTGTGAATTCTTTTCGCGTTTACTAATTGAATTAATGATTTTCGGATCACACAACGTTTGATTGTTAATTTGTTTATACCAGGCTTGTTGTCTTCCCGTCTCGCCAATGTTTGCCTATCGCGATCTCATTAAGCCTTCAGTAATATTCCATAATTAAGCAACAAAAATATTTAAAACGATCATAAATCAAAAGCGCGATATATTATTTCACTTGTATTGTTAAAATTAGGTATGAAGTTAACCCGATGCGTGTTATTATTCTGCTTGGAGTTATCTGTAGTTTTACGCGTAGAATGTTGGAGCAAACGTTTCAAGCCTTCGACTCCATTAGCTGTAGAAGCGGTACTAACTGTAGTGGACAAAGGTTTCGACAAACAATTTAAATTTATCAGTAGGATTATAATACTAGACGAAAACGAAAGTGTAATATACGACCGTTTTCTGGAGCCAAAAACTCCTTTCAACGTAACTCACGATCCAAGAGCGATCACGTATTTAGAAGGCAGGAAAGCTATCAAGAGAATAATAAAGAAGAGAGTTATAGTCGGTAATGATATCGTGATTTTCTTAAGACGATTAAGGATAAGACATTTGAAAGAATTGATACGCGAAATACAGCTGTTTTGTAAGGACTACTTGACGCTGCACGAGAAACACGACATTCGAAATTTAGCGAAAGAAATTCTAAACGCGGATATAGACGGAGATAACTGCACGGAAAATGCGATAATTTCAATGCGTATCTACCAAAAGTACAGACAAGAGTGGAAGGAATACATCCACAGAAGAGCGAAACCACCTTTGAGTTTAGACGTTGTGCACGTTATTTGTGAAACGTACGACTCACAGTTTGTCAACATTATCAACAGAATAGTTATCGTGAACCATCTTCAACAAGAAGTGTACAACAAAGTGATTAAACCGGGCGATTCGATCAAACGGTGTTATTCTCGTTCGAACAAGTTTAATTTTAGCGAGGGAGTTGATCTGCAACAAGAAAGAACAGTAATACAGTCTTTTATTCAAGGTCATATCGTTGTCGGTTACAATATGATTCCGCTCATGGAACGAATCGGGATTCACCACCCGCAACCGCTGTGTAGGGACTGTAAGGATTGTAGATTTCTTCAGTTTAGATACCATTGGCCGGTTTTGTTGAAACAAATATTTAACGCGTTAGGTAGCGTGAAGATACCGCCGAAACGAAAAACCTTTAATTGTCATATGTTTATGGCGTTCTATCTCAAATATAAATTGATTTGGGAAAGAGATAATGTAAAATACATGTAGCGTTTTTGTCGTTATTGATTGTAAATCACAAATTTGTAAGGTATTATTTCTTAATCAAACGTCTGCTTTACATGTGAATATAGAAAGAACAATACACGGCTTTTCGAGATAATTCATCTAGTGCCAAACACAAAATGATTTTCCGAAAGAATCGGATCCATTTTCGCTCTAAATGAATAAACCATATCACAAAAACAATAAACGGCTTTTCGAGAGTACTGACCAACTTTTGCACTTAAGTGCCTAACATTAAACACAAATACAACACACATTTTCGAGATTGTATATCAACTATCGCTTTAAAGTGCCAAACACAAAAACTCTACTCGACTTTTCGTTAGTATGGAACAAATCTCGCACCACAGTTTAACGCAAAACACAAAAACAATACATGAATTTACGAGATTATCGAAATTTATTGATTTAAATGCATACATGGATCAACTATCGCTCTGAAGTGCCAAACACAAAAACAATACTCGAATTTCGTTAGTGTGGAACAAATCTCGCACTGAAGTGTTTAACGCAAAACACCAAAACAATACATGCATTTACGAGATTATCGAAACTTATTGATCTAAATGCATAAATGGATCAACTATCGCTCTGAAGTGCCAAACACAAAAACAATACACGAATTTCGTTAGTGTGGAACAAATCTCGCACCAAAGTGTTTAACGCAAAACACAAAAACAATACATGCATTTACGAGATTATCGAAACTTATTGATCTAAATGCATAAATGGATCAACTATCGCTCTAAATTGCCAAACACAAAAACAATACTCGAATTTCGTTAGTGTGGAACAAATCTCGCACTGAAGTGTTTAACGCAAAATACAAAAACAATACATGAATTTACGAGATAACCGAAACTTATTGATCTAAATGCGTAAATGGATCAACTATCGCTCTAAAGTGCCAAACACAAAAACAATACACGAATTTCGTTAGTGTGGAACAAATCTCGCACTGAAGTGTTTAACGCAAAACACAAAAACAATACATGCATTTACGAGATTATCGAAACTTTTGATCTAAATGCATAAATACATAAATGGATCAACTATCGCTCTAAAGTGCCAAACACAAAAACAATACTCGAATTTCGTTAGTGTGGAACAAATCTCGCACTGAAGTGTTTAACGCAAAACACAAAAACAATACATGCATTTACGAGATTATTGAAACTTATTGATCTAAATGCATAAATGGATCAACTATCGCTCTAAAGTGCCAAACACAAAAACAATACTCGAATTTCGTTAGTGTGGAACGAATCTCGCACTGAAGTGTTTAACGCAAAACACAAAAACAATACATGCATTTACGAGATTATCGAAACTTATTGATCTAAATGCATAAATGGATCAACTATCGCTCTAAAGTGCCAAACACAAAAACAATACTCGAATTTCGTTAGTGTGGAACAAATCTCGCACTGAAGTGTTTAACGCAAAATACAAAAACAATACATGAATTTACGAGATAACCGAAACTTATTGATCTAAATGCGTAAATGGATCAACTATCGCTCTAAAGTGCCAAACACAAAAACAATACACGAATTTCGTTAGTGTGGAACAAATCTCGCACTGAAGTGTTTAACGCAAAACACAAAAACAATACATGCATTTACGAGATTATCGAAACTTTTGATCTAAATGCATAAATACATAAATGGATCAACTATCGCTCTAAAGTGCCAAACACAAAAACAATACTCGAATTTCGTTAGTGTGGAACAAATCTCGCACTGAAGTGTTTAACGCAAAACACAAAAACAATACATGCATTTACGAGATTATTGAAACTTATTGATCTAAATGCATAAATGGATCAACTATCGCTCTAAAGTGCCAAACACAAAAACAATACTCGAATTTCGTTAGTGTGGAACGAATCTCGCACTGAAGTGTTTAACGCAAAATACAAAAACAATACATGAATTTACGAGATAACCGAAACTTATTGATCTAAATGCGTAAATGGATCAACTATCGCTCTAAAGTGCCAAACACAAAAACAATACACGAATTTCGTTAGTGTGGAACAAATCTCGCACTGAAGTGTTTAACGCAAAACACAAAAACAATACATGCATTTACGAGATTATCGAAACTTTTGATCTAAATGCATAAATACATAAATGGATCAACTATCGCTCTAAAGTGCCAAACACAAAAACAATACTCGAATTTCGTTAGTGTGGAACAAATCTCGCACTGAAGTGTTTAACGCAAAACACAAAAACAATACATGCATTTACGAGATTATTGAAACTTATTGATCTAAATGCATAAATGGATCAACTATCGCTCTAAAGTGCCAAACACAAAAACAATACTCGAATTTCGTTAGTGTGGAACGAATCTCGCACTGAAGTGTTTAACGCAAAACACAAAAACAATACATGAATTTACGAGATTATCGAAACTTTTGATCTAAATGCATAAATACATAAATGGATCAACTATAGCTCTAAAGTGCCATACACAAAAACAATACTCGACTTTTCGTTAGTGTGGAACAAATCTCGCACCAAAGTGTTTAACGCAAAACACAAAAACAATACATGCATTTACGAGATTATCGAAATTTATTGATTGAAATGCATAAATGGATCAACTATCGCTCTAAAGTGGCAAACACAAAAACAAAACTCGAATTTCGTTAGTGTGGAACAAATCTCGCACCAAAGTGTTTAACGCAAAACACAAAAACAATACATGAATTTACGAGATTATCGAAACTTATTGATTTAAATGCATAAATGGATCAACTATCGCTCTAAAGTGCCAAACACAAAAACAATACTCGACTTTTCGTTAGTGTAGAACAAATCTCGCACTAAAATGTTTAACGCAAAACACAAAAAAAATACACGAATTTACGAGATTATCGAAACTTTCTCTAAATACGTAACGATTTTAGATGGTTGATGGATCAACTAAAGTGCTTAAAAAAACGATATAGTTCGAGAGTATTGATGAATTCTTGCAGTAAAGTGCCTAATAAAAAAACAATATTTAGAGAGTATGGATCAAATATCGCTTTAAAGTTCTTATCAGAAAACACAAACGTTTAATAAAAATCGAGAGCACATGAATTTCATGCCCATATTTCTTTGTCTTTGTAAATTAGTGCCGATTGTTGAAATGTAAACTTGAGTAAATACAAAAAGAATGCGTTAGCTGACAGTCGGACTAGACACCGTGCCAGTCTCTGTACCGACTGTAGCCTACGATATGCGCTCTTTTTGAAAAGTATTTGGTGCCAAAAAGTAAATACTTTTGAATCGTATTATACTTACTTTTATCCAAAATTCTAAAGGTCGAGCTTAAAGGTTTTGGTGATTTTTTCCAAAATGAGCTTTTGTCCAGAAATACGACAATATGTACAATATGAAAAAAAATCCTAAAATTGAATCAAAGTTTATAAATATTTCGGGTTTTTCTAACTTAACATGTCGAAATTAGTGAATAGACACGAGGACTTGAACTTTTAAACATGTGTGACGGCTCTTTAAGTGCAAAACTATAAAAAAAAATCCCCCGGAAAATTTACCATTAAAAAAAGTTAATTTACCCTTGAATCACGCCAAGAACCAGTCACCTGCTTACACAGCTTAGTGAATAATATCGATCTTTGCACTTGGCGGGCTTTACTCCGTCAAAACAGTTGATTTCAGTCGCGATACAATTTACTACAACGCAATGTGAACAAGAAATCTTTTAGCTGTCTTTACATATGAAATATTTTATTTACGTGAATTACTAAGGAAAGCACAATATAAGTGAACCCTTTATAAGTAATACTGTTTTTGTCTCGCAGTGAATCGTATTGCTTGAACTCAAACAAGTGAATGGTGAATGGTCAAGATTAATAATCTGATGATTTTGTACACCCTTACCAATCCGCTGAGCTTAGAGAAAAACACCGAAGTATATTACAGTAAGTAATGAGGAGGCATGGAAGGCACGCCGCCGCCAAGTGTTCAGTGAATTGACGGAATGCAAATGTGATGTAACAATTTTTTAAAAATGTAGCTTTAACGGAAAACTTTCTACCACTTGGTGGTTTTTGAAGCTAATCTGTTAATATTAGCTTGCGAGAGGTGTGAATAGAAAACTTGTGTTGCGATTTTTTTTAAAGTAACGGAAACGAGCAAACTAATTTCGTCTCTCTATTTCTGTCTCTTTTTCTTCCTCCTTTTTGGTAACCGTACACAAGTACTGAATGAAACCTTTGTGTTGCTTTGGTTACACTCGAAATTAATGTAAAAGTTTATAATAATTGTTAATGTTGTTAGTTTTTAACAACATAACCTGAAATTTATTACAGCCGATCAGCTGTTCAATGAAATCAGCTGATTGTTAAGAACTCGTATTTATTTATTTAAACGAAACAAGATATTTGTAAACATACTAATTATATATTCAGCGAAGATATCGTTAACAAAAGTTTCGCTTCTGTCGGTAACTCCCCGAGTTCCACACGTGTACTTTGTTTAGATTTAATCTTCTTTTTTTTAATGTTAATGGTACCAAATATTGAGGAAGATGACTATAATAAATTGAATTGTGTAATAACTAACTGCTGAAGATAATGTTAATGCAATGAATTTTAGTGCTTACGTTTGATTATAATAGCCCAAGACTGTGTCAGCTGATTTTTTTTCTTAGTATTGTAGAGAACGCAAACATATGTACTTTTAATTTTTCACAACTTACAATAACATGTTTGTACGTAGATCAGGTGTCCAGCGATAGTGAGAAATTCCGAAATCGGTTTTTTCTTATTTTTTCTCATTTCGTAGCGGTTTTTTTGCAATTTAATCATTTTTTTACATTTATGTATGAAGCACATTTTATAAATGTTAAAAGCACATGACGAATAAAATGCATCATAGTTGTTCAAAATTGGTTAAGTATTTTAGCCTCTAGATACAGAAAAGTTTAATTTTAGCAAATTTTGTAACATTTATTTATTTATTTTTTTTTTTTTTTTGGTGTTTAACGTCCGACTATTGTGCACACTTGGGCTAATGCAGATGATGGGATGATTTATAGCGTATGAAAATGCCAAGCCCTGGCCGGGAATCGAACCCGGGTCCTTAGGTTGAAAGCCTAGTACGCTAACAGCTAGGCCACCGAGGCGGCATTATAACATTTAATTTAATTACAATGTTATAAGCGTAATTATACTTGATTTTTTGTGTGCAAACAGAACCGATAAAACAGTCATAGTTGATAAAAATCGGTTTAGTAGTTTAGGCTGTAGACGCTTCAATGTTGAAAAATACAAAAAAATGGTTAAAAGTACCGTTTTGAAATCGTTTCACTGCGCCTAGTCATTGCGCTATAATGGTTGTGGTTAATGTTAATCGTCACCTCCCGTATGTCTATAGGCCTACACAGCCGCAGCTTGGATGGCCTGGTGGAAAGGAACGTTGCCGCATTCCTTGATATTACAAAAACCAGTAACATTTCTAGTTTAAAACGATACTCCACAAAAATAGATAAATGAAAATAAATAATATTTTTGCCTTTAAGATTTTCACCCCTTTAAAAGTAGTTAACCCCTAATTTTTTTCCTACGTTGGGCAGATATACAGACGGTTTCGTAAACTGTTATAATGATCAGCATCGTTCACGATTAAGGAGTGCGCTACGACAGACAGACGGATACGTTGACGGATTTTAAGGGTTGTGAACTTAAGGTTTTGTTAAAATGCTAAATTTAAGATGATATTCTTGTTATTGTTGGCGCTAAACCTTGAGCGGTGAAAATAAAAACTAAACAAAAGCTGACAAATACAGTACTAATTTAAGATGTGTGCAGGTCAAAAGTAAAGAACTTAATTGTTAAAGGTAAGCAAACCTTTTGTACTCTCTCTCTCTCTCTCTCTCTCTCATTTCTAGCATGGCCTTTAGTAGTGACGCGAATACACAAATGAAGGCAAATGTCTGATTGAAGAATATTAACATGAATATCGCAGCGTAAAGAAACTTTTTTTTACGAGACAGAATTTGTAAGTTGTCTTATAGAAACGTATTTAATAATTAAAATAGTTTTATATTTGCAGAACTGTATTGCCTTTACAGATCTAATCATAGTTGAAACCATACCATTAAACCTCTTACAGAAGTTATTATTATTATTACTATTGTTATTATAATTGTTATTATTATTATTATTATTATTGTTGTTGTTGTTATTATTATTACTATTAAATTATTATTATAATTATTGTTATTAAAATTATTATTACTACAGAAATGCTCAATTATTGTCAAAACGTTTTGCCAGAATAAGTGTCCAATTATTGAAAATAGCTTTTTTGTATCAGAATAAGTGCCCAACTATTGTAAAAAGTTTCATTTTGCGTCAGACTAAGTGCCCGATTATTGTCAAATGCTTTACTTTGTGCCAGACTAAGTGCCCAATTATTGTAAAAAGCTTTATTATTATTATTATTATTATTATTAAATAATAAATAAATAATAATAATATTATTATTATATTGGGCAAAAAAAAGCCCAATTATTGTAAAAAGCTTTTATTGTATTTTTATTGTATCAGAATAAGTTCCCAACTATTGTCAAACGTTTCATTTTGCGTCCAGAATAAGTGCCCAACTATTGTCAAAAGCTTTCTTTTGTGTCAGAATAAGTGCCAAATTATTGTAAAAAGCTTTATTTTGTGTCAGAATAAGTGCCAAATTATTGTAAAAAGCTTTATTTTGTGTCAGAATAAGTGCCCAATTACTGTCAGAAGCTTCTTTTTGATGAAATTGTTTCCCGTTGTCTTTTTTCGCTGCATTCAACCTATTATAAACGTTTTCCTTCTAGTACATGTGTTCTATAAATATAATCACAGTAAAACGGTCATAAATTATTATTTACTTTTCTTTTAACTTCATTGAAAATGCGAAAACCGCTGTCATGTTCGTTTTCGCAGTTTCAATGTAATTTGAAAATCTTAAATGTTAATTTTACATATTAAAAAAAAATCGTTTTATGTTAGAGGCAGGTTTTTTTAACGTGGTACGCTTAAAAAAATACAAAATAAAAAATTAAAAAAAAATACGAAATAGACCTACACGTTATTGCATTCACTATACATAAAAATATTTGTATACGTAAACAATTTTTAAAATAAGAACTTAGGTCCTTAACTGTATTATTGTTATTTTGTTTGAATAACAAAATTTTTTCCGCTCTTTAATGCTGTACTGTCATTGGATTTGTATGTATATTTGCCAATAAAATAATTAAAAAACCCAATAACTGTAAAAACTACATTACAAGAGAACAGGTTTCTAAAAATTGTTTGTCAGCTTTGATTAAAATTGATTTAAAGGTTTTTTGTAGGTTCCTATTAGCCCTAAAGATTTACATTTCATATATGATGTATTTTTAGCAAATTTCTTTTGGAAAATGAGTTACTGAGTGGTCTTCATGTAACGCCTTAGACCCGATACTTTGAATGAGAGCCGTTTTTCACCTCTTGATTACTTCTACTTGGTTTATTAAAATTATATATATATATATATATATATATATATATATATATATGTATGTATGTATGTGTGTGTGTGTGTGTGTGTGTGTGTGTGTGTGTGTGTGTGTGTGTGTGTGTGTGTGTGTGTGTGTTTGCAATCTAACGTTCTCAATTTAGGTCCGATTTGATTAGAACTTGGCTTAAGGATTGATCTTGGTAATAGCTTGGACAAGTTCGTTTAACAGTTTCAAAATGGTGTCCTTTCGAAATTTTTGAAAATATCGTAACATTTTTACCTCATACTATTTCAAAAATCTGATACCACCAGCTTAACCAGCGTTAAAGTCTGAATACATTGATATTTTCAATATAGTTTGAAACATTATAATGATAATTTACGCAGACTTCAAAGTGCAATGGTGAAATACGATATTAAAAAAAAAGTAAGATAGAAAATCAATTTAATAAATTCAGCGAAGTAACTGCGTGTGGCGATTACATCCAGTAACATACCGGCGACTTGTCAAGGAATTCGTAAACTATTTTCGATAACCGCTATCATATTCCAGCTCGCAGAGTAAACGATAACAGCAACTATTTAAAAATGGACATTTCAAATTGCGTGTCGCTTTTAGTTCTGTTCAAATTAGGGTTAAGCCAAAACCAGTACAGCGCGTTCAACCCCCCGGTAGTGCAGACCACTTCGATGCCTTCGTGTTACCGGCGACCGATAGCCGTGGCGCAATCGTTCACATCTCACGAGTTCGAGGGAAAAGTCGTTTCGTACATCTCGGAGATTGTATTGATAGACGACAATGAACGCGTGCTACTGAAGTCATCGGTCCGACAGCCGGGAAAAGCGTACGACAAAGAGGACGAAAGTCTTTCTTTCTATACGATGAAACAAATAGTGATACCTTTGTTACAGTTTAGACTGGTCATCGGGAACGATCTGCGCAGTCTGTACAAGGAGCTGCACTACGCTTTTACGAACTTTTACACGCGCGACGTCAAACATTTGTGCAGTGACTCTACTTGTCATTTGGAACACAGTTTCGAAACGGTAGCCAAGGAATGTTTGAACGTAGAAATAGACGGCGACAATAAAACGGAAGAAGCTGTCGTGTCGATGCGGATCTACAAGCAGTACAAGAGCGAATGGTCCACGTATTTGTTGCAGGACAAGCCGGTGGTTGCGATAGCTTGCGATGACTTCAATTACGTGGGTGCCGACGGAAGGAATTGGCGTTTGATCTTAAGGATTGTTATTGTAAACATGCGCGGCATGGTGATCTACGATAAATTGTTGAAACCTTCCAGGTCTATGTTACGCATCAGCAAGAAACTGACTAAAATGGACAACTTCGAAAGTGGCTACGATGTGAGCAAAACCAAAATGATTCTGGAGAACTTACTGAGGGGATATATCATAGTGGGGCACGAAGTGTCGAAGAATTTGGCTGTTGTCGGTATGACACACCCGTATCCGTTGATCAGGGACTCCAGCAAGTGTTTGTACTTCAACTCGAAATTTCCGGTATTCCCTAAACCCAAAGTGGACGACCTGCTTCAACATTTCATGGGCATGACACCAAAACAGCCGCACAGAACGGTGAAGGAAGCCCAGGCTATGCTCGATCTGTATTTCAAGTACAAAACCGTTTGGGAGAACGAACTTGAGAATTTACTTTAAGTTTGTGTTTGAATGTAAAATTATTATTTTTTAGAAATAAAATATTCTTAGGATGAACAGAGTTGTATGTGACAAGTGTTTTGTGAGGTCTGTCTGGCTGTACACAGTGTGGATAATCGATCTATCCACTGTAAGACAACAAACATTAGTTTGTTAATGATACAGAATTCTCAGCTATTTATTGTAATATAATTATGTTTGTACGCCTCATTATTAATAACATAACACGGTAAAATTATGTTATGTACACCTCATTTAAAAGGAGTTGATCTCTATATGGGAAAATGGTCTGCTTTTTACATTTTGTTTATTTTTTGCCCACAAATACAATACAAAATATATAAAGCGGCCCACATTACCCCGTTAAAATGACATATAAAACATAATTTATGGCATATTAATCTGTCACGTTAATTAGTCTTATGTAGAATTCAATATGGCCGACAAAGTCATATTTTTTAAATCCCATAAATCCCATAAATTTTGATACTTCCCATAAATCAGTGCAATTGTGTTTGTAATACGTTGTGTTTAACTTCAATAATTGAGTGTATTTTTAACTATTCCTAAAAGTTACATGCTTCTATTGTATAGCTCAGAAAATCGCGGCACGCAAATGTTTCGCTGAGGTGATAGTATCAAATTTTGAAAATAAGTTTTCTTTATCAAGACCTTTTTGAAAACCCGATTTCACTATAATAATCAGCATTAATATATATATATATATATATATATATATATATATATATATATATATATATATATATGAGCAGTTAAAGTTTTCAAATTCAATTGAAAGTACAGAAATAGCTCAACAATACCACCGTCATGTTCATTTTCGTTCTTCGAGTTTGACTTTTTAAAGTTCTAACTGGTGCAGCCGATTATAATGGTATAGCCAGATTTTCAAAAAAAAGATTTTTTAAAAGTATTTTAATCGTCGAGATTTTGAAACTTTAATCAATTTAGCTGAAAAACGAATATGTTTAAATTTTATTTTGTAAAAAAAAATACCCTTATTTACGGACTTAGTCATTCTGGAAATATCGATTAAAACCTTATAATTTATATTTTCACAAACATTATACTTTCCTTACATCATGTACTTGCTACTTTGGGTAAAGAGACAAAAATATTGTATCGTAATACAGAAAAATAAATCTGTACTGAAATTAGTCACAATAGGAACTATTGAAGAAGTTGACGAAAAGTCCGCTAGATAACGTATAAGTGTACAATGCCAAGTATCATGTTTTTAATAATTAATGTTATTTGTTCACTGTTATATTGTTATTTTACTTTCTTTACATTACTTATGGAATTGTAAATGTCGATTTCTAGATATTCAAATATTTTGTTAATTTTTTAAATGGTATCACGTAGATAGATGGTTTTTTACTTAAAAAACCAAAATAAAATTCTAAAAAAAATTCTCGAAAAATGTAAAATACTACCCATATATTCAAAATTTGACACAAAGATTAAATTTAAAGGACTTTTTCAAATATATTTTTAAATATATGCCGTATTTTGTTATTGTTTTTATGCACACTAAATATTTAATATTTAAATCTATAAATTTAGTAATAAAAATAATGTAGGTCAATTAGTGTAATGATAATCTTTTTTAATTTCTGTTTATTCATTACTAATCTTTAAAATAGTTTTTAGATAACACATTTCTTAAAACGTCGCAATGATATGAAGATGTCTATATATATATATATATATATATATATATATATATATATATATATATATATATATATATATCGCTTATCGATGATATGTATATATATATATATATATATATATATATATATATATATATATATATATATATATATCACTATAATCCAGATAAATCCGTTTCAACCAAATTGTTCCGAGATGAAATATTTTATATAAGTTTTGCCAAAATTGTATCTGGCATCTTCAAGATGGTTTCTCGCTCTAAGTTTGAAGTTGACCTGAAGGAAGCTTTCAACTGTTCGATCGTAATATAATCTCTGTGTGATGCAAAATAAAAAAGTGGTCTGGCTTTAGCTGACGTTTTTAGTGTAAAATGGTCGATCCAGCTATGTCAGCTAAAGCCAGCCCACTTTATATTTGCATCATACAGAGGTTATATAATGTGATAACAGGTGAAAGCTTCCTCCAGTTCGACATGAGGTTTGGAACGGGAACCACTTTGAATATGCAATTTTGGCGAAACGTCGGTTCAATGTTTTTTTCTCGAAACAATTGTTCCGAAAATATGTGTAATATGATTTCAATAAAATCCATATTTTCCCATCCGTGTAAGGGTAAGTGCACTAGAGTCTCGTTTAACCGTCAGTTTCTATTATCCGTTATATTAATATTGTACTTAGCATTTTCAAAAAAAATTTTATTATAAATAACTCTAGACATAACAAAACACTGTAACTGGACACGATTTATCTATAGCATAGTAAATGGCAGCTAGCACTAATTGCTATCCTAAGCAGACATTGATAATCGTAAAGTAAATGATCCTATCGTCGAGTGGAATGAGACAGAAACACTTCAAATAGTGCATGCAAGTTATGAATTTTTGCATGAATGTTTCTATTGAAAGATACACACTCATACTATCGGTTACGTAACAGTCACGGGAGTACACGTACTTGTCAAAAGGTTACGTACTCCTATTATCTAGTGGAATGAGACAGAAACACTTCAAATAGAGCCTGCAAGTTTTGAATTTTTGCATGAATGTTTCTATTGAAAGATGAACACTCATACTATTTGCGATAATACCATTCAGCGTATAAGTCGGTTACGTAACAGTTACGGGAGTACACGTACTTGTCAAAAGGTTACGTACTCCTATCATCTAGTGGAATGAGATAGGAACACTTCAAATAGAGCCTGCAAGTTTTGAATTTTTGCATGAATGTTTCTATTACTAAATAAAGACTCATACTATTTGCGATAATACCATTCAGCGTGTAAGCCGATTACGTAACAGTCACGAGAGTACACGTACTTGGTACTTGTCAAAAGGTTACGTACTCCTATCATCTAGTGGAATGAGACAGAAACACTTCAAATAGAACCTGCAAGTTTTGAATTTTTGCATGAATGTTTCTATTAAAAGATAAACACTCATACTAATTGCGATAATACCATTTAGCGTATAAGTCGATTACGTAACAGTCACGAGAGTACACGTACTTGTCAAAAGGTTACGTACTCCTATCATCTAGTGGAATGAGACAGAAACACTTCAAATAGTGCCTGCAAGTTTTGAATTTTTGCATGAATGTTTCTATTAAAAGATAAACATTCATACTATTTGCGATAATACCATTCAGCGTAAAAGTCGATTAAGTAACAGTCACGAGAGTACACGTACTTGTCAAAAGGTTACGTACTCCTATCATCTAGTGGAATGAGACAGAAACACTTCAAATAGTGTCTGCAAGTTTTGAATTTTTGCATGAATGTTTCTATTGAAAGATAAACACTCATACTATTTGCGATAATACCATTCAGCGTGTAAGGCGATTACGTAATAGTCACGAGAGTACACGTACTTGTCAAAAGGTTACGTACTCCTATCATCTAGAGGAATGAGACAGAAACACTTCAAATAGTGCCTGCAAGTTTTGAATTTTTTCATGAATGTTTCTATTAATAGATAAATACTAATACTATTTGCGATAATACCATTCAGCGTGTAAGTCGATTACGTGACAGTCACGAGAGTACACGTACTTGTCAAAAGGTTACGTACTCCTATCATCTAGTGGAATGAGACAGAAACACGTCAAATAGAGCCTACAAGTTTTGAATTTTTGCATGAATGTTTCTATTAAAAGATGAACACTCATACTATTTGCGATAATACCATTTAGCGTATATGTCGATTACGTAACATTCACGAGAGTACACGTACTTGTCAAAAGGTTACTTACTCCTATCATCTAGTGGAATGAGACAGAAACACTTCAAATAGTGCCTGCAAGTTTTGAATTTTTGCATGAATGTTTCTATTAAAAGATGAACAATCATAATATTTGCGATAATACCATTCAGCGTATAAGTCGGTTACGTAACAGTCACGAGAGTACACGTACTCGTCAAAATGTTACGTACCGATAATTTACTGTATTAAAGAGCTATGTATGTAAAATGTGTGTAAGACATAATTATAGTTAATAGAAAATTTAATAGTTTTACTACATTTACTACATTTTACTACAGTAACGATAAAACATCCTGCGCTGTAAACGTAGTCTAGTACTTAAAATCTTGTACAATAGCTGACGTGAGTTTAACTGAACGAATACCAGTCAATACAGGTTAAGCGTTAGTTAACAATACCGGATCAAAGTAAAGCAAGGTAACAACTGAACTGTAATGTGGTACAGCAGGGTAAAGCGATCTGTAATATACACGTGGATTACTTGCTAGTTTAGGGTAGTGAACCAATCAGCACTCGCCAATATTGTCGTGTTCCAAGCTTACCATCACCTAATTAAAAACGGTCCGTACAGAATGCGCTAGTAACAGTCATGTAAAGAGGATAACTTGTGTAGTTTTTAGGTATACATTTTTTTAAAATATACCCAGTAAGTCGTTGCATATTATAACCAGTTGAGCTGAACTGGTTACTGACGTTTCAAATGTTCAACGTCAAAAATTACTGCCAAGTATAAAACGTATATCAATGACATAATAGTGTTTAACAAATTTTCATTGATTCCAGGTCATCATTTTATAACTCAGTCCGGAACCGCGAAATGAGCGTTAACGTTTAGAACACGCCTTTATTTTAGTGTTCCAGTTGGGTAATTTTTGTCCGATTTGAACTTAACTCGGCAAAAAAAAAAAAAAAATAATTTTATTAACTAGCTCGTCCCTCGGAAAATGTCGTTCAACTTTTTTTATAAAATGACGGACGTTCAATATCTTTTTTAAAAAAATATACCTTTTTACGTTAAAATTTTGTTTTGGTTTACGTTAGTTTTGGTAGTTTCGGGTAGTTTTGGGTAGTTTTGGGTAGTTTTTGGTAGTGTTAGTAGTTTTGGGTAGTTTTGGTAGTTTTGGGTAGTTTTGGGTAGTTTTGGTAGTTTTGATAGTTTTGGGTAGTTTTGATAGTTTTGGGTAGTTTTGGTAGTTTTGGGTAGTTTTTGGTAGTATTAGTAGTTTTGGGTAGTTTTGGGTAGTTTTGGTAGTTTTGGGTAGTTTTTGGTAGTGTTGGTAGTTTTGGTAGTTTTGGGTAGTTTTTGGTAGTGTTGGTAGTTTTGGGTAGTTTTTGGTAGTTTTGGGTAATTTTGGTTAGTTTTGGGTAGTTTTTGGTAGTGTTGGTAGTTTTGGGTAATTTTTGTAGTTTTGGGTAGTTTTTGGTAGTTTTGGTTAGTTTTGGTAGTTTTGGTACGTTAAAAAAGTAAAGATAAACAAATTAAAATGAGATACTTTTTTTAAATTCAGTTCTACAATTTCGGCGAGACATCGTTTTTCGTTTCAATTTAATAATAATAATCTAAAAATTTAATAAAAAGAATTTAAGAATTTAATAATAAAAATTTAAGAATTTAATAATAGCAATTTAATAATACGATTTAATAATAAGAAGCCGCCTCGGTGGTCTAGTGGATAGCGTACTAGGCTTTCACCCCGAGGACCCGGGTTCGATTCCCGGCGAGGGCTTGGCATTTTCATACGCTATAAAATCATCCCACCGTCTGCATTAGCCCAAGTGTGCACAGTAATCGGACGTTAAAAAAAAAAAAAAAAAAAAATTAATAATAAGAATTTAAGTTTGTTTACGAACGTTAATAATGAAATAATTTGAACAAAACCTGATTTAGTGATTTTTAAGGAATTAGGCAACATTTCATAATTTTTTAGAGATAGCATCCGTACAGAATTTTTCATGGGTGAAACGATTTACAAGTTCTGTTTGTCGGTTTAAAAAATTCAACAAAATTCGATCAAAATATTTAGAGACGATTAACGACCATTCAAAATAGTCAGGATCGGTACCCATTTCATGGTCTCTGGTCATACCATGCTTGCCGCTCCGATAGCTAATTTCACTTCCGTACGCTTTTATTTAATGCAACACATTTCGCTACATTAGCAGATTTCTAAACCCAACAACGCTTCTACAATGTGTTGCCTGATCCTTTTAAATCCTGTAATTGATTCCCTGCACTCTTCCTGGTATTCCCACGGGAACTTATCTACCCTGTACAACACTGTCAGCTTGCCGCAAATCCGACGTTTCTACCTATTGGATTAAACTCACGTCTTTATACGTATAGTTTGTACAAACAAAACGGTTTCTTATGTAAATAAGGCGTGCAGAGGGAATAGATTTTTCCCACACGAAAATGGGCTGAAACTAACACTAGTCCGGTTTTTTTAAGAAAATGTAAGTATACAGAGTTTTATTTAATGTAATCGTGTGCGCAACTGTTTCGCTTTACGGATGTGAATTTCCAAAAGTACTTCTCTTTACCTTAACCTCTTTTGGAACTCTATTATAATCGGCATTAAAATCTACATATTTTACCACTTAATACTTTTAATTATATTGGAAATTTAAAAAAAAACGAACCCTGACCGCTGTCAAATTAATTGTTAATTTCAGCGGATTTTGAAAATTCATAATGCTAATTTATGCACTTTGGTGTAAACCGATTTTCAAAATTATTTAAAACATCATTGCTAGGATTTCTTTATGATTTGAAATCGCTGACATTTTGAAACTTTTAACGAATTTTGTTGGTTAACAATCTCGTACAAGTTGTTACCAAATCGATTTTCGTGTCAAATTTGAATCAATGCGGACTAAAATTGCGCACGCGCAAGAGTGCTTTAAAATTATATATATATATATATATATATATATATATATATATATATATATATATATATATATATATATATATATATATATATATATATATATATATATATATATATCCTCAAGAAGAGTTCTAGGAGTCTGGGTCGTACCACGATGGCCGTTCAGATAGCTCAATTTTCTAATGGGAATTCGCTAATAAACTTAACGTCAAGAAATCAAAATAAAAGTAGTTTCTTTTGAACTCAAGTTACCTGTAAAAGCAATTCATTAAATCTCAAGAAAGATTTTCTCACCATCTTTTCACTATAGTGGTTAAAAAGTTAATTTTTTAAAAATGTAGGTCGGATTTTAATTACATTTGTTGCCAATGTTCTTTACACAAATTCTATTTAAAATAAAACCTCTCTCCCCTGTTTCAAATCTAGGCTATTCATCACTTTGAGTAAAAAAAAAAACAACCCTTACGCTTTTAATTTAATTAGGGAAGACGGTAGAACGAACAGTTCGCATGTTAGTGCAGTGTTTTTCGTAATTCTATTGAAAAAGAATTGGTTTTTACAACTTTTTCACAAGACAGCTGTTACAATGTTAAATAATCTTCGCACGCAGCTGTATCGTTCACTTGGCGGAAGAGAAATTTTACACTACTTTTATTTTTATCTTAAAATTTTTTGTTCAATCACTATAATAAACATCGACATAAATATAGAAATGCATTGGTGACGTTTGGTTCATTTTTGAATGAATTAAAAAAAATATTGGGATTTTAACGCTGGATTATGATTGGAATTTTTTTTAACATGTATCATCAAGTTATGATGTTTGATTGTATATTTACATGTATATTGACGTAATAGTAGGCTATATTTTGAGCGTCGCAATTCTCATATTCAATTAATTGTAATTTAAATTTCTTTTTCCGCCCGGGATTGAACCGGGGAACTTGCGCATGTTAAGCGCACTTTATAACCACTACACTACGGAAACTACGAGAAGTTTCACCGATGTAAATGTATGAAATGAATCGTTAATTTCACTTCATATTAATTCGTAACGATCAGCTGATTTCATTGAACAGCTGATAGGCTATAATAAGTTTCAGGTTATGTTGTTAATAACTGGCCACGTTAATTTATCATGTTTTCGAAAAAAATCCTAATTTAAATAACAATTAATACAAGATTATTTAATAAAATACCATACATGTAGTTATAGTTTTTAAGAAAAAAGGAAAAAATATACTAATTAAACCAGAAATAAAAATTATGTGTCCTATTTTCGATAAAATTATTCAAATTAAAATAAAAAATTAAAAAAACATGTTTTTTTATTTTTGGTTCAATAACAACATTTTTTAAAAGTAATTGTTTTTATGACGGTAATTTTAGAACGGTTCAACAGATATTGTTAAATAACGAACTTGGACAAATCGATATAAGTTGGCGTATTAAATTTTTAAATTACACTGATTTTATGAAAATGAAACCCTGAGCTTCTTCGTATTGTCAGTAGAATTTCAAAAACTGCTTTTATGGTAATTTTAACGCTGGTGTAGTCCGAATTATTGAAAAAAGTGTAAGTTAAGGAAGTCACGGTGATCAATGTGGCTAAAGCACCGTTCCGTCTGCTGCACCTCAAGGATGTGGGTTCGAGACGCAATTACTAATGTTGCTTTGCCCTTAGTGTTAACGTTTATCTGTCCCGTTTACAGGTCACAATCGGCGTTCACTTCAAAGTCCGAGTCTGGGTCGTACTGTAATGGCATCTGTCCTAACGGCAATTCGCTAATAAACTACGCTACTTACCTTGCGCTAAAGATCGAATGCGTACATTTAACGGAAAACGCTGGACACAGCTGGTTAAACCACCAATACGGTGCTAGCATTAAACATCGGTTAACTACACGCGCTAACATGGTATTTCAATTAACTATAGTGTTTTATCCTTGTTAACTCCCGAGTGATAAGGGTTAAGTACTTCAACACGGCAAACGTATGACGTAATATATATTTCGTTTGCTGAAAGAGCGCAAGAATATATATATATATATATATATATATATATATATATATATATATATATATATATATATATATATATATAGAGAGAGAGAGAGAGAGAGGTTTTAATTTGGTATTTAAATGTAATTTAAAAGCTTAAAAATGCGAATATATGAATAAGACTGCATAATAAATCATTGTCGGAAATAGGCTTCCATCAAGACAAGGCACCTGCGTTTTAACATGTATCTTGTTTTAGGGGTTGGTTTTGATGTTGGATTTCGCGGGACGCGTGATGCGAAGGGCATGTTTATATTGATATATAACGGTATATTTTGTGCATCTCACGATAAATTAATTACAATTGGAAATTTCCGTCTCCGCCGAAATCGAACCGCGGACCTTGCGCGTGATAACCACTACACTACGGAAACTACGAAGAAGTTTGACCGATGTAGATATACGAAATTAATCGTTAATTTAATTTTGGTAGTTGTACTAGAGCAAGTCAAAAGTAAAGGAAAATTACAATTTCCCTCCAAATTACATGTATGTCAGCACTGATTGTTCTGCTATAACTCATAACGTCTATCAGCTGTTCATTGAAAGTATTGTTTCATTGTTGGCTAATTGTGATTGTGTTTAAAAGACTGTGTAAAAGAGTCTTATTGCACTAAAGAAATGCGAGCAGTAATGTGTTTCCTTAATTCAAAAGGTGTGAAACCAGCAGAGTTTCGTCGAGAGCAGCAGCAATATGGAGAGTTGTTTGAGTGGAAGCAAGACCTGCGAATGGATTGATCGCTTCTTTATGTAATGGTAGACCTTCCATTTCAAAGACTAACGATAATGTTGAGGTGGCTAAACAATCATTCTACGTAATCGACAGATTACAATTGATAATATTGCGAGTTGAATGGCTCGGCATATTCAATCATCCACAATTCTTTCAAACCTTCGAAAAGTCTGTGCTCGCTGAGTTCCACATCAATTGACCAGCATCTACAAAGACAATCGTATCAACATTTCCCAGAAACATTTGGAACGTTATGAAGAAGGAGACTCATTTTTAAGTGAATAATAACCGTTGATGAGACATGGATTCATCATTGTGAACCACAGGAAGCAACATTTCGGTATGAAAACGTCCTTCATCTCCCCAAACAAAAAAGTTCAAAACTCATCTACCTGCAGGAAAGGTTATGATAAAGATATTCTGGGATATTGAAGGTCCAATTTTGGTTGACTTCAAACCTAAAGGTAAAACAATAATAGTGATAGCTACAGTGAGCAAGTGCATTTATTGAAGTCAAAAATCAAATCCAAAAGACGTGGTAACCGTTCAAAAGGCGTGATTTCACATCACGATAACTATCGATCTCATACGGCTAAAAAAACCAGTCCTATGCCTTCAAAATCTGTTGGACCATCCTCCATATCTGTCTAACCTGGTTCCAAGCGATTTTCCCCACGGGGGGTGCAGACAAGCTGCACCTATTGAGAGGATTTAGACGTCCCTCGCGGTACCCGAGTCTAACACATACTTACACTTACAACACTACACTTACGACTTTAACACTTTACACTCACACTTACATTTAGGGAGGCGATAATAACCTCAATGTGCTTTTCGCCTTAAAATAACAAACACAATCCAAGTGATTTTGATATTTTCAGCCTGTTAAAAAAACAATTGCGAAGTTTTTTATTGTGTTTAACGTCCGACTATTGTGCACGTTAAACACCAAAAAAAAGGGACACCATTATCGATCTGATGAAAAGATCATACAAACGGTGCAAAATTTGTTGAACATCAGGCCAAAAACCTTCCAGGAAGGAATTTATACGGTGATGATAACCTTCATGTGGTTTTCGCGAAAAGCCGTAAAAAAATGTACTGATCCGTAAAGATCAGCTGATTTTACGGAACAACTACGCAAGTTTCAGGCTATGTTGTTCAAAACTAGCTATGCTCATTTATAATGTTTAGGAACTAATTATGGTAACTAAAATAAAAATATGGGAAAACATGGTATTTGATTTTTATTTTAGGTTCAATAACAGAAATTGTTTATAAACACTGAACGCTTATTTGGACGCTGAAAGTTTTGTGCCGGGGAACAGTGTGAAAGTTTGTGCAACACAAGGAAGACAAGACGCCCGGCTGAACTAAAAGCCAATATGTAAATAAGGCCCCGCCATACACACTGAGCAGTCACCGGGGATCCGCATACATAAATACATAACTAACCGTAGAATGTTTGTTTATATTTTGTATTTGCATATTTTAATTTGTTGTGCATTACGTTTCCGATGTCCGGCCAGGGATAAACTATTTTTTAATTAGCGAATTTAAATGCGAAACAAATGGAATAAAAACATTGCATCAACTTGTTAGCGTTGCACGTTGTTTGTTGTGTTTAAATTGGCGCGTGTGTTTATTTATTTTCCACACAATTCCCGGTGATAAACGTGCATTATAGTATCCCGGCTACTTTTAGCTTTTGGCTAATTCCCATCAGAAGCTGAACTACGAGATCCATCATGGTAACTACCTAGATCCGGTACCTTGAGACGAGTGCGATCGTGACCTCTAGAACGTTTCATGAGATAACGTTAGACATTTGATTTGTATTTCTCTCTCTCTCTCTCTCTCTCTCGTGTGTGTGTGTGTGTGTGTGTGTGTGTGTGTGTGTGTGTGCGTGTGTTTTTGCGATGCCAAAAAAAGGTGGAAAAAATCTTTTATAGACTACCTGGGGTAGGGTACGCACTACCCCAGAGTGTAGGACTCAAATTAAGTTCAAACTTAAGTTAAGATATATAAGTGTGATATAGTTTTTGTGTGTGTGTCTCTCTCTCTCTCCGTGTGTGTGTGTGTGTGTGTGTGTGTTTTTTCTGAAAAAGTGGAAAAAATCTTTTATAGACTACCTGGGGTAGGGTACGCACTACCCCAGAGTATAGGACTCAAATTAAGTTCAAACTTAAGTTAAGAAATATAAGTGTGATATAGTTTGTCTCTCTCTCTCTCTCTCTCTCTCTCTCTCTCTCTCTCTCTCTGTATGTATGTGTGTGTTTGATTGTGTGTGTGTGTGTGTGTGTGTGTGTGTGTGTGTGTGTGTGTGTGTGTGTGTATTATCCTCTCTGTCTGTCTGTCTGCCTCTGTCTCTGTCTGTCTGTCTGTCTGTCTGTCTCTCTCTCTCTCTCTCTCTCTGTGTATTCGTCTCTCTGTCTGTCTCTGTCTCTGTCTCTCTCTTTCTCTCTCTGTGTGTGTGTGTGTGTGTGTGTGTGTGTGTATTCGTCTCTCTGTCTGTCTGTCTCTGTCTGTCTGTCTGTCTCTCTCTCTCTCTCTCTCTCTCTCTCTGTATGTGTGTGTTTAATTGTGTGTGTGTGTGTGTGTGTATTATCCTCTCTGTCTGTCTGTCTGTCTGTCCGTCTGTCTGTCTGTCTGTCTCTCTCTCTCTCTCTCTCTCTCTCTCTCTCTCTCTCTCTCTCTGTATGTGTGTGTTTAATTGTGTGTGTGTGTGTGTGTGTGTGTGTGTGTGTGTGTGTGTGTGTGTGTGTGTGTATTATCCTCTGTCTGTCTGTCTGTCTGTCTGTCTGTCTGTCTGTCTGTCTGTCTGTCTGTCTCTCTCTCTCTCTCTCTCTCTCTCTCTCTCTCTCTGTGTGTGTGTGTGTGTGTGTGTGTGTGTGTGTGTGTGTGTGTGTACATATTGCCGTGAATTCGCTTCTATCACGTCAGCGATAGAGGTGCTTGCCGTTATCACATGAACGGCGTAGACATTCAACAGTGACTAACATCTTGTATCCGTTGAAATAGAGTTTTTTTTTATTAAATTGATGTAAAGCTGAAATGGAATAAATTTCAATTATATTTCTCATTTCCGGGGTTGAATACCCCGGCGCCGGGACAATTAAAAATATTAATCAGTGAAATTAATTCAACTCTTCTTCATCAGAGGAGCGAAATCCAATTTGAGCTGAAGATTAATTTTCTTTTTGTGCAGTTTTCCGCCGGCATCGCAATACAATATTTCCGCAGCGTTTCCGTTTGAGTTTTACAACGTTATGTAGTTATAGAAAGGCTACATTGAATAGTTGGCTGAATTGAATTAAATCGTTTGTAGCGTAGTCAGTAGCGGTATGGTAGCGGACTTTCAGTCACATCGTGGATATAAACGTAGGTTAGAATCCAATTGGCTACCGTTGTTTTTTCGTCAGGCTTTTAAGCAATCAACCGTCTTCAGTACCCAAAATAGCATAATCGCGGCACGCATCTGTCTCGCCGGCGTGATAGAAGTGAATTTACGAAAGTTGTTTTTTTATCTTACGATTTTGGAAATCTGACGTGCAGTTTGTGATTACGACAATAAAATCAGATCTTATAAAATTACAATAAAAATAATTTTTTTTTAAATTTCAAGCGGCCGCCATTTTAATACACTCACAAACACACACGCGCACACACTTTAACTATCCTTTAAAATAGTTCTCTAGAGGCCAGAATCGGTGCTAATTTCAAGGTTCCGGGTCTGGGTGCTCCACCACGATGGATGCTCCATTAGCTAATTTTTCTAATGAAAGTTCTCTAATAAAGCAATTGTATCATATTCCGACACATCTAACACAACTGTTTAGAACGTTTACAGATATATATATCTTGCACAGTTATCACGTTCGACCAGTGCCCTAACTGACAAATGTTCTTTATCTCACACATTGCAGAAAATCAGACTCCACAGTCCCAATCGGCTTTTAAAATCAGTATTTTAAATTTGCAAATTGCAAACGAAATTGAACTGTGAATTTCATATTTCCGTATTTTCAACTCATTTAGAAAACTTGAACCGTTAAATTTGTGAAGACTTTAACTCCGGTAACGGTAAGAATCAGGTTATAAAAGAAATGTACGGCCGGAAGTCCACTAGATAGAGCCTAGCGGAGCGGAATGAAGTAGTACTCCTGGAATGGCCTACTGTAACGGATTGTAGGAAACTATTATGCTTAAAAATAGCAACCTAGGTAACGAGAAGTACGTTTGAAGGCTTCAAATACCGGATCCAACTTCAAAACCGAACCTAGTCAGAGTCGAAAGTCCCGCTCAGCTCCGTTATGGTTTTAGTGGCCCACTCAAGAACAATAGTTTAGGTTTTGAATGCATAACCCGTTCTGATCAGAGCAAGTCCGCTTCGCATTTGATGCCCAGCCGACATAAGATAAAAACATTTTTTTAAAGATGTTGGGTGGAGGTTATTTTTAAACTGTTGAACGAGTTTAAAATGTATATCAGTTTGATTGAAACGCGGCACGAAAACAGACTAGAAATATAGTTTGTTTCTTTGGACTTTGGATTTCTTTATCAAGCGAAATTTTTCCAACCGTTTCAAAATGGCGGTCGTTTTAAAATTTAAAAAATCATAACTTTTTTAAAACTTGATATCACCATCGTAAACCAGCAATAAAATTTGGCTTTATCAGCAGTGATATTTTAAAACATTACAATATGCACATTTTCATAGTAAAATTAGATTTTCAAAAAGATGTAAAACAAAAATATATTTTTGAAAATTAACTTTCGTCAGCGCGTACGTTTTGTTCTACCGGAGGGCTAGCGTGTCCCAGGCGGTTAAACGCTACGCCTATCCTTCGTATTAGTCTGGCTCTAAGCAACTAAAACATAGGCCTATATTTTCTCGTTTCCTTTATCACCTCTCACGTCTCTGCATCCCTAGGTCGCTTTCTTTTCCCCTCTTATCAGAAAAATCCGTGTTACCAGCTTACTGTACTTTAAAAGACAAATAACCTAAACTAACTGTTATATGTAAATAAGTGACATTATCCCACTCGCGGACCTCCCTGTTCCCTTGTGTGCACTGTTTGTTTCTGATTTGCATATTTTAAATGTGTAATGCAAAGTCCAAGCTTACAGCACAGTGTTAAATAAAAAGTAACATTAACCCATTTAATAAACAGCTGACCTAGTCTGTAAGGTGAAATCTTTCTTCTACCCTTATTAAAACCAACACGCGGAAAGTATTGGTCTGTCAGTGGGATTGCGTTTTAATGACTTTTTGTAGCGCTGAAATCTTAACAATCGCGCACTCAACTGTGTCGATAGAAACAAAAGTAGCCGCCTCGGTGGCCAGTCGATAGCGTACTGGGCTTTCACCCCGAGGACCCGGGTTCGATTCCCGGCCAGGGCTTGGCATTTTCATACGCTGTAAATCATCCCATCGTCTGCATTGGAACAAGTGTGCACAATAGTCGAACGTTAAAAAAAAAAATGGAAACAAAAGTAAGAACGGAATAATTGCGCACAGAAAGACTGTTTCCAACATGTTCAGCCTAAATACTGCTATCAGCTGATTCACTCAGACTGTACCGCTGATTACGTCGGTGATA
Organism: Callitettix versicolor; assembly: GCA_022606455.1. Lineage (NCBI taxonomy): Eukaryota > Metazoa > Arthropoda > Insecta > Hemiptera > Cercopidae > Callitettix > Callitettix versicolor. Next base: position 24,983,380 of record CM040185.1, on the reverse strand, counting down.
ACAGATTTGCAAAAAAGTGTTAGACAAGTTACGAACGTACTTAAATGGCCGCCATTTTGAACGGATCGGTCGAATTGTTCTGGATAACTCAATATTATCAATATTCAAGCTATACAAGATAAGAAAATTGAATCGACAAAAATGGAAACGTTAGATACACCCACTCACAAAAAAACGATAAACAATTTTATTCTTTAATTTAAAAAAAACAATTTGTGCAACAATTTATAAAATAAAATCATGTTTATGAAGAAAATAATTTACACAGTAAACAAGATTGGCCTCTGATTACTGAAAGTTACTTTAGGACTACCTGATATCTTTAACATTTATACTACTAATTATATAAATTTAATTTTTAAATCAACGTGATCAAAATTTATAATTTATTATGCGCGAAATTTCTTTCAATCTTTCTGCTGGAGCAGATGATTGGCGATGCAGGTCTTTGTACTTGATACTACTGAAGTTACAGATGATAAAAAAACAATTCTAGTGGTGACAATTAACACAATAATAAAAAAAGAACAAATTTTAGCCCAATTTCAAAATCGAGGAAACATTTTCGCCTCGTACAAATTTAATTACATTATTGCAACACGGCCACCGGATCACATGTTTAAATAATTTGGATTGTAACCAATTTTTCCCCGTCTAATGGTCTTTTTACTCACATCGTAAAGAGTACCGAAGTTTCGAAACCTTACTGTTCCATCTTCAGGCCGTAATACAAAATGTCAAATCTCTCTGTCGAGGTGGTCAAAAAGTTAAAACATTGAACACACGTCACAAACACTAAAATCTGGACGACGTCGACAGAGGGATTCGACATTTTGTCCTGAAGACGAAACAGTAAGGTTTCGAAATAACAGTAGCCTTTACGAGGTGAGTAAAAAGACCATTAGACGGGAACAAATAGGTCATAATCCTAATTTTTTAAAATTCACTTTAAATAAAACTGTGTTATTATTTAAGTTCACTTTGCTTTTTCTTAGATGACGATTTACAAAATTACAAAAAGTTTAGCTTTATTAATAATTAATTATTGTCATAAGTTTTTAATAAAACTTGAGACTTGAATACAGTATCTGCTTACCGTATACTACTTGCAATAACTGTTTAATTGAAAAACACTTCTCCCGGCTGACTACATGGTGCAAAAGATCTCGACTCCTCGGAATCACTCCTTTTTATCAGTTTCGCAGTGACACTGGTCTATTATGTTATGACCAACAGCAGCAAGCGTGTCGATCAAAACCACCAATCAGAATGCAGATTTCTAATTTTTTAAAACTCTAGCCCACCAAGAATTGCAAGAAAACTTTTCAGTTGACTTTATGGCTTTGTTGATCGGCAGTGCTCATGCCGACAAATACGCTTTACGCGACAAAACTCGCATTTAAGCACACTCCATTTCCATTGTAAAAAAATGAGTTACGATTTGCACATGTTTCCTAAGCACACCCTACGAAGTTTTGAAAACTAACTTTCTAAGCACAACACTGAAAATTTTACATAGATTTCTAAACCTATCTGCGATATTAACGTATCGTTATGATGATAATAATAAGAATAATAATAATAAATAATAATAATATACTCGGATAGCATGAGGAAAAGACGACTTAGTTTTTATGGCCATATTAGTAGGATGAACAGCAGTAGACTTACTAGGCGGATCTTTGCTTTCTTTAGAGATCGGAAAACGAAGAGTAATTGGTTCAGGCGGGTCCAGGAGGACTTAACTGAGCTGGCGATATCAGATGAGATGATTGACGATGTACTTAAACTGCGAAAACTTTTACATAATGAAAACCTAAGGTTCCAAGAAAAACCAACATCTAGAAGGGGCGGGGCAGTCTCGGATGAAAGAAGGAAGGCAGCCTCGGATAGAATGAAGCAGTATTGGATACAGCGGAAGGCGGCTAACGCACATCAAAGTAATTGATTTGGCGTACCCCAAAGTGGGTGATCCGGATGAATAATAATAATAATAATAATATATATATATATATATATATATATATATATATATATATATATATATATATATATATATATATCGTATATTACCTTAACTTCCATGCTTCATGTCAGTTAAACTAATAAGGATGAGGGATAAGCAGCAAAGAAAAAGATTACGACAGTAACTCCAGTGTCGAACCTACGACCTCAGAATGCGCACGTTCGGAGACGAAGCAGATTGACCAATACGCACACACACACACACACACACACACACACACCACACGCACGAACGCACACACACGCGCGCGTACACACACAATAAATACACACACGCACACGCATACGCTCGCACGCGCGTCAGCAAGAAAATATGTACATTGTAGTTTTACACAACGTATACTTTGTATCAGCTGGCATTTGTAACCCCGCCCTACATCCTGCCTATCTATTAATTCAGAAGTCTGCATTGCTGCAAATACATGCCTCCCTGCCAATAAGGGAACTCCTGCGGATTTACTTTACTTTGTAGTTGTCTCTCGCGTGCCTTCCTTCAGTTTCAGGCTACAATCTAAAATCCTTTAACTACAATAACAATATTTGTAAAGACAACTAAAATAGTGATCCTGCAATCAGAATCCACTTTCATCTGACGATTCCGTGTCTGGGTCTTACTACGATGTCCACTCAATTTTCTCACTTCCAAACGGTAAGTCGAGCGGTTATACTCGTAAACTCTGCTGCAAAATATTTCTAAAAATTAACCCAGTGTGGTCTGAAATGTCGACCGTTTTCACTAAACGAACAGAGCATAACAACGTTGCCAAATTTATTAATAACGCAACCGAAATTAGCGCGTCTATCGCTTTACGTTATTGACGGAACGGGAGGCTATGTTACACGTTGTGTAGCTAATTTAAATTTGTACCCTGAAGGGACACAGCAGTGGCTGTTCAAATACAAGCGGCAGGGTAAACATACTTTTTTACGTCTCATGTTTGCTGAAAAGTCCGATGTCACGTGTTTAAATACAGTGTGTCCATAAAGTAGTGTAGACAATTTAGTAACATATATTTACAGAAGTTTCTTCTTGCAATTTTAAACTAATGAAAGATAATAAAAACACGTATTAAAATTTTAATAATTTTACTTTTTTGAGACAGGATTAATTTTCAAACTCATTTCCTCACGTTTTTACTTTGTTGACGTTCATATGGACATTGTTTTACCCATTTGTAAGCTTTGTTTCTTTTTCAAGAACACAATTTCAATAATACCGATTTTTGTTAATTTTTTATTTTAATACAGTATTCCAAGGTATAAGTAAAAAAACATCAAATTGCCAAATTTAATTGAAACTGATTATGTATTGTACTATGCAGCTGGTTAACTGACAAACATCCATGTAAAATATTTTTTTTTAGGTAAGAGGAACCTAAAGATGGATACATCCATAGTGTTATGATATTTTTTTTACAATTTTACAGTGCTGTCTCGATTAATCGTCACCCTTTTAACCGTCAGGTTAGGATATGTTATCTGACATTTTTAAAGTCTTCCATAGTAAATAATAAAAGTAATCTTATACGCAAAACAAATTATGTAACTGGACACGACTTATTTATAGCATAGGCGACGGCAACTGACACTAATTATACCCAAAGTAAACATTGATAATCGAAAAGTAAACTATCCTACCATCTAGCGGAACAAGGCAGAAACACTTCAAATAGTGTCAACGGTTTCCGAAAGAGTGCATGATTGTTTTTATTGAAAAACAAACATTTCGCATGTTACGATAATACCATTCAGCGTGTAAGTCGATCACGTAAAAGCCACGTATTTTTAAGTGAATCGCGCAGTGTTCGCGCTTATGTTACGTGAATAATTGTAAAAAGGTGAATTTTACGGATAGTTAAAGATCTACGTCTGTACAATTTGTACTATATTTAGAATTAAATAGACAATTTAAAAGTAGTACATAGTAATAATAAAATATTCTGTGTCATAAACAGAGTATAGAATGTTATTTTTATCGACAGCTGAAAGTAAGGGTAGTCTATCTCTGTTATCCGTCAGTATAACGGTCCCGAGAATGTCGGTTAATCGAGACTGTACTGTATTTTCTATTGCATCGTACAATATAAAAGTAAACAATTATTGTAAAACAGTTTGTATAGCGCCAAGAATTTGAGTGTTACACAAACACACACACACACACACACACACACGCGCGCGCGCGCGCGCGCATTCAAATTAAAATTTTAATGACTCCTACAAACGAGATTAGATTTCACAGTCATTGCTAATTTTATCCCGTGTCAAGATTTTACTTCCATGGTTGCAACAATAGCATTCTTTCCAATAGGAATTCGCCAATAATTTTCCGGTAACAAATTTAATAATTATATCATCGACGATATTTTATAGTTCTAAAACCTTTACTTTTTATTTCTGTGAAAAATATTATCCACAATTTGTGTGTAAATTGTTGAACAACTCTCTAATCGAATTTTAAAAGTGTACATCAGAAAGAAAAGCAATCCACTTTGAGGGGTGCGGGAGGGGTTGATTCAATACTGGGGATGTTATTGTTTCCAGTTATTACGGTGATGCTGTCGGAACCGTGGTACAGGGTGTTCAAGAAATAAACAGCTTGAAATTAAAAAAAAAATAGCGTAAGTAAAAATAGGTTTTACACTGTAAACATTCGATTACGGAACCGGTTAACACAAATTGACAATGTATTTATTTATAATATAAAATTAGAGTGTACGGTTCTACAGATTCATTTAACATTAAAAACATCGTTCCTTTGACGTGATGGAAGTAGAGAGTATCGCATCACAATAATTTTTGAACTGCCGTCAGAGTCATTTAAGTATTTTTGGTGATTTTTAAAAATGTAAAACACTAATCCATGAATCAAACACATTTTAACTTTCATTATGATAATTACTTGTCATTTTTGTGTGTAAAGTAAAAAAAAATAATATTTTTAGATTTGTAATGACAGCCATTTTGAAACGGTCGTAAGAATTTTCCTGAGTAACGAAATTTTCAAGCTATTATCAAAATTGTTTTTTCTGTCAAGTTTGTATCAAATCAGGCCAAATTTTGCTAGAGCGTAAAAACACCACCTTCATACACGTGCTCGCGCGCACACACACGCTTATATATATATATATATATGTATATATATATATATATATATATATTATTATTATTTGCGCATAGACCCTGTTGGAACACGCAAAGCACTCCGACTCATGTCTTTTTCCTTCTAATCTTCCACACCTCCCTCATCCTGTCCCCATGGATCCTCTTCCGCTCCTCCGTCCATTTTACCCCTGCTCTCTTTGGGATTTATATATATATATATATATATATATATATATATATATATATATATATATATATATATATATATATATATATATATATATATATATATAATATATTGGTCCAAGTTATAATTAAAATAGATTTTTTCTGCCAAGTTTGAATCAAATTAATCTAAAATTATATATATATATATATATATATATATATATATATATATATATATAATTTTAGATTAATTTGATTCAAACTTGGCAGAAAAATCTATTTTAATTATAGCTTGGACCAATGCTTACAACAACCTGTAATTACAGTTTTCCCACACTTAACTATTATGTCTTGATGTACGCATAGAAGACCAAAATGTGATCACAACGTGTTTGATTTCGAAAAATTATACCAATTTTTGAAGGACGGAAATTTATTTCGGCGAATCACTAGAATTTCGACAGAGAAAAACACGGAACTCACGTCAGATAAAAATCGTCACGCTGATTTCTGCTTTATGAAACTAAAGGACTTTGATTCGTCACCCGCTCCTAATTCTAACTTTTTTACACTTAATATTTGTTTAAAAAATACGTATGTAAGTTGAATGATAAATAATTTCATTATAAAGAACGCCTTTATACTGTAAAATTTGTTTAAAACATTAACAGTTACAGGAACATTGCATGTAAAAAAGTTAATACAAATTTAGATTTTAATGAACGCCGTTATATTACGTGCCCAGCCCAGCTGTCACAATTACTAAGTTTTAACTATCACATTTCTGATTGTTTTTTTTCATACATGGAAATAGTAATCGTTGGGCCGATTTTGAAAAAAAATCAATTTGTAATAGTTTCTCTTTTTTCATAAAAAAAAAAATTAACAATTCTTTAAGAAAAAAACAAATAAACATTCAAACAACTATTACTAATACTTTATGTAGTCAGCTAACAACATTTTTATACTCGCACTTAAGGGATATGAAAACAGAGACATAAAGTCAGATATAAACGGCGTTGCACTGCGCTTGCGCAGTCAGCTTAGAGTGGAAGAGTAAATATTTATATAATGAAAGAATAGACGAATGTCCTCTTCCATCCCTACCTCTTCCACCTTTTCCCCTCTCTTTCTTGCTTTTCCTTTCACCCTCTCTCCTTTTCTCTCTTTTTCTCTTTCTTCTTTCTCTCCATCTCTCTCCCTATCTCCAACTCCCCCTCTCTATCTCCCCCCTCTCTCTCTTTCTTTCTTTCTCTCTTTCTCTGTCTCTCTGTCTGTCTATTCTTCCGTCCGTCCGTCCGTCCGTCCCCCGTCCGTCCGTCTCTCTCTCTCTCTCTCTCTCTCTCTTTCTCTCTCAGCGACTCCAACGTTCACCAACTGAAAATGTCGTTTGTGTTAAGCTGTAAGCTTCATCTAAATCTAACGATATATTTGTTCCGTGTCAGAAATACTTGATATACACTATAGTCAGAAATTACAAATATATATAAAAACAAATATTACAAATAGATAATGTACTAGTAGTTCAAAAAACAGTACATTTTGCAGGATATTTAATTTTTGCCTGGCCACCACTCCACGACAGCGCTCGTAACATTTTCCGCCAATTTAACCGGTGACCGTAATATTTAGGAAAAAATATCACTGGATCAACTTTATTGGAAATCGTATACTTTTTCACCACAAAGCGGTCAACATTACTACAGATCTTGCCGTTCAGTCAGCATTACACGGAACTACACTCGTCATCGTTAAATCAGAAGCAGCCATTTTGAAACGGAGCGAATGGGAGAATATCTTGCACATTTCTTTCGGGCTTTATAGAAGGCACTTCCGTAACAAATTTCAATACAATCGGTCAGTGCGTTTGGGTCAAAACTGCGTAACAAACACAAACAAACGCACAACGGTCGAGTTGAATCATCGCTCGGTAAATTATAAATTATTTTGACGTATAGGTTACAATATTTAAACATCCGTTTCATAGTTTTTCTTTCAAAGTTATTTCAATACTTAACGGAACCTAATTTAAATAACAAATCGTTTCAATTTTATTAATGCAAATCAAAAAACAATTTAGCACTGCCTGAGTTCGTACGGTAGGTTTATTTTTACCTGTCCTGTCTTGTAACGTTCTTTTAAAACACTTCCTTTTGTGCGCTACAGTGCTGCTGTACTGCGGAAACTCGAAGCACTAAATATACCAAACAGCTGTTATTGTTCAACGTTCACTCACGATTTCACAGCCTCCTCCTCGCGGTCCTTAAACATCATGTACAACTTCATCGTAACACGGGCGTCCACCAAGGGATCGTGATATCCCTTTTGTATCTTAGTGTTCAATACTTTCTTGGCTAGTTCTTTCAACGATGGCTGTCTCTTTTTAGGGAACATTTTCCTGAACACGTTAAACCTACTAGTGTCCCTACGCAATGCCATAGGATGTTCGATCCCCAGAATAGCTAGATCGTGGTTTACGTCGTGCCCGACTACAATGCAACCCATCAAGAGCGACCATAACTGCTCTCTAACCACAGTGGTATTATCGGCATGCTCCAGATCTTTCCAGTTCAAACCGGTTATAAACGTTCTGTAATGAGTTACTCTCAATTCGGGTTTTACTAGTTTATCGAAAACAACGTTCCCTCGATGGTCCACTACAGACACTCTAACAACAGATTCCGTGAATCTACCGCCCTTTGCGCACTCTACCATTTCGCAGTCCAACGCTAACGCCGTTTCGCTCCGTTCCGAAACGCATTCCTCCCATTCGCGTTGGTACTTTTCGTAAATCCTTAAAGAGGTCCTGGCGTTCTCTACGGTATCGTCGCCTTCGACGTCTTCGTTCAGGAAATCCTTCGCGGCGATTTTCAAACTGGCGTGACGCGTGGAGGTCTTACAGAAATAGGATGTGTCGCGGAGCAAGTGGAACGGACTCGCGATCTGGAACAGTTTGAAACAATCGTACAGCTGGTGACCGATGATAAAGTTAGACCTGGTCAGGCCGAGTACTGTCCTTCGAACGTTTCTGAAGAACTTCGGATCCTGCGTGTCTTTCTTCGTGAAACGTCGCATCGGTTTTTTGTTGATTGAAGTATCGTAGAGTACTTTCCCGTGTTGGTTGATCACTGATACTCTACTAATATATCTAAACAGTCTATTACCTCTTGTACTGTTTATAACACTGGTCTTGTAACCTACCGCTAACACTTTCGTAAACCTGTGACTTCGTTTATCACGGCTGTTAAAAGAACACACAGACAAATCATCACTGTTTTCACTTTCCTTTGTACTCTGAGTTCTTTTTTCACTGTCACTGTCACTGTTACTGAATGAGTTACTTTCTCCATCTTTACTTATATTACTGTCCTGACTTAAAATTGTATTTATCAATAGGAACAATAACGTTACCGCTGCTTGTAACGTCACACCCATTACTATATTTTGGTTATATAACTTATATTAATATAATAACTGTTATCTGTTCTGATAAGTTAAAGAGGAATTCCGGCTTATACACAACTGTAGTGATTAATAACGCATGCGCTGAATCGTGTATAGAAATAATATGGCTTATATTTAACAAAAATAAGTACACATTTTACTTTTTCAGTCTGAAATTTAGATGGACCATTTTTGGGTCTTCTAATGATCGATTTTCCTAAAGAAATTTATGAAACTGAAATATTGTTTTAAAACAAACTTTTAAGACTCCAATTTTGTCAATCAGCCTAATGGTGGTCTATAAAGGTACTGATTGCCGATAAATTTTATCAAAATCGTTTGATCGATCGAATTTAAAAATGGAAAAAACTAACTGAATCCGAGTTTGTTTAAAAAATGCTACAAATAACTGAATTATGACTATTCGCATATTTGAACAAAATACGTTGGCCCGATTTCGAGAAACTTTTACCGTTATTGCTGTTTCTTATTGGTGGATATTAGCGAACGTGAGAAAGGGTGTGTATTGTTTTTACGCCATAAAATAATAATACAAAAATGACACGTATGGAACTCGGGGAGTTACCGAGAGAAGCGAAACTTTTGTTAATAATATCTTTGCTGAATATACAGGGTCCGCCAGAGAAACGGGATGATTAAATAAAGTAATTGATTGTTGAAAAAAAACTTTTTAAATAATTTTTTAGTAAATAATTGAAAGTACAAGAATAAATATTATTATTTTTGTTGTTATTTTAAGGCGAAAAGCACATTGTCACCTCCCTAAATGTAAGTGTGAAAGTAAAGTGTTAAAGTCGTAAGAGTAGTGTTGTAAGTGTAAGTGTGTGTTGGAATCGGGGGCCGCGAGGGACGTCTAAATCCCCTCAAATAGGTGCAGTTAGTCTGCATCCCCATGCGGGGAAATTTTTTTTTTTTTTTTTAACGTCCGACTATTGTGCACACTTGGGCTAAAGCAGACGATGGGATGATTTATAGCGTATGAAAATGCCAAGCCCTCGCCGGGAATCGAACCCGGGTCCTCGGGGTGAAAGCCTAGTACGCTATCCACTAGGCCACCGAGGCGGCTCCATGCGGGGAGAATAACCATTATGGGTACAATACGAAAAAAATATTTTCTGAACATTACGTCTACCAGATATCCTCCATTGCAGGTAAGGCATTCCTGGAGCCTGGCTTAGAAGTTTTGCATGGCTTCTCGCAGCATGTTGACAGGTATTGCCGCAATCTCGTCTACAATTCGTTGTTTGAGGACTTGAATGGTTGTGGGTGGATCTGCTTGAAACACTTTTGTTTTTAGGTATCCCTATAAAACAAAAACAGGTGTCACACCATATGTGTCACTTATTCCAATGCGAAGGGCATGTTGTTTGGCTGATCGGCGAGGACTTCTAACCATAGCCTGTTGAACAGCTGCGATGTTTTCAGGTTTTCGAACAGTTTTTACACTCCTGCCTCTTTTTTAAGACGTTGATCCCGTTCGCTCGAAGTTATTCATCCATGTTCGAATTGCATTATCTGACGGAACAGGCTGGTTACGCGGTATGTTAATATGACGTCGGAAAGCATGTCGCAAAAAAATTCGCCATTTTGATAACACCCTTTCACCGCGTAGCCGTGTTATTCGACCGTCCAACGATCCATTGCAACTAAATGGTAGATTGTGGAGGTGGTGTCGCACCAGTAACTATCCCTCTCACTACCTGCCAACTTTGTCTCAAGGCCACCTGCAATCATCCCATTTCATTGGCGGACTCTGTATAATTAGTTTGAAGATATGTTTACAAATATCTTGTTTTGTTTAAATAAATAAATACGGGAAACTAGCTTAGATATTATTTACTGTAGTTATAATAAAAAATCAGTTATTTTATATTAACTCGTAACGATCAGCTGATTTCATTGAACAGCTGATAGGCTGTAATAAGTTTCATGTTATGTTGTTAAAAACTGGCAATATTAACAACAATTATTACAAACGTTTATATTAATTTCGAATGTATTATAAACGGTTACAACGTGTGCGTGTTCAACTAAAGAAAATTCCGAAGAGAAAGCAACAGAACGTTCTCATATAATACGCGTATACTGTTATCGAAAAGCGGAAAGAAAAAGCGACAGAAATAGAGAGAAGAAATTGGTTTGCTCGTTCGTTTCGCATTTTCGTTACATTCTTCCGTTCTGGATACTTTTTATTTTTCACTCCTCTCGCCAAAGCTAACGTAAAAGCTTCGCTTCAGTAATGAACGGCTAAAACAATATCGAATAAATTTGTCTCAAATATATTTATAACTACACACAATTTCAAGTACCCAAATAAAATGAACAGGGGTAGTCTCACACACGCGCGCGCGCACAAGCACACAAGCGCGTGCGTGCACTCCAGATACACGCGCTCGCACACACGTGCGCACGCACACACGCGCGCACGCACACACACGCACGCACACCAGATACACACCACATACACACACACACACACACACACACACACACACACACACACACACACACACACGCACACACACACACGCGCGCGCGCACAAGACACAAGCGCGCGAACACACGCATGCGCACACACACGCACGCGCGCGCATACACACAATCGGCCTTCGTTTTAAGGTCGCTAGTCGAGGTTTTACCATGACTCAGTTCCTTCTTTCCAATGGCAATACGCTAAAAGTACGACAAGAAGGAGTACGTATTTTAAACAGTTTTTGAACTGAGGATCACAGATTCATAATTCAATTAAACTGCTCAAGTTATCTGAGACAACGCGGCACGACTTTCTCTAAATGGTTAAAGTTTCGCTGTTCCAATTAAGATTAAATTAGCTTCCAACTCGTGGATAGGATTAAAACTTCATTGGCTGGCGCAAAAGGTGAGGCGTACGGGATGCGCCAGAAATGCGCTTTTCGTTCAGTCATTCTAATAAGTAGCTGTTCTCCAATTGAAAAGAGCTATTTTTAGCTGTATGATTTAGACCTGGCACTATGAAATGAGCACCGTCCCTGTACTCTAGATCACTTAATTTACGATCGTGAGTGTGTCTTATTAATATCAGTTCCTACTTGGTAAAAAACTGTACCTTTAACAAAATCATTTCACGGTAATATAGTTTCAAAATGGTAGTAATTTAAAAATTTTAACAATTCAAACTGTTTTACTTTAAATATCTTTGCAAATGTGATATCGCCATCGTAATTAGCGTCAAAATCTACCTAAACTAGCAGTTCAAAGAACAGTAAACTCCGTAATATATTCTTAATTAATTGCCTGGCCACCGCTCGTAACGTTTCCCGCCAATTTAAAACAACCGAAATATTTAGGAAAAAATATTATTGGTTCAGTTGTACTAGAAATTATATGCTCTTTCTCAAAAAAGCGATCAAAATTGTGATAGGTCGAGCCGTTCAGCTAGTATTACAGGAAATAAACAACAACTATACTCGTCATCGTCAAATAAGAGGCCGCCATATTGAAACGGAAGTGAATGAAAAATTACAAATAAGTCGTTTCGGCTTTATAAATTATACCTTCGTACAAAATTTCATAACAATTGGTCAACGCGTTTGGGAAAAACTGCGTAACAAACGAACATACAAACACAATGCCGAACAGCCGAGTTGAATCAGAAATCTCACTACGCCTCGTTCAATAATCATTTCAAATTTAACTGAAAATACAAAATAATTAACCTGAAGAACATTCTTTTTGTCTTCTTTTT